>CM043015.1:184610328-185065928 GCA_023690525.1 Holotrichia oblita | reverse complement strand
AATTTTAAAGAACATAGTAATACGTCCTGTACTTAATTAGTTAGATGATCAACATAATTATCAACTTAATAAGAAAAATCTGGCGGAGTTCAGGTTGTGATATACGAGGAGCGTTTATATTCGCGGAATGGGGGATATTCCGCGAATATAAAAACGCTCCCTCGTATATAACAACGTGAACTCCGCCAGATTTTTCTTATTAAGTTGATAATATGTTAGTATCTATAAAAACTATATAAAAGAAAAATGAAGTCACTATTATTATTATTATTATTGTTGTTTGCAAAAGCAGATGTCTCAGATCTCCGTAGAATCTCAGTTCAAACTTCTCTGACGTGCTATAAACTCGTTATACGTACTATACAATATATAATTCTAAATATCGTACAAGAGTAAAATATATTTTATGTTATTGACGCAATTTTCGTATAAGAACTATAATTTGTTTTTCTGTGTAATATATAACACAGACAACTATAATACAATACAATGCACATAAAGGTACAACATGCTCCCGTACCTGATCGTGCATCTTACAACGAACATAAGGAAAAATTTCGCAGCAGTAAGAAAAAGTACCGGGAGCTTGGCACGTCTCAGTAACTCACGTGCGCGGCCCCATAGCCTCACGGGACCACTAACACGCCAGCGCCATCGCGGGCTCGCCCGCCCGAACTAAGAATAATAAACCCGACTTATGTGGCGCAATTACACCAAATATATTCACGGTTTTTTATGGTTCCTTGCGGCGAAGGAATTGCTCCATTCTTTTATTGTTCCGAGGAGACGGCTCGAATTGATATGTAATTGTTTTTCGGTTGGCCGTGAGTGTTGTTGCCCGTCTCGCAATTTGCTAAAAATGGAGATAGGGGGCCCTATTGTGCTTGGCGCCCGGCTACAATAGCGCACCGTAGTCGGGCCCCCAAGTTCGAGAATTTTCATTTGTTGAACGGCCGTTTCGGATTTATATTTCATGGATGCCCCCGATCGGATTGGAAATAAGACGGACGAATGTTACATAGGTATGGGGTTGCGGAATAGCGAGTAAATGGTGAAAAACGTGAAAATTCACGCCGATTACACTTTGTTGTTTAGTTTGCGAGTTGATTTGCTTTTTTTTTCGAATGACTGGAGTTGAAAATTGATAACGAAATTTTCGTACACCTTTCTTGAGGTACTAAAATAAACTTATTCTACAAGTCGATGGCGTCGAGTCTCATGCAAATGTTTAAATTAATGCATCGATAATAGTATTCATATTATCATTCATTATTTTAGGCACTTCACCATCGTAGAGCATTTTCTAAGTTCAACTTACTATAACTTACTATGTAGTAATGAAGTATAATTCAATTGAACGACAATTTATGTTTCAAGTTAGTTCTGTTTAATTCTAAGATATCATTGGTTAAATAGGTTTATACAGTAGTTATATTCAGTTGTAATATTAGCTACAATGGCACATAATTGATATCAATTGACATATATGATATGATGATTATTATGATATCACAATAATAGATATATTGACATATATTGACATATCAACTTGCTACTTCAGTGGCTACTACGTAGTGGGTACAAATGCATTGCAAACATGCGCTCAAAAAATTGTCTTCATATTTTGCATTAAAATGGTTCTCAATCTGTCATATGGATTATAAATTATAGCAATCATAGCTACCACATTGATAAAACCTCCAGAATTTAAGACTTGTTCACGCTGTGTAAAGTTAATTTCGTTAAAAGTCAAAATGTCGGAACAATTTGTTTGGTTGGCGACTTTACTTTTAATAATTAAATAACCGAAAAGATCTATCAAAAAAGAATTACAATAGAATGAAAATGGACAGACGATGATACAAACAAAACGAAACATGTTTATTGGCAAAAAGTAATGGACCAATTTAATTGTGAAGCTGCAGACGTTCATCGAGATGTGAAAGTCTTTACAAATGCATGATGACGTGAAGCGAAGGATTGTGCAACTTCATTAAGAATTCTGCATACAGTTGACTTCTCAATACTACAAAAATCTCCCGTAGCTTGTAATATAGATGCTGTTGCAAGAAAGCGGAGTTTTAAGCAAACTATGTCTACAGTTGAAAGAGGTTGATTTCTTAGTCAATAAAAATGAATAATAACCATCTCCTTAATTTCAGCATTTTACAGTAACTCATTAATAACAAGAGACTAGAAATGTTTGATGTAAGTTAATGGTTGTGAAAACACTGCGAAAGTGGTAGCTTGTTTATTACCAATCAACATATAAATGTATACTACCCTTTTTAGATACTTTAGTAATTAGAAATAACAATAGATTAGAGTTTGACGTGTATAGAGAGCAAACCAGTACACTTCGCTACATTCCTTCAGATTTTCATCATTGTGTTTAACACAAAATTGCAAGCCTGAATTTTTTGGGCCACAGACTTCTCACTTTTCCCTTGAACAAAGTGAGGTATGAGAAAGAGCTTAAAATTATAAAATATGCGACCAAGTGTAATGGTTTCCAGCCTCAGCATATCTATAAGTTAATTAGGAAGTTTAATTATAAGAAAACTGTGAAAGAATTTACGACTTTTCGAGAGGATGTTAAAGCTTCACCCGTTGTGACCCTCCCTTATCACTAAAGGTTTGAGTAAAATCTTCAAAGAACTAGATCTCAGAATAGTTTACAGTTCTGGGACAAGTTTACGAAGTCTCATCGGTAACTCTAAACATAAAATACAACCTCTAGAAAAGTCAGGTATTTACGAAATCAATTGTAAAGATTGTAATCAAAAATATATTGGGCAAACCAGGAGAGCAGTCTCAACTAGATTCAAAGAGCATATGGCTAATCTTAGATTTAATAGAATTGAGAAATCGAGCGTTGCCCAACACATTTTTGAAACAGATCACAACATCGATCATACGAATGTTAAATTAATTAGACAAATAAACAATTGTAAGTTTCTAAATGTTTTCGAAAGTTTGGAAATATATAAAAATAAGTCATGTATAATGAACTGTGACAACGGCCCTATCCCGCATTCGTCATTGTTTTCTTTAATCGGAAATTAATGATGCGTATCGGATTGACCGTGCATAACATTTAGGTTACCTGTTATTTGTAGGTTTTATTTTAATTTAATTTTATTATCGCCTTGATAATGACAGCATTGCCGTTGAAACGCGTCGTTGTTTTAGTTAAAACTTGTTTGGTGTTTAGTGGGTTAAAGTGTTTAGTGTTCTACTTCTGCACCAAGAGATCCAGTGAAGAACTTCATCATTTTGTTTTTTACAATGGTTCCAGAATGTTTCTTTGATATCTTTATGGGTTTTTAAACTTCTCCACTTAATTAGGGCAATACTAGATAGGATTCATGGATATACATGTGCAAAAATAAAGGACTAGAACTCTTTACTTATCTAATGAACACAAAAGTTTGGACATACTATAGCCTGCATCGTTGTATTGAGTTATAAATTTATAAAGACCATAGAAACAGTGTTTTTTACAAGTTTAGTATTAGAGAAAGCCATGTCAATTGTATTTTTGATCGTATGTAATAATATGTGTACTACACTAGTTAGAATAGTCGTTTGGCATTAGCGTGACATATTTAGCCATATTTCGCTAACACCCAGATCTTAAAAGAACTGTAGTCGAGGGAGCGTAGCCTATAGGATTTAGATCAGGACTTATTGAAGGTCATTATGTTACAACAATGACATTCTATCGCAGAAATTCAAATATTAATGATGTAAATTAACAAGCTGACGATATTAATTGCATGGTCTTGTTTAATAGTTCCAATATAGTTGCTAGCAAGATATCTAATGTTTACAGTTCTATTAAACAATGGACATTGACTAACAAATTGATTTTGAATTTTACCAAAATTAAATTCATTCATTTTAACATTTTACTTTCATAATAAGTTCGTTACTATCTATGAATTTGTAAGAACTTTTGGAATAAGAAAAACTTCTGTTCCAAGGTACAGCATATGCTCTGAATCTTCACAAGTCTTTTTATTATAAAAAAGGACATTTAACAAGACTTATGCTTCCTAATGTTAGCTGCTTTCCAAAGGTATCTTTTTTCTTTCTTCCTAAAACCAGACCCGTCCGGCCAATAGTCACCGCTAAGGCACCGCAGCCTTCAGGCTTATTGTGCCACGTCTGTGTATTCAAGTCGCCCATTTCTAACACGGTAGTCCCCTCTACTAATCTCTACACGTCCGTAACTGAGTGGGTAAGGTATGGAGTGGGTCTCCTTTCGTTCTCCCAAATAGGATCTGCTGCCTTCGGTTCTGTCTCAAAAAGTATACACCTTGTGTCTCCGTCAAACACTTCGATTTTGTGTAGGTGTTCTTTCACCGCAGCATGTCCAGTCATTAGGCCCGTAACAATAGAGAGCTGTTTCCTGCTAAGCTGTAGCAGTTCTCCAGCTCTCGTCCTACAAAGGTTTTTCTATGTCTTATACCGGGTATAGTACTCCAGTATTCTTGCTATTTCGTACGGAACCAGTCGCCTATGTACAGTGGGAGCTTCTAAAACGAGACCTCTAAGCAAACGTCGACCTTATCGACACAATATAGGAGTAAAACAGATTTCCTTAGCTTGGGAGAATACATAAATGGTCCGCTGTATTTTCGCAGGTACCCGGTTGCGGTATATCCTTGCGTACGGATTATATTCAGGTAATTCTTGTTACTGTTGCATTGTAATTTATAATAATACAATTCTTATTTGTATTATTTCTGTCTTGAAATTTATATGAAAACAACTTAACCGGTATGTATGATAATGAATGGTGTATAACGCAAAAAGTCTATTAGAATTAGGTAAATGTCGGTTTTTTTTTCGAGAACGGAATAAATGAAAACTTAAAAACTGTGTATGTATAAACTTTAAAAACGTTTTAATAACTTACAAATTTATTAAAAACGTATCGTGTGACTAAGAGGATCGTCTACCAGCTGATTATTTTACAGCGGTGGCATATCTACATAATTCTATAAACAAACTTAAGATGTACATAGATTCCTGTCTATCTGCTTCGATAAATAATTTTTCTTATGGTTCTAAAATTGATTTGTATTATTATTTTATTTGCGTTGCGCATTATGTCATTAATGGTAATGGGTGTTGGCAAACGCTATACTATGTAATAACGCAGGTATTAAAAGTATCTGAAAAAGAATATATTTCTGCAGCGATCTTCCCATTCATTTCACATTACGTAGCTATTTTACCTGCTCATAAGCAAATTGCTTTATTACTACAAACATCCAGTTAAGTGTTGAAAGTTTCTGTGTGCGACATTAGGTCTACGTCGCTTGCCGGGTGAGTCGATTTTAAATCAACCAAGTGTACATCCGGGCCGTTTGCAGGTATCTGACATTCATGGGATGTAAACCTTTCGATTATCTATTGATTTTTGTCTCGTTTGTTTGATTTGTTTTCGTACAGTATGATCTATTTTCATATTCATTTTGTGGGTTCCAAGGAACCTGTAGCACGTACGAACTGGTTTAGCCAAAAATCGAAAAACATTAGGTCATTATTATTTTTAGGAAAAAAGAGCTCTGAAACTGTATAACTTTTTTCTCCTACAGGTTTCCTGAAACCAGCAAAAGAATACAAGAGATAAACGAAATATGTATTATTATTGTTTAATATCCGAATTACCTTTGTATCTTAACACTGTAGAACAGTTTTTGAAATGATATGACATGAATTTCTCTCTGATCTGTCATGGTTTAATCTGGAGCTACAAATTTTCCTCTGCAACCCTTCTGCAAATAGTTCAAAGATATATCAGTAGAAAAGAGAAAATTACAAAATATTTTCACATAACATGAATGCAGAATTGAAACAAACTAATTTATTTGTACTTTTTAAATAAATCAAATATACAAACGTAATTTTGTGACAATTGTCTGTAAAAGGTCATAATTAAAAACACATATAACTTGTTATATGTTGTGTATTTACAGCAATATATGTATACACTTAATATACAAAGTTATACAATGTAGAAGTAATAAATATAAAGCGTTAATATGTAGCTTATTACTATTACTGGCTAGGGGTCGAATTTACGGCAAATTTCTGTGCAAAACTTTTTATCGTGTCTATGTGTTTCGGCAGAATATCTTTCACTACTATCCTCCTCCAACCCGGCATTACAATCAGTATCGCTACAACCAAAAAGAAGGGCCACAAGACAGAGAATACAAGCTGGAATTAAAATCGCATGTTAACTATTAGTAATGTTATATCTTTATCTTAGATCGGATCGGATGAAAGTCATTTTCAATAGTTCGAGAAAGTATACCGTAAAAACCTACTGAAATTTTATTTTATTGTTTACAAATACATTCTATACTGTAACATATGTATGTAAAAATTTTGACGGTAGAAGATTATTTTTTATACAATCTGTGGCATTCGCAAATGATCAAAGCAATGGAATGCATTAAGATGAAGGTGCACCAAAAGATTATCTGGCGATGATTACTTCCGTACCACGATTTGATGCAATGAAATACCATCTGAAAATGAAGGGAAACATATAATGATGGTATTTCAAAAGCGATTTTATTATTGATGATATCTATTAGATCAAATTGTCATAGAACTGTTACTGATAATTCCGATGTTATTCCCGTAATTAATATAACAAGCTACTGATAAATTTACCGTATAATACCTGCATAATCCACTTGAAGAGAACCCAGGCTCCTACACAGGTACACCCCACTAAAAACAATGCTTGCAATTCAGAATTTGTGGCCCAGTTGGATAATATAGTGGCGATATTTTCTTCTTCCGACATTGTTATTAAATTCTTTTAGTAACAGTAATAAAGGTTCATTTCGATAATGACAGTAAAAGATCTAAATCAAGATAGACATATTTGACATTTATGATTGTCATGAAGTGTGTATCTTGTTACCATCTATCTAGACACCTATTGTATGCAATGCGTTTATTACCGCACTGAACCAGTTTCCTTCAAGTTCATTTAGTTTTATTTATTACTTTATTACTGAAGCAATATCATGTCAGGAGAAGTTGAAGATCAGCTCTAACAGTTCATTTATGATCTCTTGTTCAGGCTTTTTTGTAACGACGGTAGAGTCCAAAATAAAAATTTTGGCATCTATATACAGGGTGATTGGTGAGAATGGCATATTAAAAGTATTATACAAACGGATCGGAATTTTAAAACAAAATTTTGTAGTTGGATATGGTTGAATAAGAACTATCACGTGGAAATATTTTTGAATAAATATCACTTCCGGTTAACCGGAAGTGGGCATCAACTTCGATCTTTTAAACAGCATGCTATAAAATAAATTTCAAATTCAGCTTCTATGATAAATTTTACACATATTTCATGTATCATACCCTATACCTAAATACCATTCCTTCTGAGTTATTCGCAATTAAAGAAAAAAAGTGACAGATACCGATCTTACTTTATAGTGATATTACTTCACGTAGGAGTAAATGAGGTGAATGAAATTTTGCATACGCGCAGCTAATATTATGTAGTTATACAGCATTTGAAGTTTTTTTCTGTAACATTATACAGGGTGTTTAAAAACTTAGTTTCTTATAAATAAGTTCAATCGGCGGAAAGTACATTTTCTTAAATGGAAAGGTATATATTTTATTACATATTATGATTCTACAAAATATTCTCTTTGAATCCGTATTAGGTGTTCCTATACCTAAAATGTAAGGTTAATAAGTTATAACGATTTAATTAACCTCCGTACCTAAAATGCTCAAATATGTCAATTTACAGAAGCAAGTGTGCTTGGCTCATTTGTTTTACATACTTACTTGCCACTTATTTTGACGTCTGTCATTTTGTTAATCGTATTTTCGAAAATTCTTCCCATTGAATTATAGGAATAAGGGATCCTTTACGCAAATAACACCAGATGATTAGCAAGAATTATTGGAATACGTCTCCGAATATATGTAGAATGCCTCAATAGAAATGGTTGCCATGTCGAACCATTTAGATAACTTATTTTTTACTCCTATTTTTTTAATTTTACCTAATTTGTTATCACTAATTATTTAGACCTTTGATGTAGATTTACTTTATGTTGATTATTCAAATACCAATTGTTGGGAGTATCTAGGAGAATTCTTAGATAATCTAAATTTTTTACTGATATTGTTACACGTTGGGTTTTACTTTACACTTTGGATTTTACTTTTATTTTAGATACACAAAATACTGTTCAATCAACTAATATTTCATTGAGTAAAAAAACGTTCAACAAAATATTTTCTTTTGGACACACTACTTCAACTGTTTTTTAAATATCTGCCTTCTTAAATAATTATAACTGTTATTATTACTTAACAGGTATTGTTCTTTCACCATTGTTCTACGAACATATTGGTCGCTAAAACTTTTTATATGTTAAAAATTCTTAGAAATTTTTGCTGATCATTGCTTGTAAATGTCAGTATCTTTCACTAAACGTTTGATACGTTTATTTCACTATTTCATTACATTCACTTTGCATAATAAATAAATTCATGATTACCTGATTTGGTCTATTCTCAATGCTAATTCTAACACAATATACTGAGGAAAATGTATTGCACAGAAACGAAAACAATGTTATTACAGAGGTAAAATAAAAATTGTAAAAAAATACTAAGATAACAATATGTTTTGTAACAAATAAAATAATTTTTTGTTGTTGTAAAGTAAATAGACGCATTGTTTACCCTAATATTATACTAGTACTGGTGCAGATCTATTTCCCACAGTGTACGCGAGAACAACTAACTAAAATGACAGACGTCAAAATAAGTGGCAAGTAAGTATGTAAAACAAATGAGCTAAGCACACTTGCTTCTGTAAATTGAAATATTTGAGCATTTTAGGTACGGAGGTTAATTAAATCGTTATAACTTATTAACCTTACATTTTAGGTATAGGAACACCTAATACGGATTCAAAGAGAATATTTTGTAGAATCATAATGTCTAATAAAATATATAACTTTCCATTTAAGAAAATGTTCTTTCCGCGGATTGAACTTATTAGTAAGCAACTAAGTTTTTAAACACCCTGTATAATGTTACAGAAAAAAACTTCAAATGCTGTATAACTACATAATATCAGCTGTGCGTATGCAAAATTTCATTCGCCTCATTTACTCCTACGTGAAGTAATATCACTATAAAGTAAGATCGGTATCTGCCACTTTTTTTCTTTAATTACGAATAACTCAGAAGGAATGGTATTTAGGTATAGGGTATGATACATAAAACATGTGTAAAATTTATCATAGAAGCTGAATTTGTAATTTATTTTATAGCATGCTATTTAAAAAATCGAAGTTGATGCCCACTTCCGGTTAACCGGAAGTGATATTTATTCAAAAATATTTTCAGGTGATAGTTCATATTCAACCATATTCAGCTGCAAAATTTTGTTTTCAAATTCCTATCCGTTTGTATAATACTTTTAATAGGCCATTCTCACCAATCACCCTGTATATGTATCTGTTGACATATTAGTTAAAAATTGATGCTCCACAACACGTTCAAGAAATTATAACATATTTTTCAATTCGGATCCATTTTTTGAAACAAGGACAAAAATTTTGTGACAACATTGGAAAAATAATTTAGTATTGTAAAGCAGATATTCAATGGCGAAACCTTTATTAATTTGAGTCCTCTCTATTATTTATTATTGTTTCATGATGTGATCCCAGATGGTACGCCCACTGCGACAATAGGCGCTTCGTTGTTTTATAAGACCTTAAAGAACCTCGTCTTACAAACGAATCGCAGCATCTCTTTGGTGGATAGTTTTCTTGTCTCCGCAAATTTGAATTTCTCAACGCTGAGTGTTCGCTTCCTAATGCAATTGCACGGAGTTCTTCCTAAATGTGAATGGTGGAATTGAAATTGAAAATCGTTAATCATATACTTAGGCAAGCATAAGGCGTTTCAAAGAACGTAATAGAGTCTCTACCTATCGTTAAGATCCAAACTGCAAGCCCTTCAATCAACTAAAGGCAATAACACATTAGCGATAATCTTCATAGGTGAGTATCAGGCTGTTTTTGACAAGTATAGATCTACTATCCACCACATCATTACTATCAGAATCAAATAGCTCCATACAGGTGCTACTCGATACTATGAAGCACTAAGGTCAGTCGTGAGGGCATAGGATAGCTGTACAAAATAAGACGGTGCCAGAATCTGGTAATTCAGAATATGTATGTATATAATAATCTTAGAAACCACATCATAGAAAATGAATATAATGAGACAAAAGAAGATAGTGATAGATAAAAAAGAAAAAATGAAACAATTCAGTGTGATTTCAAGGACTATGGGCTCATAATATACAGATAAAACATGAGTATCGCCAACACCACTACTTTTGATTGATTACTCGGTACACGTGTTTCGAGAACACATGGGCTCTCATCTCATGATGAGAGTCATTATCTGAAATAATTCAGACAATTCTTTTTGTAATTTATCCAATGAGTTGATTGCTTGTGCATAATTAGAGTACTTGTAGTTGTTAAAAATGTGTGGTTACTTCAAGGACCTATCAAGTTTTTACTCAGAAGATTATATAACGTTGAAGAGTTTATTAAACGTTCTAGTTTTCTGAATGCGGTTGTTGTGTTTGAATCTATTATTTAATGAGTTGACATTTTTATTGTAGAAGTCAGTATGTAAAATGTTTAAAATTCTATCTTTAAAATTCTTAATTACATATGGGGTGGTTTGAATAATGTTTAAATAGTCTAGTTCTAGTCTCTAGAACTAAAGGACTTGTTATGAAATCTATAACAATATGATTGTTTTTATTAAAATACTCAAGTTTATTTTTTCGTAACAGTAAGAAGAAATCGTCGACATATGTGGTAGCAAAAGTTAGCTAGAAATTTGAGTAGTTGAGCACCTCATACTATTTACGATTAAATCCGTCAGAAAGGATCCAAAAACTTGTGTTTTATAATTGTAGCCATTATATAGGAAATATTAGGAATAAGAAATAATATTCATGGCTTCCGGAAGTTTCAGTTTTTAATCTAACTTCATCTATTGTTATCTCTCTCAATCATCAAATCCCTGTGTATTGTTGTGATCTTTCTGTGGTATCAGTTGAAACTTATTGCTGTATTAAGCATTACGATTACGCAAAATAATTATCAAAAATTTCACGTACACTGATACTCAGGTCAAGAAAAATAAAAAAAGGAAAAAAGACAGCTCGAGATCGAATCACAAAAAAAAAATGGTGGAAAATATTTTATTGCGAAAGAAAGTTTATGGTAGTTATATAACATAACTATAGAATGATTTCAACTCGTTGAAGTACAGAAAAACATTGCCAATACAAGTTTCGTGCAGGTTTTATTGTTAGATATTTATTAAAACATTTTAAAGTGCTTAATATACATAATTATAAGTGTTTTCTTTAATTTTATTTTCATTTTATCATAACAGTATATTGATAAGACAAGACTGAACATTAAGTAAAATTTGTGTTTTTGTGACAAATTTATTTTGTTGACTTTTAACGAAATATTTGAAAATGTCTCGAAAACCTGTGAGTATACTATTAAAAAAATTGGACAAGTTCTATGTGGGTGAAATGATTATACAAATAATCGGTTATAAGGGTCTGTTGTTTTTATGAATTTTGGAGAGGCCGTATATCTAATATGTATCTATCTGTAGCTATCGATATCTTTATGTTTATTGTTTATTAGGTTTAACAAGTTTTGTTTACCTGTCATAACACACAAATTATATTTTTCAATTTAAATACTAATTTCTAATACT
This sequence comes from Holotrichia oblita, assembly GCA_023690525.1. Lineage (NCBI taxonomy): Eukaryota > Metazoa > Arthropoda > Insecta > Coleoptera > Scarabaeidae > Holotrichia > Holotrichia oblita. The sequence goes on along the minus strand of CM043015.1, from coordinate 185,054,072 downwards.
ACTCCAATTCTACACTTAATTATATATCTTTTTTATTTTAGTATGTCATCGTAAAATATGAACAGCTTTATAGTATATTTATTGTTCCCTCAAAAACAAAATAAAAATTAATGAAACTATAAGAACGAGTTATACAAATTACATTTAACTATAACATGGTATAACAATTGTTCAAAAGTAAATTTGCGTCTATATGTATGTTTATATTGCGAAAAAATTATTTCGACATCACACGACACTATCGCTGTATATTGTATAATGGCACTGGCACTTAAATGTTAATTTTTTTTCATTGAGGATTGTTTTATTTTGCAACACATCACTTATATTCTTTAGCTGTTGATACCCGGTATTTTTTGACAGAACTACATTTAATTTATTGACGAAACAGTTTTTCTGAAGTTTCGATAAACGTTTAAGTATAATTTCTATTACTTCAATGCTGTCTTTTAAAGCTAACCCGTTGGCTTCCGGTATAGAGATTGCAGTCGAAATGCACGCCAAATTAGCTCGAATAAAAATTAAATCTTCTCGGAATACCTTGTGCTTTCTCAATGCTCTGAACTTCTACAGAATTGAATTCAACAATAATTTTCTTAAGAATATCAAAATGTTCAGCGTAATATACACAAGCGTCGATCAAAATTCTAGTGCAATGATTGGCGAGGGTGGAAGTGAAACCTCCTCTGCAATTTCCTGAAACCTCTGGACACGACTTGGCGCTTTAAGAAAAATCTTTCTTTACAGACGATATCCGCATATTAACGTTTGGATATAAAGTAAAAATTAATTCAGTCAGTCGGTGTAAACCATGTGGCACACAAGTCACATGTATCATGTGTGGATACAAAACCTGTAGGCCCCTCATAGCTTTACTCATACATATACAGATGGTACCGCATCACTACAAACCAGTAGTACTTTTTCATATAAAATCCCAGACGGCCACAATAAACTCAGAGAATCGTTGAAAAAAGCAGATACTCTTGAATGATTCACTTTGTCCAACACTTTTAAAGCCAGTATATATGATCTACCTCTTTCTTCATTACTCCTAATATACCACATATAAAATTTGCAATGCATCTCCGTTCCACATCAGTAGTTTCATCAAAGGACACACAAATAAAATGATCTTTTACTTTTTCCCTTAGCTTTAAAAGACAGCATTGAAGTCATAGAAATTATACTTAAACGCTTATCGAAACTTCAGAAAAACTGTTTCGTCAATAAATTAAATGTAGTTCTGTCAAAAAGACCCGGGTATCAACAGCTAAAGAGTATAAGTGATGTGTTGCAAAATAAATTTGTTATACCATGTTATAGTTAAATGTAATTATAACTTGTTCTTATAGTTTTTTTTTGATTGAACAATAAATATAAGAAAATGTATTTATTCTTTAATTTTTTAATGCATATTTTTGGTGGATACTTAAATGCATATTTTGAAGTTTTTTAGTGCATAATTATTATCCGAAGAATTTTAAAGATAAAATTTTAAACATTTTACATACTGACTTCTACAATAAAAATGTCAATTCATTAAATAATAGATTCAAACACAACAACCGCATTAAGGAAACTAGAACGTTTAATAAACTCTTCAACATTATATAATCTTCTGAGTAAAAACTTGATAGCTATCTTAAAAAGTAGTAACAATAATAATAGAATGAAAAGTTCTAACATTAACTCCTTGAAGTAACCACACATTTTCAACAACTACAAGGACTCTAATTATGCACAAGCATTCAACTCATTGGATAAATTATAAAAGGAATTGTATGAATTATTTCAGATAATGACTCTCATCATGAGATGAAAGCCCATGTGTTCTCGAAACACGTGTCCCGAGTAATCAATCAAAAGTAGTGGTGTTGGTGATACTGATGTTTTATCTGTATATTTCGAGCCCATAGTCCTTAAAACCACACTGAATTATTTCATTTTTTCTTTTGTATCTATCACTATCTTCTTTTGTCTCATTATATTCATTTTCTATGATGTGGTTTCTAAGATTATTACCATTATATGCATATGTATTCTGAATTACCAAATTCTGGCATCGTCTTATTTTGTACTGCTATTCTATGCCCTCACGACTGACCTTAGTGCTTCATAATACCGCGTAGCACCTGTATGGAGTTATTTGATTCTCATAGTAATGATGTGGTGGTAGTTCAATGAAGGGCTTGCAGTTTGGATCTTAACTTGTTTAATGTTGTGTTATACAAATCGGAAACATAATATTTTCGTAATATTGACTCGTCTGGAATGCTTTCATATGCTTTTCCATAAAATTGCGAAAAACTTCATTCTTTAGTTTAGCTAAGGGAATGTCAGCGCAAATAAAAGCCGTACAAAGTTTTTCAGCGAATACCGAGCGTTTAGGTGCAGGCCTCGGTAAACTGGAAATTAACATTTGTCGTTCGTTATTTCGTTATTATCCAAGTAAACAAACAAGGAGAAATAAATACTAAAGAACTATTTAATTTTTACGTACTTATTTAATACTTTAGAAAATTATTTAATTATCCCCTACAGAATATCTCTTTGTATTTCGAAACAAGAAATAATAGCATATTTGTAATTTCAACAGAAAATATGCATGAATGCTCTGAAGAATGAAAGTAAGTTTTTTTTTCAAAATTAATAAGCGAAAGAATCTTTCAAGTTGGGTTGATCTTTTTAATCTGTTACAATTTGATATGATTCGCAACAACATAAGATTTTAAAAGCTATTCAAAAAATTAATTGTAAAGTCGCCGTTTCTTTCTCACTTAAACATATTTCATGCAAATTTTAATGGAAATCTCGCTGAAAGGGGGACTCTATTTTAAAATTTAAGCAAAATACGTTCGTATACTGCGGGTGCGGTCCAAGTTAGAGGGGAAATCCCCGAATATGCGGATACTGTACGCATATATATACACAATACATTGTTATATATACAGGGTAACAGATGCTGGATGTATTTATATGACGTGGTTATTTCGTGCGGATGACCCCCTCCGATTTCATACTACCGGACGAACACCGAACGTGGATATACGCTTTCGACTTCGGCACACAGTTCGCTCCTGGGGTGACCTACCGTCCCGTTAATGTCCGATTTAAACATTCATGGCCTTTATTCGGTTGTCACCCCTCATGGTTTTTGTTTTGATTAATGCAGCGGCTCTTTAACACGCTGATACGTTCGCGTTAAATTTATATTGCTCATTAATACGGATCTGGATTATTAACCGGAAAATGATCTACTGCACGCGGGTAAGTCAATGGGTTTATGTTGGCGTAACGTGCAGGAATTTGAAATTTAGTGCTCCTGGATGATATAAGTGTACGTTACCTCTTCATTGCGATATTGAGAAGGACTCTTCAACTGTTATAAAAGTTTTTTGGGTTTTCTATAATTGCTTTGATAGAAGCTCATAAGCAAAAAAAGTCTCATAAACTTAATAAGTTGCATTTATGTCTGATTTGAAATCATTATCTTTATCTATCTTTAATAACGCAGTATTCGCTACCCTTAACAATTAGGTACCACTTTTTGGAAAAAACAAGACAATATTAGATATCGTCATTGAGAGCAAAAATTCCAACTTTTCAACGTTGCTTCATTGGCTAGAAAATATCAATTGCAATTATAGACTGTCAACCAAAACAAAACTGTTTATTTTCAGGCTTGTTAGGTATCCTTGTACCATATTTTGTTGATTTTGATTTGATATGAATTTTAAACGACCTCTACTATATCAGAATATGAAATTGTTGGAAATGCAGATGACGTATTTCACTAATTGTCGGCAAGATGACTGGCAACCGGTTGGAGAGGGAATTTGCGTTTTTGTAGATGCCCATAAGTCACAAAGTAATGATAAATTTTGAACAATAAATGCTGCAGGAAAGATGAATCTTCCACTAGAAAAAAAAATTAAATAGTAATGAGTAACTAGTAACTTTAAAAGATGATTACAGAGTAAAACTGAAAAGGCAAACCAAGTCTCTTTGACCTACAAATATTTGATTTGAAGTAATGGCAGAATGTATGATTTTCTCTTATGCTATGAATCAGATAAAGAAGACTAAAATTTACTTAATAATTTATTAACAACACAAATAAACCCACTGGTCATTTAAAAGGACACTTAATATATCCTGTAATGATTCAGTGTTTTGGGCATATGCCGTTTATTTAACTAGTTGGTACGGTTATATACGCGCTAAATTGTTTTGCTTATCGTACGGTTTTAATCAAAATTTGTTTTTATTGGTGCATTCTTTTCAACATCCACATCGCCTTTTAGTCGCGGCGAACATGAGCACTTGGAAGTAAGATTTTAACGTTTTATTTATTGTTATATTTTATCCAAATTTTTAACGCATAATTTCAATCCAATGTATGAATATATTGTACGGTAAAAGTTAGGTTAGAAGTTCGTAAGATTCCGTTGGGACAGTTCAAACTTTTGTGCCGTTTATAAGAGACATTGGGATATTTCATTTTAGTTATAAACATCTGCAAGAAGCAGAACATCCAGATCGCATTCCAGAACCTCCGTCAAATATTTACATCTCACCTCCAAACAATGATATTACCGACGTAAGTAGCGGTGAAGATGATATTCTGGGGATGAATAACCTTCTTAAGTCACAGCTACTTGCCGAATCGGAATACTCTGGGAGTGATGCAGAATGCGTGGAATATCAGTTACGAAATGTTACAAAAGTGCACCAAGCGCAAATTTCTATTTATACTGAAGTATATTCGGACTTTGACAGCGAAGATGAGCTGCCATTTTCTACTTTCATCTTCAAATTTTCAAAGAAGAGAAAAACTGCTTTTGTATGGGAGGATAAAGACCTTCAAAACGATTTTCATGAATGGCAACCTATGCAAAATTGTCTTGAATGTTCAATACCTCTTTTACAGGTTTATTATTGACTATTTTATTGACGTAATCGTAGAACAATCAAATATTTACGCTGTACATACAAATTTACCTGTGATGAAATAAGAGCGTACATTGGAATACTGCTTCTCAGTGGTTACGTTGTTCTCCCAAGACGCAGTGTTTACTGGGAAGTGTCTGAAGATAATAGAAACAAATTAGTTGCTAATGCATTGTCCAGAAATAGGTTTACATATATAACGAATAATATTCATTTCGCTGATAACGAAAACCTCAACAAATGTGATAAATTTGCAAAAAATTCGTCCACTGTTTAATATTTTGAACGAAAATTTTAAAATATGTGCTCCACATTATGAATTCCATAGCATCGACAAAGCCATGGTGCCTTATTTTGGGCGCCATCGCTGCATAGGCTGAAAACCCATACGTTGGGGATATAAATTGTGTGTTGGGGCAACTAGAACAGGTTACATTATTTGGTTTGATCTTCACCTGATATTACCTGCAAAGAATCAAAATTTTGGCTTGGATGGTAGTGTAATGCTTCGGTATGCAAAAATGTTGCAAGAAACCAACAACTTACCGTATCATCTTTTTTGACAACTTTTTCACGTCTCCATCGCTTCGAAGTGAGCTGAAAGGGTTAGGTACTATAGCTACCGGTACATTGAGGGACAACAGGCTAACGAAATGTTCTTTGATTGAAACAAAAGAATTAAAAAAGAAGTGTAGGGGTACTTTTGAATATAAGACATTTTGAATATAAGACAGTGTCATAATATGTATGTAAATAGAATGACAACAACATCGTCTCCGTAGCATCTAATGTAACTGCTACAAAGCCATGACGAAATGTAAAACGATTTTCTAGTAAAGAAAAACAATACATTACACAACCTAACATAATACATAAGTATGTACAATAAAAACATGGGCGGTGTTGATCGTTCTGACCAAAATTTGTGTTTATACCGTGTAAGCATACGTGGAAAAAAATGATATGATCCTCTTTCTACACACTGCATCGATATGGCTATACAGACTGCATAGCAGCTTCATAAAATAAATAATGGGATATTGGACCAATAATAAGAAAGTAAAGACATTTTCTGGAAAATATGATGTCGCGTTACATATAAAAATCTGTTTTGTTCAGTATCATACTCGCTAATTTGTTTAAAATATCTGCAGTTAGTTCTTGAAAGCTATAATTTCTTTGGTTAGCAGAAATATACATAATAAAATAAATATTAAATAGTTTCTCGTTTTATTCGTATATAATCCCAATGTCCTTTTTAGAGGACATCTAATATCAGTTAATTCCATATAAATATTTCAAAAATATATTTGTGGCGTCGATATTTCGGACTATAACTGTTACAAAACTTGTGTAGAATTGAAATTTTCTAAAAAAATTAACAAAATGTATACCATACTTCCATGTTTTTGTATTTATCAATTCAAAGTTTTAAATTTATCGCACTAGTGCCTCACCCTGTATGTATGTATAAGTTAAAAAAAATTCCGTATAAAAATCAAAATTTGTAGAAGAAATTGTGACAATATACCAATTACAATAATTATTGTGCTGCAAAATTATGTAGGGCACGTTTATTAATATTAAAATTTGGGAATAAGGAAATTGTGCTAGTAATATTTTGATTTAAATAATTACTAATAAATATTTAATATAATACGACATGGAACTTGTTATTCGCTTCTTATCCATAGCCAACAGTATATTTCCATTTATATTTATACACGCTAATGTTTTGCGCTGTTTCACGACGTAATTGATGTAATTATTACAGATAAACGCGAACCGTTCCTTCCGAAGATCGATATCACAACTGTGAACGTAAAACAATCAAAACAAAGACAATAGATGGCGGAAAATACTTATGTTGTATATCATGCACACATTAAAGCGCGAAAAACAAACGAGAATAATGATAGCAACAAACAAAACAATGGGAACCGAAGAAGAGAACAAAAACTCGTTATCTCGATGTCGACCGCGTGGCGTAATCTAAGGCGGCGTCGTTTCGCGCCGCGACGCTACAGCAGAGTCAACCGTGGACGCAAAACAAAAGAGAAAAGAACGACCGAACGCTGGCTGGTGGCCCGTCACCAATCAATAGAATTCCTAATACAGTGATTGCAATTCAAAAATCTATACACACCATCAAGAGTCCACTAATTTGTGAAACGCGAATGCGGACTCGGGATAGGATGGCGGAGGGCGGACGTCTCGATGCCGACGCCTGCGCGCCGACACCACCCTAGCGCCCCTTAATCCGGAATCCAATGGTAGACGTTCAGTTCGCATTGCAACCCTCTGACATATCAGGGGCGCCTTCAACAATAACATACACACTCTATAACCGTGAAGTTTCAAATCTCTCATACATTTCTCATCAACAATAATAACAACAATAATAGAAGAGATTACTACCCTCAACGTACAAGATAAGTAATAATAAATATTGAAAAAGGACACAGTGCAACCAACTAATCAAATAAAAATAAATCTTGAAAAAAACGTGCTAGATAATATGTAACCAAACGAACTTTAGACTTTTTCGCTTGCTCAAGCTCAAGATATATTGTGAGATACGTGAAGGATGTTACCAAATTCATGATTTCCTCCAAGAATTTACTTGGATTAGGGTTTTTATGAACTGGGACCATGGATGTTCGTGAGTGTTTTTATTAAGAGAGACCTTGTCTGGTGGTGAACTGTTTAGGGTACTGACTATCTGCTAGTATTTGTGATGTATTCCCCGGATAAAATGATGGGTTCGAAAGGGCCTACGGGTCTACACGGTCCTATAACTTCTTCCGGTGCATGTTTTCCGGGAAGGTATTCTCCGACGTATCGGAGTCCGGAACCAATGGCCAGGAGGTGTATGCCTAATCCGTCGGTAAGTTTTAAATCTTTTTTCTTTGAAAATGTTTAAGCTACAGTGGATTATTACTTTTTAAAATCGAATTTAGTTTCACTTATTTTGAGATATAAATAAATATTTTTGAGTATTTTTTTTTAATTAAGTAAACATAAATGAAAGTATGGAATAACCTAGAAAGTGATCAGGTTATGTATGGCATCCAAAACAACCTGTCTCAAACACAAAGCAAAAATAGAGAGATGACAATATTATAACCTCCAATTCTGAAAATATTAATGATATAAAAACTACATGATTTAAAAGAAAGTTATTATATTTAACGAGATAGAATAAGTTAGTTAAATAGTATAATAGTCTATTGATACCGTCGGTACATATGAATACATTTAATTTCCAATAAACTTACATGTTTTTTATGTTTGTCACAACTTCGGAGATTGTTAAATTTGTTGTTTGAGAACATTTTCTTTTTAAAAATGGAACAATAGCAAAATTGAAAGTTAATAGTTGTTAGGAAATATGGAATCCGTAATATCATTTTGTAACACTTTATGCACAAGATTTGTTAAATTATGCAAGACAAATAATTTAGTGGGATTAGGAATATAGATGCTGACAATCACAGTTGTTCCTTTAATGTCTATTCAGCGTCTTACTCAAACTTGTGTTTACATTTCTATTGCTTTTGCAAAATTTTATGCTTGATTTGCCTACTTTTTACAAAATTTAAATTGGTTAAAAATTCTTTAATAATTAGCATAACAATAAGTTTCAAAAATACCATTTTAATAGTAGCCATTACTGGTAATAGTTTTTAAAAACACAAATAAAGCATTTTCTACTAGATATGGATAGCAAGTTTTCTTTATAAATTGCTCAAGAAACTGTATAGGTTATATCATGTTTGCCATATTTATGAATTTGATCATCTATTTCGGTATAAAACACATCATCGAATAGAATTGAGCCGTAGAAATTTCATCTGTCTTCACCCGAATCAGCTTGTGAAGTAGTAGAAGGATCTAACGTATGTACTCATTGTAGCAATCGTTATTGCTGCTGATGTTGCATTAGAAGACCAGAATCTCATTGCCCATAAATAGCAGGAAAATGTGTCTCTTAAAGAACTATTAAAAATGAATATATTGAATTGCCGTTTCGTTTCGTCAGAAGTATTCATAAGAAGCATACCAAGTGGTGTTAACTGGCGCGGCGTGCTTGTAAAAGTCCTTGCCAGTAGGAATCCTCAGGAGAATCGAAGATGTTTTGATAACTACCAATATGCTTCTGCACCCTCTGCTTTCAGGCCACTCCGGGCCAAATATATTGTTGATTGCCGTATTTGTCTATGACGTATTCAATGAGTTAAATGCGTTAATACTTCCATCGACCAATTACTCCAATTAGCTCTTATAAATTTGTAACAGCATTTGACAGATTGCTCACAATTGATGTTCGACTGGAGTGAATAGTGGTCAAACTAATGCCTTTTTATTAACCCAATTTTTGTTTCGAGTTAAAAAGGTTATTTTCGATAACGTCCTGATGTTTGTGGTTGGGAATGAGCCATTTGCTTTTTGTCAAACTTTTATTACCTCTTCGGACTACGTTGAAGTCCATGATAAGCACTAGCAAGCCAGACGTTGCTTCGTTTTCTCGCTACGCTATTATAGTAGCTGCCATTTGATACAATCTTTTGTGAAGTCCTTGTGGCGCGTCTTCATAGTGATTTTCCTTCGTACCTTTCGGAAGCCCAGGCTCAAAGGAGTTATAGAAAGTTTGTTGTCATTAAAATATTTTTTTCTTTGTGTTATGTTCTATCCCTTTTTCGCACGTTATATGTCCTATCTTGCAAGATGTTTGACAGTTCTTCTGACAATTCGATTTTTCGCGACATACAACGTTCCATAAATACACCTCATGTACACAGTCTGTCCCAGATGCGATGAGACTGGTTTCTTCAAAGTTCTTAGTGCAGCGATACCTATCAGCGAATGGTTTGACTGTGGTTTGACATTTTATGTAAAGAGCGAATATTAAATTCTGTTTTAAATTAGGTAAAAGTGGTGCAGAAATGTACGAAACGCTAGAAATGTGTACGGGGATGAATGTATGTCCTGCGCATAGGTTTTCCGTTGATTTGGTCGATTCCGTGACGATCGTGAGGACCTTGCAGATGATTATCGAGCAGCGACGCCACCTCACAACGAAGAAAACTGGGATAACGAAAAGCACACAGTCTACCGAATTTTAATCAAAGATTTGGGCAAACAGAAGGTCTGTGCGCGCTTTGCGCCACACATTCTGACAGACAACCAAAAAAATTGGAGATTTTAACATTGCAAAGACATGTTACAAATGTTCCAAATGAAACCAGTAAGCATGTCAGCCATTGTAACTGGTGATGAAACGTAGTGTTTCCTATACGAACCAAAAACAAAATGTCAGAGTGGGCATGGAAATCACCAGAAGAACTAAAAGAGAAAAATTTTGCTTTCAGAAGAGCAAAATCAGGTCAGACGGAGACTACAGTATATTATCTGGCAGATATACAAAGATTGTGGGCTCGAAGTCGACAAATTTGGCCGGATTTTCGAGAGCCAGCCAATTGGTTTGTGTTGCACGATAATGCACCATCGCACAAAGCCATCATGGTATGTGAATTCATGACCAAAAAAAAGCATCATTGTTATCGATCATCCACCATATCCATCAGAATTGGCTCCGCGCGACTGCTGGCTATTTCTCAACCTGAAACTGGCGATGAAACAAAATCGTTGCGATACCATCTCGGTCGTTCAAAACACTTCGACCGCCATACAAACTTTTGCTTAGTTTTTACTTGAGGTACTAAGGTTTTAACTTTGAATTATAACAATAATCTAAGAAGGCTTATCTTAAACGAAATTTGTGTCAAAACTCAAGCCACAGGGTGCTAATTTAGCAGCAGAAATAAATGGAACATGTATGATGCTTTTCGATAAGATTAGGTCTAAAGTTCTGAAGTCAGATTGCCTTGATGAAGATTTCCAGTATGTGAAAGTTAGTATTTGAAGCAGAATATTAAAATTAATGTAACTTTAACTTCACACGATCTCTTGATGTCGAAACGTCACAACAAAATATGTGAATCGTAATTTATAGAAAATATCCCCATCTGTAAGAACTCACCAATATTATGACAATGGAACTCTCATAATGTGTAGAAGGTTTTAGTCTTCATACACATTTAAAGCTGTGGAGCCTTTGCTGTGCTGACAAGATATAGCTGCTATTTTTGTTGATTTTTATTCATCTGCAATTCACGATTTATTTTCTCAGAGATATCTTATTGTTACTTGCTACTGAGAAAATAATTTGAACAGAACTGCAAAAACGCTGAAAAAAACTGATTCACTTTAAAATGCACCTCCTAAGACGCTGGATGAAGAAGGATAAACTGTTCATGCAGGTGTCATACATTGCATACATATGTAAATAACTGGAAATTTCTTCATTGCATACATATGTAAATAACTGAACCAAGTAGTAAATAAATTTTACGAAAGTTTAGACAGTGATAAGGAATTACTAGTTTTATTTGGCTGCTTCCCCAATAGTGTGTCTCTGAAACATATATTTATTGTTAATTCGATTCTTACAGTCTTAAAAAAATACGTTTGGTTGATTCAAGCGCGACAGCTGGTTTCTGATCGTACATATCGACCCATATGCATTCATAAACTCTAGAATTCCAGAAGAAGAAATTCCAAATGCCAGAGATCCAATATAAATATCTTCTTCCGATTTTGAAAACTATGCTCGCTGATACTTGAAATTATCTTCTCATTTCTTTCACCACACACTGTCCTAAGAAAATATTTCATATCCCCTAGATTAATATGGGAAGATACCTGTTGAAATCAGCAAAAATTGATTGTGTATTCGTTATGTAAAGTCATGCCTACACGAAAAACAAACACTCAATGTTTAGTGATGTCTCCAATATTATTGCAATAACATTGAAAGCATCACATATACTCCGAGGAAAGCCTTTGTGCTTTATCTTCTGTAACAAAACTTTTAAGTTTCCATGTGTAACATAATGTAATAAATAAGCATAACCTACAACCTTTCTTCAGAGTAATTCATCTGAGATGTTTAACTATTTATTTGTATCTGCAGATACTTAATTCTATATCGTTCTTCTGTCTCTCTAAGAAACATCGTTCCCCTGATCATAACTGATCTACCCAATTTTCCATATTTCCATATTTCTTTTCAGCAAATCGGAATAGAACGTGTCATGGCTTTTTATAAATAAGTCTACTTTTCCTGTCTTAAACATACTTGAAATCCGACTTAATTGCCCCATTGTATTGCATACTACTGAAGTACCTAATTTGTATGTTCTCTCTCATCACAAAGTACTTAATTGGAAGTGACTATTTTTGTGCCAATTTTTCTAAGTAATTCTTCTTTACTTTTTTACTATCAGTAATCTATCACGTTAATAAGAATACATGTACAATATCTGAGTTTGACTTTTTGGAATTGGAAAATCTGGTAATAACTGAGCTATAAAATCCTCCTTTTAACATGTGTCAAAATAAGAATAAATTCTAAGAGATGTAGCTTTTTCTTGAGGTGACACTTGCACAATAGCATCATCTAGAAGTTGTAACTCATGCAAATAATTGGCCAGCAGATACGAAAGGAAACATTTTAAGTAATATTTTATATACGCAACACTTGTGGATAAGATAATAAACTTAAAACAAATTTTCATTTATAAATTTAATGAATACTCCCAAAAACTTTCATTTCAGACATACATACATCGTCTACAATAATTGGAAAGTAGTCTTTTTCTCTTCGTCACTTCTTTATAGTTACTGTTTTTTTCTCTTTTTTGTTTTTGTTTTTCTGGCTTGCGGCATTTTAGTAGTTTTAATTGGAGTACCTGATAAACGAAAAAAGGGCAAAGGTACGAGTGAAATAAATAGAATCTCGATGTATCTAGCTTTTCTGCGGGGAAGGTCTATCTGGATTATCTTGAATATTGCATCCATCATGACTATATGACATAAAAACAATAGGTGGTAATGATCGCTGATGGAGGAAATAACTTCATCAATACCTGTGTGTGAATTATCTTTTTTTTTCGAAAGGTATAAAGTTAGTGTTATAAAAAATCAGAGAATTTACAGATTCAGTACCAATAGGTTCCAAACGGCTGATGACGATCATATAGACTCATAACTCATGAGAGAAACAAGCAACAATAACTGTAGACTATTTTAAATGGACCTTAAAAGTATACATATATCTAAATCTTTTGTGAAATGGAAGTCCTACCATCATTATGGAATCTTTGAGTCATCTGCTGACAACCTCAACAGTGACATGCGATCAATGGTTATCAATAAGTAGTATGTCTTTTTCTGAGATTCTATTAATGCAAAACTTACTTACTTTTATTCAGGGTGGCCAACTAAGAATGTCGCTCGGCAATATCTCAGAAACGGTTCATGGTAGAGCTTCGGGAAAAAAATACCACTGACTAAAGTGGCCCCGAGAAACATCTGGAAATTATTTAGGAAATTGTAGGATGACCGCTAGATGGCGTAACTGAGCACTAAAAATTTAAATTCTTATTTTATACAAAATTTATCAAATTAAGGTTTATCGCAAATATGAAAATCGAAATCTCCTGATAATTCCGCATATTTTACACCGGAGGAATATTTACATTTCCCGTCGTTCTTAAACGATGTATTAGTCGAAGAAAACTTCTTTTATGGGGATGACGTCTTTCAGGATATTGTACGGCATACACCCTGGCAGCAACAGTTACATTGCGCATACACTCAAAATAAACTGCTAACATGTCAAATGCTTCTTGATTTGTTAGAATCATTTTAAGTTTAAAATAAAGTATTCGCGTAATTTTAATTCTAATTTAATGCAAGAAAGTATAAACCAACCGGTAAAACCGCAGAATCAAAACTACAGGTTTATTAATTTTGACACATGTCCCATTCATTTATTTCCACGACCTACTATTTGTTTTTGATTATTTACCATATTCATACCAAATTCATTATACAAATCTAGTAATTAATAATTTCAAATTTACTTACCAATATCTAGCCTTAAGCAAAAGATATCGAATTTTGGTTTTCACTAACATTTTGAGGTTTCAATTCACTATTTAATAGTCTGAGCATAAATACGGGTATAACATTACACGCACTACTCTCTAAAAAAAACGCAAATTACCTATTTAAATTTGTTCATATTGAAGAATTTGATTCACTAACAATAGGCCGAGGATAATCCTTTCTATCAAGACCAAACTTGCTAAATTCCATAGAGATAAAGCAGAATAATTAATAGTTATAGAAAAATTCTTGTTATTTATACGTTTTTTAAGATAACGGATAGGTAAAAGATATCGATGCGCGGTTTTCGTTGAATTGTCGGTAATTTAGTCTACTTTCTTAATTCGTGTTCAAAAATACATGTTTCCATTTAATATTTTTGAAGAAAAACGAAATTTCCGAAAAAAATTATACAGCGCCCTCTAGCATGCATGTCAGTTATTAAATTCGTTAAAATTGGTAAACATTATATTGGTGGGGGAGAACTGTTTCCAACAAGACCAAGTTTATAAAATTCTGTTCAGTAGAACCGGAGTTATAAGCGTTCGTTCAAAACAAAATTTTCCCTCCTCCCCTCCCCTTATCTGATGAAGTACAAAAATTTGTCCAGTGTAAAATATGCGGAATTATCAGGAGATTCCGATTTTCATATTTGCGATAAACCTTAATTTGGTAAATTTTGTATAAAATAAGAATTTAAATTTTTGGTGCTCAGTTACGCCATCTAGCGGTCATTCTACAATTTCCTAAACAATTTCCAGATGTTTCTCGGGGCCACTTTAGTCAGTTTCCCGAAGCTGTACCATGAACCGTTTCTGAGATATTGCCGAGCGACATTCTTAGTTGGCCACCCTGTACATTACATAAAAGAATATAAAGAAATCGAATTTAAAGATTGTAAATTACAAAAACAGAACTTTGCCTCTATGTTTAAGCGCAATCCTGTCTACCGCGCAGACTTCATTAACATCGACTTATACACTTTCAAAAAAAAAAAAAAATTTCAATAAAAATTCCAACTAAATTTCCTGTACATAATAAATACATGGATTTATAAATAATTCACTACAATCCAAACTAAGTTTTTATTAGTGACGGTAGAGATAAAATTACATCATCGTAAAACTTATTTTCTCTTGAAAACGTAATAGAAACTGCAAATTCCATAAACTACAACAAATAAGCAAAGCAATAGTATATTTCTATTTATCTCACAATATTAGGTGTATGTACGTATTCCGTGAAGAAGATAACACCAAAACATTTACCTCTGAAAATAAAAGCAAGCCGTACATTTTCCGAAGACGTTTCGGGGAATTCTAAAAACCTTTTTCCGTATAAACGAACGACATATCGGGGTGTCGTTTTCGAGATGTAAATTCCTCTGCGGAGTAGTACGCATTCGTGTACGTGTGCTACAGGAAGACCATTTCTGTGTATGTGTACGTGCATGTATTCCTGTGCGAAATCCAATCGTGTGACGAGCACATAAAAGTAGTAGGTAGGAAACCATCAGGCAGCCAGTCACTCCTTTACATCGTATTCGGTTGACGTGCGGACGACAGTAAAAATAAAACGGGCTGCGTTCGATCTGCTACCGTGCAATTTCGACTTTATTGAGTCGATCTGCGGTTAAGAGCCATGCCATATATGCTGACAGTGCGGAGGAGATGACGAGAAAGCTCACTCTAGCGGACAAAATAGTAACACATTCAGAGGGTGCACGTTGTAGCGATTGAGGAAAATATTCGAATCTGCAGCGTAGGAGAGAAGGAAGGCAATTAATTGAAATTGCTTCAAATGTGGTTCGATACCGCTGTGAAATTCTGCCAAAGTTGTGTCATTACAGTGTAGCACAGGATATCGAGAAATTAAATTTGATTTAGCAAATAATTTTCATTAACTAAAGAGCGAAATGTAGTTAAGTCGCTATTGATACAGGGTGCATGTTTATATAATCAAATATTCTGATATGTTTAATTAGAAAATAATGTCTTCGTATTTGATTTTGGCTACTAACTGAGAAGAGATGAAAATTATCGATCGTAGTAACCAGTAGTGTTTGAAAGCTGCATAACTGTTATAAAACTAGCTAGACGCGCAGCTTTGCCAATCTCGAATTATTTACTATTAACTTTATAAATGGTATCCTATTTGCAACCATTTACAACTTCTGAATTCTTATGGCATTGAGGGTATATCTTTAAAAATGATAACTCTTTGTTGCCCTACTATTGTAACTATTTCAATTCAGATATTTCATTCATGCTTGTGCAATGATTCTCTTTTCTTAGATGTGGAAAACTGCAGGTGTGGCTCCAATTCCGAAGAACCTCTGATACTCTTACAGATACACATCATATTAGTATCTGGCCTATTTCGTAGAGAGTATTGGAAAATATACATCTGTCAATCTGTCCCAGATCCAGTGAGATTGGTCTAAAAAATACAAAGCGTTTATCATTTCTATTTTTTAATCCTGTTTATTCAAAATAGTAGTCTCCTTCTGAGATAATACAACGGAGGAAACGCTCAAAAATTTTTTGAGACATTTTTTTTACTCATCGGTTGGAATGACCTTTAGTATAGTGGTCGAAGTCTTTTGGATGACTGGGATGGTATCGAAACGATTTTCTTTCATCATCAATGTCAATTTGAGAAATAGCCAGTAGTCGCACGGAGTCAAATTACGTGAATACTGTGGATGATCGATAACAATGATGCCTTTTTGGTCAAGGATTCACGTACCATGACGGCTTTGTGCGCTGGTGTATTGTAATGCAACAAAAGTCAATTGCCTGGCTCTGGATATTCTGGTCGAACTCGTCGAATTCTGGCCAACAATTGTTGTAGAACTTCCAGATTCTGCGTCCACCGCCTAACCTTCTGGGATGAATTCACTCTGAACAATTCCCTTTGAATCGAAGTGAACGGTCATCATTGTCTTGATTTTGCTCTTCCGATATCGTAATTTTTTCTCTTTTGGCTCTTCTGATGACTTCATACCGCACTCTGACGTTTTGTTTTTGGCTGTTATTGAAAACACCACGTGTCATCCCCAGTTAGCTGACCTACTTGTATTCCTTTGGGACATTGTTAACATGTCTTTGTAATGCTGAAGTCTCCAACCTTTCTGGTCGTCTATCAGGGTGTGTGGCATGAAACGTGCACAGACTTTCTGTTTGCCCAAATTTTCGGTCAAAATTCGATAAACTGTGTTTGTCGGTATCCCGGTTTCCTCTCCGATGAGCCTCGCAGACACACAACGCTCGCTTCGAAGAATTTCTTTGACTTTCTTGATGTTTTCTTCATTGCCAGTGGTTTTTGGCGTCGCTATTCGGTAATCGTTTTCAAGATCCTCACGACCGATTATTTACTAGAAAATTTAACCCCTCTTTATTTGCAATAGCTTTTCTCATTACACGTCAAATTGGAGATAAACAATTGCGGACGTTTCGGAAGAAGCGGTGGTACAGATAAGTTGGGCGTTAGACGTGCATGTGTCATGTGTGAATGCGGCTCGTTTGTCAACGGCAACTGGAGCGACCTCTTTGCATCATTGATGGAACGACGGAGCGAGTGATCGCATTCTCATGCATTACTTACCGGATCTAGTTAGCGAAGCTTACGGCGCAGGTTTACAAACACCGTCATATTATTTATATCACTTTCGAATGACTGTTATATCATCGTGCGACTCTGATAAATTGTCTTGTCCTATTCGCGAACGCGGTAGATTTTCGCGATGAACACAAATACCGGTCTCTCTGTAGCATCTTTATTCTCTTAAGAATGTAGAGAGAAATAAAGTAGGGTACACCTTTGTTGACTTATATGTATACATATTCTTAACTACATCGCCATTATTATATCTTTATTTGGTTCCAGCAGATTAAATTTGAGGAAGTAATTGCTCAATAAATTATAGAACTATCACAATTTACACGGTTGATTATTCCTGTTTAAACAAGTAAAAATACCAGAAAGGGAAAAAGATTCAGAAGTGTTCAAAAGTGTGAAAGCGTAGATCAATCACAAAAGTACATTTACGGCCCATGATTAGTGCAATATTTTTCCTATAAGTGTACGTAAGGAGGCTATAAGAGTTCTATCATAATGTTCAATGTGATTTAAGTAAGACACCCAAAATCATTGTCATGAGGGGTAGAGTTACAGGATAGGGTCAGACGGGTGAGCATGATTGTATATGGTTATATGTCAGTTTGGAAACCAGAAAGTTTTTGAAACAGGGTTGCAAAATTCCAAGAAGTGCTAGCCATAAAATACGAGTACATCATTGCCTCTAACTATCTATAACTACGCTCACATGTTTAACCAGATCTCCTTAGATGGCGCTACAGTTGACATGTTCTATGTCGTATGTGTTTCACAATAGTAACAACTAACTTGCGTAGTTACTATTATTAAAATATATTTATTGGCGTTTAAACGCGGATAGGAGCAAGAAACCAGCATGCTAGAAGTTAACTCCACTAACTAATACGTTATGAATGTAATCGATGATGTTACATTTTGTCTATACCTTAAATATCTTACAAAAATAAATATTTATTTAATTTTAATAATCTAAAGACATGGTCTGATACCAATCGTGGACATTTTAAATCACTCACACTGTATATCAAGCACCAACAAGCAACTTAATCTGTAGTGAGCACCAACACCACATAATGCCCTTGTCGAGAGAAACTTAGCTTAAACCAGCAATATAAAAATGCTTTTAGAGGGAAATTACCAAGATTAATACATTTGAATAGACTGATTAGTGTCCTCTTTAGGGAAGTAAACGATTTTACGTAGAATAATCAATCATAGAATTTCCACTAAACATTTTATTAACCTAGCTTAATATTGCTGTATGACCAAGGCCTTGACGTCAAAGGCTACGCAGATCGCCTAGTATTTGCAATAAGAAGTAAATATGAGAAGGTTATCATTAACCTAATGGAAAATGCTATCTATGCCAATGCAGGGAAAAAGACCTTAGTTTCAATCTCTGCAAAATAATAGCTTTCGAAAAGGAATAAATATTAATGGAGAATAATTAGTATACCCCATTGAGGACAAAAACTGTATTGGAACAATTAGTCGGCATTCTTAAAGAAACCATAATGCATTTTTAGACATGCTAAAATCTATTTGGGAAAATCTGGGCAGTTATTAAGGGGAGAAGGGGGAGGGAAGTATTGATTACATCACATGAGAATATGCCCCATGCTCACCTATGCTATTCTAATATGGTGATCAAAAAGTCAATGACATAAATGATATCGAAGGCTTCCACCGTCCGAGTCTCTATTGCAATAATGCAATGACTTATCTGTCTGGTAACCACACCGCCAATTTGCATCCACCCAACTGCCTAAATGGAGGTACTGTTAGGGCTAACACCTAGATGTGTCAGTTATAAGAACAGAAGTGCTCAGCATATATCGATTGGGATTATCATAGCGTTTTAAGGAACGACTTAACTGGACACCATCTCAGATACTTCTACTTCTATTTCCAAGCTGTAGATTCCGATAAATGAAAATTTGAAATTCAGACTTGTATACAGACAGGCCTAAGACGTCTAAAGGGATGGGAATTGGAGTTTGTAGACCAAACACCAATCTCTTAAAATGTTCAGTGTTATCCCCAACGATCTTTTAGACAGAAGTACATTTTACAGATCTCAAGAATGGCGCTCTTTTATGCCTGAACAAAAACATGACAAGAGCAAATATTGGTCTGGGCGGAGAGAAGGAAAGGACAGCTGGCCATAAATATTCCTAATATCCACTACTCTAATGCTACAAGAAATTCTAAGACATATGAACTTGAACTAGAATCTTTTCTGACATTCCCAATAGCCAACTCAGGAAAAATATTTAACCGTGAAAGCAAAAGCGAAGTGTCTTCCTTACTAGGGAGGTTTACCAGGATATACTACTTCCTTATAGAAAGCTACCATTGCATTAAATATACTTTCTGGTCTTCTAATTCGTCATTGCCATGCTTCAAATTGTAGTTCGATACTTTTTTACATTTTTCAATGCAGGAAATAGCAAGAGCTATCCACAAAATTAATCGTTTTGCCACTAATTATCCACAATAACGTAATAAATTGAAATCAAAACGTTAGTAATGGAGTCGATGCAGACGTTACTCATTTGATTTGAATTAAGAGTCATTTATTATACTCGATCGATATCGACGTTGCAAAACTGGAAATTTGTCAATACGGGGCGTGCAAAACGTATATCCGATGTCTTCTACATTGATAAATATACGGACACGTCGCGTCGTGACGGCACGAATATCATGCGTCTTGTATATCTAACATAAGTTGGCGTGTAGACTGGGCTGCAAATAAAGCGGCAGCAACGTATGTGTATCCCACACCGGACAGAGAATATACCGCTGACGTATAATCAGATGGCGCCAGTTGCGGATTTCCCACACTGCTACGATATTATCCGAGCATTATTAATACACTGTTAACGGATAATAATTACTTTTCCTACGTAGTTATTTCATTTGTCCTGTTAGGGTATTTACGGCGAATAGGATCGTTTTATTTTTCGGTAATTATTGTGTACGTGAACTTTGCGGTTAACTTCTAATTACCGGCATGTACGTTCTATATTGTTCTAATTTTAACTGGCCATCTATAGTAAAAAAAATGCGTCATCTGTTTACAGTGCATTATAGACTACGTGCTCAATTCTTGTAGTTCTAAACTAGTGTTTCATAATTAAATTCGGAATAATTATACGTTTACTTCCATATCAGTCACTACTGTGGATCTTTTATTAGGTATTGTTATTCCCAAATTAAATTTTGAAATTCCTTTCATCAAGAACGAGGTCCAAGCTGTCCTTAATGCCTTCAATTCTTTTTATGAACTCCTACAATTTACAATTAAACTTGAGGAGTACAGTATGTAGTACACTGTGTTTGGTTTCTATCATTATTAGAACTGAAAACAACAGCATAATTTTAGATTGGTAGAGCAGGAGAAAAAAGTATCCGGACAGTGCGCGAAAGAAGAAGGCTTCTTACTCAAACCCTACGGGAACTTTATTGTCCTAGAGTGCATACAAATAATGTCTGTGCCACAGACAGTCCATGTAGGTATACTAAGTCAATAAAGTACCCGTGCATTTTGAGTGAAGGGCGTCTTTCTTACATGCACTGGCAGGAAACTTTTTTCTTCTGCTGTACCAGAAAAACCTACCGCATTTTTTCCAACCATCTCAACAATCAAAATATAATCATAGCTATCAAAACAGAATTTCACATATATCTGACGATCAATTTATTGACATCAAGATATCAAAATCTTAGTCAACATTTCCATAAGTAATGAATACCTCAGACCTCTAGTTAACGTACTTATTTATCATTCCAATAATTCCAATAATCTAGATAGTTAAGCGGAACACAACACTAACATCAAATATAAAAAATTACCTTACACTTACAACTTAACTGGTAGTATTGCTAAATTATTCAAACCCTTCCCTAACATCTGCATTCCCAAATACGGATCCATTTGAATCAGGCATGTTTTCACAGCATTCCCTGTGATGTTTGTTGTAGATAAAGGGCAAAATACTCAATGGCTTAAACATAGAATTAGCTAACATAAAAGTGATTGTAAGTCAAAAAAAATGAATGTGTGCTTTAGCCAACTATCGCATTGAATTTCATCGTTTCAATTTTGATGATTTTCATTTTTGAAAAACGTACATTTAATATTTTCTATTATGAATTAGAGAAATGCTAACTTCACACAATCATAATAGCTGTTATAAATATCAATACTTGGAAAATATTTTTATCTTCAAAATATATTCCATAATGCCCAGACAAACAGCAGAAATAACAAGGGCTCGAATAAGAACTGAATTAGAACATGATTGCTCAACATTTTAATTAAAATAGAAGTACAGTTTTCAAAATTAAACGGCGTTAGGGGCAAATATTAAGAAAAATTGGTTCGACCAGTCGACCTATGTAGAGTTTCCAATGATCTTCAGAATAATAACTTAGTGGCATTTTTACACGAGAATCAGAAACACATTTTCCAGATTCTCAACCGATGGCTAGTCGTAGAATTAAAAATTCCGACATTTGCAATTGTGGCTCTGCAAAAATATATTTGTAATAAAGTAAAATAAACAATCCTGTTTACTATACCCTTTAAATTATACCAACACAAACAATGAATTTTGGAAAAGGTTTGTTTTTAGTGATGAAAAGGGGCCTTAACGCAACGACATCTATAAGCGAATGATGATAAGTGAATGTTCTATATACCTTTCATCTATTTTACCTCAAAATTTGAGCGAATCTGGTTGATATTTCACTGTGGTTTGGCGCTTTATGTAAAGTAACTTTGCATACGTCGTTCGAAAAACTGAACGGAACAAAGAGTAAATATCAATTTCTGCTTGCTTTAAATTAGGTAAAAGTGGTGCACAAACATAAAAAACGCTGAAAAATGTGCACGGGAACGAATGTATATGCTGTGTACAGGTATTCCATTGGTTTGGCCGCTTCCGTAACGGTCTTGAGGATCTTGCACACGATTACTGAATAGCGACGACAAAAATCACTCGCAATGAAGAAAACATCGAGATAGACAAAGAAATTCTTCGAAATTTTGACCGAAGATTTGGGCAAACAGAAGGTCTGTGCATGCTTCGTGCTATACACCCTGACAGACTACCAAAAAGATTTGAGAGTTTAGCATTGCAAAGACATGTTAACAATGTCCCAAAGAAATATGGTAGGCATCTCAGCCATTGTAATTGATGATGAAACTTGGTGCTTTCAATGCGAGTCAAAAGCAAAACGTTAGAGTGCTGCATGGAAGTTACCAGATGAGCCTTTCGGAAGAGCATAATCAAAACAATGCTGACCATTTACTTTGATTCAAAGGGAATTGTTGTCAGTGAATTCGTCCCAGAAGGTCAGGCGGTGAACGCAGAGTATTATCTATTCAATTGGTTTTTCTTGTACGACAATGCATCATCGCACAAAGCCATCATGGTACGTGAATTATTGACCAAAAAAGGCATCATTATTATCGTTTATTCACCTTATTCACCTGAATTGGCTCCGTGCAACTTCTGGATATTGCCCAAACTGAAATTGGCAATGACAGGAAATCGTTTCGATACCATCCTGGTCATCCAAAAGACTTTAGTATAAAAACTATATTGAAAATTTTTTTTCATAACAATTTCATATTTTAACAAGATAACTGCCCTGTTGACATTGCTAATACAATTAGGCAATGATTTGCATGTAATAATATCGAAACGTTGCCTTTTCTTGCCAAAAGTCCAGACCGTCCGAGCGTATACTTATTTTCATGAAAAATAGAATCTAGTTTTGTCACAATTTACGCATACGAACTTATCGTCATTTTCTGATGCACTTGCACACATATCGTGGGCCCAGAGGCACAGAGGACCACATGTCGGTCTCCTCTGTCCCAAATGTACATGTTCAATTGTTAAACAAGTTTTTATAGGTTAGTTGATTCACAATTCTAAATTATTATGATCTTTTGAAACCTTATGACTAGCAGTTTTAAATGCCTGCAGTGAATAAATTAAATACCATCAACCGTTTTAGGGGATATAATAACAAGAAAATATTAAAAGCCTTAGCTTATAAAACAGTTTCTTTCGCAGTGTAACTGCAAGCGCTGGTTTAACCTAAAAATCTGACTGTAGAACGATAACATGATATGGTAGGTAGAGTATAGAGAATTATCAAACAGATGGCAGCAATTACTCCAAAAATATCTAGGAAGTTCTCTGTGCCCCGGCGGTTCTGTGTGCCCCACTCTTCCCTACCTGATTTTTTTAACAAAGTTTACATAACAGGCAGATACGATCGATACTTTCCCAAAAGCAATTTTTAAAAAGTTAGCAATAAGATCTGAAGATTGTACATATGTATTCTGTGGAGATAATAGGCAAAACTTTATTTATTAAAAATCTTAATCAAACTAAAATGACAAAGGAAAACATACTCTAAAGTCAAATTGAACATATTATACAAAACTTAAAAGACAAATATGAAGGTTAAAGTAAAAGTGGCATTAAATTAAATGAAGTGCTCGAAAGTTGCTCCGTTTCATTCTTACATCTTTGATAACACCTACTTAAGACTGCACTGGTTACGTTTCGTAAAGTTTCTGGTGCTATGCTGGCACAAGTGATCAGAATTTTCTCTCCTTTTGAACTCTTGAACATTTCTGGAAGATGTATTGTAGACGACACAATTTAAATATCCTGAAAGAAAGTAGTCCATAGCATTGAAATTAGGAGAACAAGCTGGCCGGAAATACCCTATTTAAATGGCCGCTTACTATATTACAGTTGTGAGCAAAGGCGCCGTCTTGTTGAAGATACACCTGTCAAAAATGTAAATCAACATTCTCGAGCAAAATAAGTAGCTGTTGAAGTAGGAAATTCAAGTATCGCGGTTCAGTATGTTCCATCTTTGGAAATTAGTTTTTTTCATTCAATGTGGATTTTCAATCGACTAGTAATGTGAATTATAACGATTGATATTTCCTTTATTTAAAGAACTGTTCTCTTGCAAATTCGGAATTTGTGAACCTAGTCGTGACGCATTTAACAAAAAAAAATTAAGGTAAAATAATTGTCGTTTTCAAACATTTATAAATAACTTTTCAGAATAATATTCATCCGTTCTTAAGACATCATGCTTTCCCACTCCTCGCTGAAAACATCAATAAAATAACAATAAACTTCATTTTGAACATATACATTGTAATAAGAGCTTTTTTTGTAATGTTCCGCTCAAGATATATTTGAATTAAATAAACGATCTTCCAAGTATATCTTTGGAGACCATAAGCTTATTACATTTTATTCCCTTCCCTTACCAGATAATCAAATAAATTGCGAATAAATTTCCCGTCTAA
This sequence comes from Holotrichia oblita, assembly GCA_023690525.1. NCBI lineage: Eukaryota > Metazoa > Arthropoda > Insecta > Coleoptera > Scarabaeidae > Holotrichia > Holotrichia oblita. The sequence continues at coordinate 185,029,129 of CM043015.1, read as the reverse complement.
TGTCTTGATAGTAGCGCAGCATTACAGTACGTATCGGGAAGAAGATCTCACACCCCAATCCACTCATAATTACTAATGTTTACGACTTGTTCTTAAACTTATTAGCCTTATTCATCCCTTTGCTGTGGAGTGTGGGTAAGTGCGTGCCGCACTTTCTCACTTTTACGTTCCACCAACGTCCCACTTCCCCCGTTCCCTCTGAATCGGTCCAACTTTCCGACACCTGATTACTAGATAGCAAGGGGAAACCGGGGGCATTATTTCAAGTGGAATTAAATTGTAAATTCGAAGTTTTTAAGTGTTTCAAAGTATTTTATTGCCGCTTCCTTTCGAAATAAATAATTTAAGTACCGTGCCCCTTTCCTCCGTTCCCTGCAGCGACTACCACTCATTCGTCGCTACTGGTGGGGTGTCTTTGTGTAATGCACGGATCGTTCCGGGAAATAATCCGCGAGTTAATCTTCAATCGGATCGGATTCTTTGGAGAATTGACGGATGACGCTGAAAGAGTACGTTGCTCTTTCTTTCCTTTTGAAGTAATATTGGATGTCATTTAGATGATAATACATGGAGGGAAAGTCTAAGCGGTTTTTTAGTAGAGCTTACGATAAGTTTTAAAATAAGAGTGCTAGATGATTACCAAATTTACAGTAAAACAAATCATTATAAATATTATTCAAATTTATTAAAAATGAGTCCAGGCAAAGCAATAGACGAGAATTTTCGAGCTCTGATCGTACGTTTGAAAAAACTGGCCAGTTTTATAGCCTTAAATCCACAACACGTAGGAAAATGTAAGATTATATATTATATGAAGGGAAAGGCACTAAAAAGAATTATTGGGAAAAATATACGTGCTAATTACGGGCAGTTAAGCTTGTTATGGAGTGAAACAATCGGAAAACAGGTTTCAAACAGGTCTATATCACACAGAGAAGCAAAAAAATTACGATTTGGAACGTATAAAGTAATATGTTTAAATGAATGTATTTCAACTAGAATTGTGAAAATATTAACACTGTCGCCTAGGCTAAGGAAAACCCGTTGTTAACAATGTTGCAAAGGAAACAAAAGATTAGAATTGGTTAAAAAATCGTAAATCGTGATTTGAAGGCTGCATAGGTGATAATTAATTAATAAAACATGACACTTACCACCCAGATTACTTGAAACGAAAAGTAAAATTTTCTGTATCTGTTTTTTCTATGTGGTGGACGCTTTGTTTGCTTTGACCACGTACGCTGTATCGCTTATCTGGCTATCACTGCAACTCTCGCGATGTGGTTTTGTGTGTGTAAATTGTGTTCAATTAGTTCTGTGACAGCATCATGTGGCCGTTATGGTATGAAGTTCGATGACTAGGGTGGGTGTAGGAAAGCTGCATATTGTATTGTGCAAGAAGTTGTAGAGCCTGACGAAAGTTTTGTTTTTCGGCAGAACCTCACACGCAAAGATCCTGCACGATCAAGGAGTTAAAGGAGTTTCAAGAAATCTGTGAATCGTCTACTGTATCAAAGAATTAATGCTGTTATTAAAAATAGAGGTTATGTTACTCAGTGGTGGTTAGGAATGACAAATTACCATATTCGTTCTTTTTACCGTTTTGTGTTGAATTACCAATAGCACGATATCTAATATTAAGTTTCATTAGAAGCAAGCAACAATAAAGGTTATCTGGAATCATTATTTGGATTCTTCTTGATAAAGGATCGTTAGTTAAGTTTTGAACACATGGCCCAACTGAGCTGTGGGGGGCATAGGAGATCGCAGGAGCTTCGGGAGTTGACTAAATGAAATGATTTGTTGCTCCATTTCTTTACTAATTTATTGACATCTTATTTCTACTTAGTAGTGTTTATTTTTAAAATCCTAGCCGTCAATATAAAGAAATTACTCAAGTTTTTCTATATAATTATACACTTCTACATTAGATATCTCTACTAATATTATTTAATTAGAGTCTAATTAACTTGATACGTTTCTCTTTTAATGGAATAACATTACTTGCCCATGTTTAGATTTTGTAACTTTTTCATCAGTTCCCTTTCATAACTAAAGTCATTTTTAGTACATAAAGCGACTTCTAAGTTAGCAACTAAAATCGTTAAAACTAATGTCTGTTAAATTGAAAACACATGGATAAAAATACATATTACTTTTGTTTTTTGGCACAGAGCTATCTACAGAAAATAAATGTAACTGATTGTTTGAGTCTATTCATTTTACTTTACTTAAATGTATTTATGAGTGTGATATTTTGCATTTTACGTCTAATATTTCAGTCCAAGATGTCAAATTCCAAGCTATGTAGTCGCTATGGAAGGTCCATATGTGTTAAGTATAGCATTTATTATGTCATTACGTAGTCAAAGTTTATAACTTTATTGTACAGTCGATAAAGCTTCTTTCGATTTATTATCACACATGTATTTTGGCATTTTGGTCTTAGACTGGACTTTTTTGTTGTTTGTTTTATCACTGGGCACAAGTCAGGTTTCTCTACCATCCTTTTAACACTACGGCCTATGTCCTATTGTATTATTTCGTGCCTAGTGAATTTATTTACATAAACAGGTTAGTCTCTCTAACTACGTTCACTAGCCTGTGTGGTAAATCTTTTTCCGGCAGTACTGTCAGTAGGTTTCTTCCTCCTACCAATGGCAGTCTCCGTCGATTCAATGTAACGCATTCAAAGATAATGTGGTAGGCTGTCTCTTCCTTCTCATTACATAGTCTACATATAGGCTCATCTTTAAAGATATCAATTCAGTGTAGGCATATCCTTAGAAAGCCGTATCCTGTTAACATACTTGTCACTGTTCTAAGCTGTACTTGGTTAAGAGCCAGCACATCTCTATCGTTTGCTATGTATCTGTTCCTCAACGTTGTTCAAGTGTAACTGGTGAGGTTTTGTAATCCACTCAGTCACTGCACAGCCTTAGTTATCGCCAGATCCGGTTCAGATCCAGTGAATTTTGATAGAAAACCCTTTCTTGCCAGCTTGTTTACTATTTCGTTGCCCGATATGCACTTATGCCGCGGTACTCACACCAAAGTGATTTTGTTCTGTAGGGCTAAAGTTCTTAGGTTTTTCAGTCTCAAGCTAGTTTCTAGGTTATCTGATCGAATGAATCAGCTGATCTTTAGGTTATTTTTCCAATGCCCTTCAGGCGCAAGTTTCTGCTGCTAGTATTTTCGTCTGGTGTATGGTGCCATATTGTCTTTATGATATAGGGTTTCACTAAATCATCATCTCTTTTGGAGTTAGATTGGACTTAATACCTTGTTTATTGAAATTTAAATGGTTGTCGCACTTGTTCGTCTTTATTAAAATCTTTTTGTTAACTGTTGTTACTCTGCTTCTATGAGCAAATTTTAGCAAAATGTTTTACTAAGTAGCTGCTATGAACTGGTGGGATATTTTTAGTAATGTTATAAATTCTGCATCAGAAAAAAAAGCTTGTTTTTCATTAAATTTGGTGGACTGAATTTTATTGCATGGATGTGAATTGATATCAAGGGAACACCTTTCATATACAAAAAATCATTCTTTCGGCAAAGAAGTAGAGATAGTTTAAATGGTGCAGAAAAAAACATAAAACACTGGATTGACACAATATATCATTAAGTCCAGTCCTTATATTTTGTACGACGTATTCAATGTTAACTGGTGAGCACTTATTTCCTTATTATTGGGGCTATGAAGTTAATTAAATCAGCAAGCATATTTCTTTATTTTGATTGCGAACAAGAAAGCAATTGAATATTTTATTTTCGAAATATTGGTGCCGTTTGGTTAAAAGTAAATAATTAATGGCACTAATGTTGAATTTTTATTATGTTAGTTTTAGTTTGTTTGTAGTGAGTACCTATGTTAAAATACTTTAATAGTCAATAAATTTTGTACTACATCGGTTTCTTTTATAATAATAATATATAATTTCAACATATTTACAACAAAATATAATATTTCCTAAATCGATAGGCAGTCATGACATCTCTGTTAGTACACTAGCGGCGGTAGTATCTATCTAGTATCAGGAAATTTACGTTCATCTCCCAGAGGGACAGTAAATTGTGGCCGTAAGACCCGGTAAAGTTGTTAAATGAATTTATGGTCGACGGATGTCCGAACATGGTCGTTGCGGGCAAACGTTATAAGCTGGACGGTTATTAGAGGATAAAAAAAAGAACCAGCACTGGAGTAATATTTATGGCGGCGATCTCTTGCCGATGTTACTTTTCTAACACCGCCGAACACACGGCCGCCTCCTAACTGGAAAAGATACGGGAATAAAACGGCCCACTAGAGAAATTGCTTTCAATTAACTTAATATAAATTACGTTTACCGGTGGATTATTAACAATTTCGTATAAAATAAATTTTAATTTTGGATCGGTTGCTTTATTGCAATGGTTGTGGTTTTAAATTAATTCGTAACTGTTATGTTTTAAATTGTAATTTTAAAAGTAATAAATAATAAAAGCTGTGGCCTATTTCGAAATTAATTCCATTTTGAAGAGTAGAACAGGCATGAACCACAAGACATAGTCAAACCGACTTATTAGATTTAATTTATACCATTCCTTATTGAATCCTGTTGTAAAAAATTGCAAATCGAAACAATACAGCAGTGATTCCAAAGGTCATAGACACACAATATTTAAAACCTCGGCAAACCTTAATTTCTTTAGTCATTAATCACGCTCTCGCCACAAAGTTGCGTATTTTAATTAAATAGCGATTATTTTTGAAAAGTTTCTTCTAAACTTTTAGACACAATTCATTAAGTGCAACGTAATACATTAATTTAAATTTAAAGTTTTGACAGATGACTTTTAATTTTCTGTCGAAGTAATTAATTATAATTTTCATTCATTTCATTATATACCATTCTTCGTTTCACTCATATTCATTCGCGCCTTGTGCTCTCATAATGCGTCGTATAATATTCTAGTATAATATAAGGAAATAGAAACCAAGTAGTTCGTCATTTAGCTGCTAATTTACCTGATATAGAACTAATACAATCTGGACTAAGAAAATGGGTAGCTGAAAAAGAAATTGTTTTATGTGAAATTGTCAAAATCACCAAAGGTGTTATTTATTGTATTGTAACTCCTTTCTAATAATAATTATTATTTTCTTCGTCTTTCAATTTTTATTGCCATATGTAGATATACAGAGTGGTTGATTTTTCATTGTGCACTCATTATTTCCGTTAGGGATAAAATACTTAAAAAACTGAAAAACTAATCGTTTACAATTTTGTGTGCTCTCCCTAATTACGTAAAATACAATGTCATACTTTAAAAAACAAAAGAGAAGCGAATGGTTCGGTTGTTTTTGTGTGTGTATTAAATTTTGAATACGACCTCATTTTTATTTTACCTCTTTAGGCAATAAATGGCCTCTTTATGACGAAAACGTAAATTACTCAACTAGGGTTTGGAAATAAGATTGATGGGTAAAATATGTCATAATAACAAAAATACAAAAATTACATAAGTAGGTTATAAATTTATTGCACAAAAAACATAAAAAATACTACTTCAGAAATTGTCAAAATGTCCACCATTTTTGCTTATACACATCTGAGCTTACACAATAAATTCTGTCGACATTTACATACGTTGCATTTCAGGTGTAATTTCCTGTGCGGCTAATTGAATTTTGTTCTTGATAAAGTCCCACACAAAGAAATCCAACATCGTGAGATCGGGTGATCTTGGAGGCCACAAATGTGGGCCTTTATTACCAATCCACCTATTTCCAAATTCTAAATTTAAAGCGTCTAATACATGTTGTGCGTTACATGGTGGTGTGTCGTCATGCTGAAACCACATTTGTCTTTGGGAGGCCAAAGGTAGGGAATCTAAATATTCCTGAAATTATCTCTGAAGGAAGTTCAAGTACCTCTCTTGAGTAAGTGTACCGTTATAAAAATAAGGTCCGAACAACTGGTCCCCTATTACGCCTATCCATACGTTCGTAGAGAAACGTACTTGATGTCTACTTTCTTGTATTCTAATTAACGGTGGTGGGTTAGTATGGGGTTGGTTAGATAGATCCTCTTCTTATGACACTGGCTTTAGTCTAGTTTAGATATTTATTCTGGAACATTGAATTCTAATATTTTATTACGTTGTTTGATTATTATTTTAATAAGAACTTTCTGAAATAATTCTGAGTTAGTAAGTAATTTGTTTTCGTATCGATTATCATTTATGATCTTTGTAGTGTTGCCCTGATGAAGTCCATATGCGCGAGCAAAAATTTGGCATTTATCAATAAATGAATTAGACAAAATTAGGCTTCCTATTACCTTAGCCATTTTTGGAAAATTATTAGCTAAACAAACACTGCTACGTTTAACGATTAAGTAACATGAATATTGTTTGGTGGAAGATGGAATATCATTTGATTTAGACATTCTAGACATATATGTACATTTATGTGCAATGACAAATTGTTGCCTTCTTTCCTTCACATTTTTCAATTGTGCTGAATACTTGGTTCAGACTTTTCAAAGAATTAGTATTTATTAATATTAATCTTTATGTGTATTTAAACCCACTTTTTCTTAAAAATTATTTTTGACTATCAAATTTGTTTCGTGATAGTTAGAAATTTCATGCCGTAGTACATTTTCTAATGTATTTCGTAAGTATTCTAAGTAATCCTTCATTTGCTCTTGATTAAGCGTTAATCTGCTTCTTTTAATGTTACTCGCAAAACTTATGATTAAATCTTGATGTCGGCTTAAACAGTTTTTTACCCAATCTGTGCCAAGAATATTATCTTTAAAGCGAAACACGCTCCTTACCTGCTTATTATGTATGTACATATGTACATACATACATATACATACAGTGTGTAAAAGCCAATTCGAATAAATTAATTATTTCGGTTATTTTAAATATTTATAAAAAAATCCTGATACACGTAAAATTTAAATTATAAATTGACATTCTTCAACGTGAAAAGCGATCCCTACCTTCAACCCCCTTCGAATGACAGGTACAACTCTCATTTTTTTAATGGGAAGTATAAGCTTGTGATATATCGTTTGAAAGATCTCTTTATTCTCTATCCAAAAATGTTATCGTTTTTAAGTTTGTTGTAACAATTAAGAAATAATAAAATCACGTTGTTATCGAAGTTCGCTACAATATACTCAAAAAAATAAAATGTAATGCAAAATATAAAGAAAAATGTCAAACACCAAAAAGAACTATGAATGTTCATGAATGCTTATTTGCTGTTATAAAAACTGGTGTAGATATTAACACTAACATCATTTGTGAAATTTAAATTATGGCTACATGCAATAAAGTTCATAGAAAAAGAATGACCATACCAATGTGTTTTCTGGATTTTGCCAAGATGTTCATGGTGAACATTTTGAACATCTACTTCATTGACATTCATAGTTCTTTTTGGTGCGATAACATCTTTGAATATAGAATAAGGAGACCTTTCAAACGGTATATCACAAGCATATACTTTCCATTAAAAAAAAATGGGGGTTGTACCTGCCATTCGAAGGGGTTAAAGGTATGGATCGCATTTTCACGTTGAAGAATGTCAATTTATAATTTAAATTTGACGTGTTTCGGGATTTTTTATAAATATATACAGTAACCTAAATAATGAATTTATTCCATTTGGCTTTTACACACTGTATACACCGTATCCGAAGTTATCGGTGCACTACTGCTATCTTCCTTATTTTTGGAGCTACAGTTGTGGTCAAATTAGCAAACTATTAGTGTTTTTAACGCTGTTTAGTATGCTGTTCATGAAAAAAACAATTGAATTACGTATTTCCGGGATATTTATTTTTTAAAATGGAACACCCTGCTACATATTTAGAAAGATAATTTTATTTGTGATATAAAAGCTTCAATACACTACCGTCCTTAAATGAATAATAAAGTAGTTATGTTGGAATTTATTCGATGTCAAAGAAACATTATTAATAGTAGGCTTATTTCGCTTTAAGCCAAAAAATGTTATATTTGTACGTATTTGGAAAGAGCATAATGTTTTAAAGAAAAAGTATCGAATACATAGCTATCTTTAACTACAAAATAAACAAATGAGAAGCGTTTAAAGCTTAAGAAATTTGTTAACATTTAATTCTATGTTGATCATGGAAAATAATAACAACATATAATGTTCACGGTACAAAAACAATTATTTGATTATTGCGTTTATTGTTTAATTTACTTTTCATATGTTGTAGTTTTTTTAATTTTGAGGAGATTTAACACTGGATACGAATTTTAGATGCTTTTTTGGACGTTTTTCAGTGAAAAACTGATTTTGTTTACATTGTTTCTTTGGCCACCTGTCAAATCCTCTTTTAGCCAACTTAAATCACTAACAATGCAGTCTTAACGTGTTCCACACACAGCTTCCTTTCCATCTAGACTGCAGTTTAATGAGATTTCTAAAATCAATCTACATATTGTTGTTCTAATTTCATTCGAAATAGTAGTTTTGAATAATAACAATAAAATAATAATGATGATTTGAAATTTCCATACACGATGACAATACATCACAAATTCGAATAAGCACATGAAATGCTATCAAAAACATATGTGAGTGGATGATTGCGTCAGATAACAGTTCTTATAATTTGTTTTAATTCCATTTCGTTTATTAGTTTGGTCTAGCGTTTCGTTACAGTGCTATGAAACGCCCTCCTTCTTTCCCAGTAAAAGTTGAAGGATATTCAGGTTCATTTCTGTATAAATTCTTCAGTTTATAAAAAAATCGTTAGGTGGGGAATGGATGCTTGAGAGCGTTATTTCTCTATAGTTTTTGTAGTTTCCCTTACCCTGCTTCTTATATATCGCTAGGATAATGTTTCTTTTTCAGTATTTTCCATCTCGGGCACCTCGTTTATTATTTATAACAGCTTATTTATGCCTTCTACTCTTATGTTTTAACATTTTTGATCTGATACTTTACATAATTTTAACATCATTGTAACACCTTCTATTTATAATATAATAATATAAAATTAATCATTGAAAAAGTAAAAGCATATTAACGACAGGACATAATGGTGCTCAGATTATATATTTCGGTAATCTCAAGCTTTTGTTTATTTCATTCCTTTCGCGTGGAAATAGAGCTTATGATTATAAGATTAAGAAATTTGTAGCTTCTTTTCAGTTTTAGTTTCGTCTTAAGTTAGGCTTGCATTTGTTTTGCGTTATGCGTTTTTTTAGGTAAATGTTTTATCTGTGTACTTGTGTACTTGTCATAAATATAGAAAATGTTAGTTCCACTGCAGAATGCTTTTAATACGTTGCTTGCTATGTGTAGCACATCATTCGGTACTTACAATAGAATATGGATTTCTTACATCATCAGCTAATGGAATAATTCCTTAACGATGTGTACTTCAGGTTAAAATACACACATTAAGGCGTCTATTAGCAACAATTTGTTTGTTTTCTTTCTACTGTACCTACTTCGATCAGCAGTTCAGACGCATAATCACTACGCATACAACACTGTTAGGTACATACATACGTATTTATCCTACACGCACCCATTTAATAATTTCTACGGACCGTTTCCTATTTTTTTTTCCTTGGTTATGCAGTCCCCTTTCCCTAGCATACCCTTTGGTTCTACACACTACCTAACAATAAGCGACCGATCAGTCGACGTGTACGACATGTCAATTATGAAAGTAAGATGTGAGTCATTAGTGTTTACGTTTAATTGAAATAACAACATTTGCCCGAATGATAAATAACGCGAATATCAATCAAATAATACGGCGGCCCTCGGTCGTTCTTGCGCTAGATCGACTTCGTCGCTACCGTCGACGGAATGGGGCCTGAAAAATATGAGTAATTGAAAATCGATAAGCCGTCGAGTTGTCATTAAACGGTAACCGTTATTCGTTATTCACAATGTGCAATGTAGCAGGCATGAGAAGCCGTCGTGGTTGTCAAGTAGGTTTCACACTGTATTTACGTCATATAGAGCGTATCGGAAAAGATTAGGACCGCGATGGAAATAGAACTTTATCGTAATAATACTTTATTTTAACATCAATAACACGATTCGATCTCATTCAGATTTACAGGCAAAATGATACTAAACTCAATATTTACAGCTATTTCAACTACACAATAAGGTTTTTTGAAAGTAGTAATTTGAGATTTTAATAAACATTACTTGCAACTATACATATTTCGTATACATAATAATAGTCTATTAAATAGAATTCCAAACTCATAAATCCACAGTGTGTGCCCTGATTGGCTTTATAAGAGGAAAGAGAGAGGAGAGTTTTATTTTGCATTTTATGGCAAAAATTCAAAGGAATCAAAGTTTTGCTCGGCTTCAAATATAGAAATCTGAATTGAAGAGGGAGCCAATTATTGCGGTCTTCTTTAAAAACAAACAGAAACTACCAAAACAAAAATGTATTTATCACAGAACTATCAAGTTTTAGTTATTTCTTTATTATTAACTATCAACTATTCAATCAATTCTGCACATTCTTCGGCATTTAATTCAAGTCTACAACGTAGTTTTTTATGATACTTCCGAGTTGCGGTTATTGATATGGAGGCTACGGCTTCTTGTATGTGATTTTTTTATTTAATTTGGATATTGTTGAGCGGCATCATTTTCGTAATGTTCAATCGGCATCTTCTTCTTCAATTATATATCTTTTCTCTCCCTTTACCATAACACTGAATTAAATACATTCTTTGTTTAGACGTCAACTTTTTTAGTTAACAATAAATGTTTTGACCTACTTGTAACTTGTCATTGCATACATGAAGGAAGTTATGCATTTTCAGCAGAAGCCAACAGTTGAGAGCGGTTATGAAGTGCTCCGGTATGATTGACCAAACTTTAAATTTAGACCAATCATAGTAGAGTGCTCCCAACTGTTGACTTCTGTTGAATAAGACTAAAATCAAGAATTCCTCCAATTGTGCGTGTGAAGGTAGGTCATACCAAAATTTCATAACATTTTATCCACTCATATGAACATAGTAATAGAACAAAGTTTTATTTTATTATACATTTTATGTTTTGTGCAGTCAACTCCTTAACATAAATTCAAAAAATCTTAGGTGGCTATGAATTCTGAAACGTGTGTCTCTTACTAGGCCTATACTTACCTTATAAGTGTCAGAAAATATAATTTTATTGCCATACTCAACAATAATAAATGTTAACTTTTTTTGATGTATTAAAATTGTGCTTAGTAAGCTCTTTAAAATTAAGTATCACTCGACCCCCCCCTCTCCATTCCATTTAAAATTTTGATACTATATCGCCCTCTGTCGTCAATCTTTGAAACTACACTCCGCAACACTTTTAAACGCAATATCTGTAACTTTGTTAAAAAAATACTTAATTTTTATATTTCTACCGGTAATCTACTTCTTGTTTATGTAAGTTTTCCAAAGTAGGAGGACATTTGCTACAAATTTACCTTAACTAATAAATAATATTCTAAAAACTGATGCGACATTTGATTAATGCAGCAAAATAAAACAACGAAATTGTTGTACCATTCTTACCTACTTATTACCTCTACCACCCTATTTGGAAATGACTTGTACAGGCTGTCTCCAAATACCATATCTCCCCTTGTAGATATTTTTTCTGAAAAACAATTATACGGAGGTTACTTGAACTGATATGGCACATGGTCTAAAATTACTTTCACTTATACAGGGTGTTCCATTTTCACTGAACAAAACACAACTTTTTTATTTTAAATACAGTGGTACAATTTTTTCAATGCAATCGATTCTACGCATTATTTGCAAATATTTTGTATTAGGGTTCTCTATACCTAAATTCAACTGTTTCGAAGATAATCCTTAATAATTTCTTATTCCACCATCTTGTAACGCCCTTTGAAGCGTAATGCACCAAACTTCTGCAAACGAAAGTAAAGGGTCATAGATACTGAGAACTGTCATAACTTTCAACAAAATTTATACAGGGTGTGCAGAAATTAGCAACCAATTCAGATATATTCAAACATGAAAATATCTGTTTTTCTTACACATAGTAGTTTTTATTGCAGCACTTGATTCAGGAAGAAATTCTACATCGATTCGTATTAAGGTCCCATATACCTATTTTTATTGGGTTTTGAGTTATTAGAGATTATTGAACGAAAAGTATACTATTGATGTTGTTTTTTGATCGTTTTTTTGTTAAACAATAAAATCTACAGGTTTTTCGGTCTTTTAATAAGCAGCTTTCATGTATTCCTCCTGCATTTATGTCTGAATACAATAGACTACGTAAACACGAGGAATTTTTACGATTTTTTAACGACGAAAATGATGGATCATGAAAGTGTACCAACTCAGTAATTAAAGCTACAGATAGTGATTATAAAGATATCAGATCTAATGATTTCTTTCTTAATAAGTATATTGGGAACCACTTTTATAGGATCTACATCATTCGGTTTCGTAGGAAAAGATAAAATTACGAAGTAGATGAAATTGCCTCCACCAACTCCAAGAATCTGAAAATATAATATTACTATCCATTTACCTGATATAAAATTTGTTGCAGCAAACGTAAAAAGCACAGAACGCATGAAGCATTTGCCCTCTTCTTTAATGACGTTGTGTATTCATTATTAATTGAGAAGACAAATTTACATATACAGTCTCCAAGACTGCTTAATTTTGCTAGAAATAAAGATGCAAGATTCGTCATAATCAAAGACATTACTAAGACTGAGCTATCAAAGGTTTTTATTTATTTTACGTTGTATTAGATCTGATGATATATCCAATCACGTGAAGAAGGTCTTGTCAACGATAAACTAACGTCAATTTGAAATTTGTTTGATAACTGAGTTTCCAAATTATCAAACATTTTTTGCCATCAGGATATGTGCCTATTGATGAGTTATTGGCATTTCGGGGACATTTTAGATTTTGGCAATACATCCCATCTCAACCAAGCCGCTATGGGAATCAAACTATTCACTATGTGTGATTCGAAAAACTTTTATGCAGTAAATATGGCGGTTTATCTGTTCGATTGTTCAATCCGGGAAAATAAATTTGTTATCTGAACATAATTTGAAAATGCTTGGAACGCTACATAAAAATAAGAGAAATTTCACTTGAATTTTTGCCCAACAAAAGCAAAGCAATCAAGAGCACAACTTTTGGATTTACGGAAACAACTGCACATGTAATTTAGAACAGTAATAATCCTAATACAAAGATGCAACGACAAAACTTCCTCAAACTATTGCAAAGAGCACTAGCAAATCCGTATCAAGTAACCCGATCAGAATGTCCACAAATTCCGAGGAAAATACAAAAATTACTGGAAGCTGCCGAACAAAAAGAAGACATGGAAGCAACGACAAGTTCAAGAAAATGGTGTTATTTACGCCGTATATCTAATAATCGACATTCTAAATGATATGTTTATATTGCAAAGAAAATATTTGTTCTGTGCACATTAAAAACTTGTGGTGTAATGGATATAATGTATAGTTTGTTACAGAAATTGTCAAATAAAATATATAAAATATACTTGAGTGTCTTCATAAAAACTAGGATTTTACAATTTATTACTATTATTTGCTAAAAGACTTTAAAGTGAAGTATAAAAATGTACCTATATAATAAAATCTTGCAGAACTTCAACTATACAAGCCAGTTCTATTTTGTAGCATATTTTGTGTGATTCTTCTACTAATTCTTCGGGGATTCTGTTTTTGAACACGTTGGGTCGGTCTCACTATTTAAGGTAATCTTGTACGATTAATTGGAATTGCAGTCTGTCAAGTCCGAATTCGCAATCAGCCAATTTGGTAAGAATTTGTACTATTAACTGCTACCCTAATGGGTAAGAACTGTAAGCCTGTTCACAGTGGTATTTTTGTAATTGTTTTTGTAGGTACCTTTTTGTGCTTTTATTAATTTTATAAAGCTAGGTTGTTCTTTTCGCGCTTATATTGTTATTTGTTATTAGGCATATTCCACACTCTTTATCTCAGTTTATTAGTCCAGAAAAATTTCGTAAATACAATTTACGAAAATAATTATAAACTATTATTAATTCATTGAGTTATTGAGGAAGTGTATAATATTGACACCATTCGAAAGCATAACATTGACATGACAAAATTAGTGTTGTAACTATTTAGTTGTGTTTTTGGAGCGGGGAAATTAAAAAAACATACAAACGTCAATGTTTCCAATTCCTGTGGATCAAAACATTTATAAATTAGGTGAAGTCGAATTCTTCTTCATGAAAAATGTAGAGGCCCGTAACTTTTTAAAGCAATACAACACTAAGGGTGGGTTTATCTAAGTGAGGATAAATAAATTAACTTGCAGATAAAATTTTATTCGTAAGATAATTACAATGAAACGTTTATTGAGTATTAAATAGAAGTTATCTGCAAGATAAAGCGTTGTAGCTGCTAAATTTTACCTGCCAGTTAGCAATATCTGTCAGTTACTTAACTAACACTTTTATACTCACATTGATAAACCCACCTTTAGTAGGACAAATATTGCACTGCGGCTGAAAATGTTAAATTTTTTTTTCTCACAGTATTTGTAAAAAAAAACGATATAATAAAAATGTCAAGTTCATACAAGTAAACATTTCCTCATTAATAATTCAGAACGAGTGGATTTGACCTCACTTGAAAATATCGTTCGCGAGTATCGCGTGCTCGCCAACAGATGGCGACATCGGACACGCCAAAGGAAATACCTGTTAATTAGTCCTTTAATAAAATGACGGACAACCCCATTTCATAACGAGATTCGCAGCACACTAGATACAGCTAGGTTATACATATAATATAGTAAGCCGATGAAGGTGGCGTGATGACACGGAAACGTTTGCCTTTCATATTTATTTGATAATTTAGTCGTCGCTGATTATTTTTTCGATCTTCAGATTCATTGTATCGTAATATAGCCACATCATCTTTACTTATGCATGTAATCGAATTGTTTTATTACGTACTCGTAGATATTAGATGGATTATTCAGATAAATGATGTTTTTTTGTTGTTTGTTATTAAATCTTTACGTGTTTTTTTTTCGATATGAACAAAACCCAAAATTTGTCGTACGTTATTCATGAACGAGTAAATGCTCGCATTCACGATCAGTATGAATTATTTAATGTGATTGCTTACTATATAGCGTCGAAAGTAAATGTGTACGTATTAATTAGTGGTATTAGATTTATGAGCGTTTTATTATTGTAATAATCTAAAAAGAATAGTGAATGTTTATCAATATTTCGATATTCGGTTGATTTTAATCTAATTTAGGTTGATTCTGCAGCAATATTTATGCAATAACAATAACATTGTATGTCATGAGAATGAGACTTTTTTTTTGTTATGGTTTCTATGAGAAAGTGGAACTTCCAGTTTACAAGCAATGAAATTCTGTTCCTTCGGTTATTTAATTGAATTTGTCATTTTGTTTAGCTAATTAGTTTTCATAAAATTGTATATTATTTATTAAATTGAACGACTGATCAGGTGTTGATGGGCAACATATTTTCACCAAGAAATTAAAGAAACTAATTTAAACTAAATGGAAATTTCAACCCGAAATATTTGAAGAAATAACTGAACTTGTTATGTGCTTAAAATTACATTTATTTATTCATACAGTTTATGGAGATTACCTTGAATTTATTTAGGGCGATTTAAAGTTATTCGTTACCATCTCATGTCTTGTGTTTCCGGCGTATGTGGGAATTTGCTCAAAAACGTCGGATAGTTCTTCCGATGAGCACTCATATTCTAGCATGTGTCGAGGTCTGTGATATTGGGCAGATCGATCTTAACAAATTCATCCGGTGTAATCTCAAAACTTAGTACTCAATTTGTGTTAATTTGTGCACCGATAGCAAAAATAGTTTGAAGTAAGTTGGAATATAAGTTGCCATGATAACGGTGACAGCTTACTTCCAGCTGTCGCCGAAAGCTGCAAGCTTGTATCCAACTTGAATTAAGCATCCTACTTTACACGTGACAAGCTTAAAGTATACTTGCTTTGCAAGATCATGGTAAACTTGCGCCGAACGTTTTACGCATTACCGACTGGAACTTTAAGCTTATATTATACTTGACTCATCTTTGCTGAGTAAGCCATTGCAGTATGGTAAAATTTCCAGCTTAATCACGTTAAGCTGGATAAACAAGTGAAAATCGAATCAAAATGCAGCTTGCTGTAAGCAAACGTGCTATTTGGGTGTTGTATATCCTTCTTGATCTTTTTATATCAATTAAACTCTTCTATATTAATTATTTAAAAATATAAATTACCAATATTTATTGTTTTTTTATTATACTTAAATGATTTCCTGAAACTTAGGATTAACGGAAGGGTATCCTGTGCGGATGATACAGTCCTTGTGGTTGAGACGGTGTAACTGGTCAGAGGTTCAAAACAAAACTTAAATAAAAAAAAATATGAAGTCATCATCAGCAACTAAGTCAAAGAGTTACTAGATAACAATTTACTAACATCATAGACCACATTCTTCGATTCTTAAGTCTTTCATGCAAAACAATAAATTCAATTTAATAAACTGATATTACATAAAATATGTGTGGACCCTATATCACTAAATAGAAAAAAAATATTTTTCATTTTTCAAAAATAGTTTTTAAGACATTAAGCTGCACTTGTGCGCAAACCTATTTTGGTCTTCGAGTTAATGAGAAAAACTTGCGTTTTTTTGAAAAGTGAAGATTTTTATGACAGAAGATTATTAGCAACTGTTATAGTATATTAAGTATGGAGAACGGTAAGGGATGTTTACCGTTCGAAGACAATTGGTTGGAGGAAGAGCGAAGCGACGAGTCCAATTCTGAGAACGGTCATTTTTTATTTTAATCATCTCAATCTCACTAACGTTTAATCATGAATTTCTTGATTGTGTATGATGTATTTTAATAAAGTGTTTTCTATATAATTCAATTTAACGTTATGTAAAATCAATTTCTGCTTCTATTTTGCGTTTTAATTGTACGATCTTTTTGGTGGTAGATTGTCTGGTGGATTGCTGAGAGGAAAATTTTCGAGAAGACTCCTGCTCGGTTGTCATTCGCAGGTTATGTCGGATTTTCACCGACTAAAAACCCCCTTTGTGCTCTTGCACGCTGCATTGCAACTCGCTTCCGTATATCTTCAGTGCAGTGTGTGTCCAAACTACGGCCTTCCTTCTCGTCTTCTGAGTTTGTTGTCTTCTTCAATATAGCGGAGAAACCAAGTCGTCTCTTGCGATTTCGAGTGTCAAGGTTTTTTCAGATGTTTCTTCATACTCGCGTCTGATGTCGGTCCAGTTTGGACAGATAAAGATATAGTGTGCGTTGTCCACCAAGCTACAGTACAGACACTCGTCCGAAGCCACCTTTCCTCGTTGGTAAAGATATTTCCGGAAGCAGCCGAGACCTATTAGCACCTGTGTACTGTGGTAGTGGGAGTCTTTAATAGGCCTTCCAACCAGTGTCTTATGTTTGGAATCAGTTCATATGTCCAGCGACCATAAATTGAATTGCATGGAGCATTCGCTCCATGCAATCTGCCATTTTCTGACCAACGCGTCTCTCGCTTCCTGCTTCGGTCTTCCTGTATATCGAATGAATCGTTTTCAGGCGGTGAGTTCGATTGCGGGAGCCTGTGTTGAGGTTGTTTTATATGCATTGCATACTACTCTCTGAAGAGATACCCGTAGTTTGGTTGCCAAGATTTTTTTTTTGATGATCGAGGGCCTCACACGTTGGGTATTAGACACAAAAGGGCGGAGATGGTCCTTTCTGCTTTGGAAGAAGGACAATTTTGAGTCAAGCCAGACTCCTAGATTTTGGATTTTATTGATTATTTGTTATTATAAATTTGATCTATCGGGTTCTGTATATATGTATCTGTAAAACTTACTTCTATTGGGTTAAATCCAAATTTTGATAGATGTGAACAAATTTTAAGTGCCTTTTTCTTTAATTCGTTTACACAAAAGTGGTTTTGTTTTAAAACTACGTGTTGCCTGTGTCTAGATTGTATATAAGACTGTATTTCAACGAAATCCTTTTTATTATGAGATTGCTTTCTAGATTCACAATATTCTTTGCGGTCGGTAACTGTCTCTACATCCTTATATTTATTCAAAATTTCTGCAGCACCGCGTTACGATAACAACCTATTTTCTCTGTAATAGCCATATTAGTTACAGCTGCTTCACTAACAAAAATGTTTTAAACACTTCTAAAGTTTCTAGAAGAAACCGATTCTTTCCGAAAAAACTGCATAAGCGAGACGGTTATATAACTGCTGTAGCTTTCTATTGTCTCTTATATTTCTAAATTTAGTACCAGTAAACTACAACATCAACTGCCAACACCAACAAAATAAAAATGACAACATCTAGATAGTGACAGCTTAGAGGATGACCCTATTTTTATTTTTTTTTACTACAATGAAAATTCATATGCGATGATACATCTGAAAAAAAAGAAACGGCGCGATGTTATCGTATAAACATAAAAACAGAATAAGGGGTCGACAGCCCTTGCAATAGAGCCATCGAAGCGAATCATTCTTAAACATATGGCATCTCTATTGTCGTCATCGCTAGAACGCACACCATCACCAGATTTCTATCACAGAAAAGCGCACACATGCGGTCGACACCTGCACACGGACCTATCGAGCTACCTGTTCGTGTTTAGGGCGAACGTACGCAGACAACCCTTCACGGTTCCGTATGGGCGGTAACACTCGTTCGAAAATTATTATTAATTTACTATAAATTACGTAGACTCGAGTAGGCGTTGAGGTAAATTTAATTTTCATTGTACAAGGGTTATCCTGAGTTTTTAGGGTGAGTAGTCCAGGATAGGTCGAGTTCTTGATTATTATTATAAATTAATTGTGTTAAGATTTATTTGCACGGACAAAAGAATCTTCGTTTAGGAACTGTTATAGATATATTTTAGAGGACTTAAGAGAAGGTTTTACTGGCTTACAATTAATTCATTAGCTTGCTGTTTTCTTATGGCTCAGTATAAAAACAGATTGTATTTGCTCAATAGATTACAAATCAATACAATGAAACAAAAATAAGGCCAGACAAATAAAATAAATCAATAATAATTAGATATGAAGTAAATCAACCCAAACCTCACAATAAAATTAACAAGATAACTTACAATATGTAAACTTTGTAAACTAAATTTATAAATTGAGTGCGTATATAATGATGGCAAGAAACATTTATTTGTTTGTACCTCAATACCATTTTACTTAAAGACTATATGTTGATTTATTGGCCCTGTAGGCTTTACTTGTCCATTTCGTTGATTCTACTGATTGTACATGCATTTGATTATCGATTGTTTTCGTTGCTGGAGTGCTGGACGGCCGAAAACTGTTGTTTGCAAAGAAAACATTGAACTAGTGCATTATATGGTCCTGAATGATAGACGAATCATTGTGAAATTCATAGCTCAGACTTGTGGCTTTTCCATAGGTAGCGTACAAATCATTTTACACAAAGAATTAGGCATCAAAAAGGTGGATGCACAATGAGTACCGAAAATATTGACGTCAGAGCAAAAGCTCATTCAACCGGTCACTTCAGAGATTAATTTAGGCATCATTAAGCGACATCTTGAACATATCTCAGCAATATTCCTTACTGTGGATGAAATCTGTGTTCATCAATATAATCCTGAATCAAAAAGGCTGAGAATGGAGGCACAAGGGTTCACCACCCTCCTCGAAAGTTACGTGTAACACTATCTGCGGGAAAGATCATGGCCACAGTTTTTGGTATGTCGAAAGAATTATTCTTATAGACATCTTAGGAAACTAATTAGGAGAACGCTCCAGCCCACAGGAGCTGTGTTTCAATGGCCGCAATTCATAACGCAGGCTTCGAAATCTTTCAACAACAACCTTATTCTCCAGATTTGCTCTCCCTTCTCCTCTAGAACATCTTCGTGGGAACGAAACGATGAGAGACTGATGATGATAGAGTGAATGAGTGGTTTGCAGCCCAAGACAGAACATATTTTTCTGAGGGCGTTAAAGCTCTTTACCATCGTTATACCAAGTGTGTCAACGTCTTAGGGAGACTATGTTGAAAAATAAAAAAATCCATCTTTCCAATTCGTTTCATTCTGTGTCAGGGACAATATCTGAACTGCTCTCGTATAAGAATAGGTTTTATTGACATGATGTATTAAGTGTTTTACTATGGTTTGGAAACAGCCCAGGTAGATACATTTTGTCATCTAAGACAGAGTTCAATACATCAGATATACATACATCCAAAGTGCACAGGAGCAATTAAATTTTTGTTTTGCATATAGTCCATTAGACTACTACTTATTAGTTTCTCAAATATTTTTGGAAAAACAGAAGTCAAAGTGTGTGTGTGTCTACAATTTTTTTAATAAATTCAAACTATCGTAGAGACCTTCAAGAATAGTCTGAAAATACACCGTACATATATTAATCTCAATAGTTAAGGCTGAGGCTATAGTGATACCAACATGTTTCTAGATGAAACAGGGAATATGATATCTGTACCAAAAGATAATTTAGCAGCAATGCTGATAGTAACTAGAGAGGATTGCATTAAATTCATCTAATGGCCCAACATCAGAATGAAGTCGTTTTAAAGATTTAAATTTGGAAATAAAATAGCATGTTTAGTAGTCCATGTAATCCATTGAATTAAAAACTTTTGTCGTAGTTTGATTTACATTTGCATTAGTTGCAAATTTGACAGAGTATTCGTTCAGATGCATAGTTGACAGAAACTTATTAAAATTACTTTGTAATTTTAAAGTTTATTTAAAATAATATTTGCTGTACAACAAAAATCATTCGTGATTAAATCTTATTTTTGAAACGGACGTAAGATTGACGGATAACAGCAGTATTCTCTTGAAGATTGTTTAGTCGTTTAGTCATGTTTTGTCGTCACACACTGAAATATTGAATTTTTCACGTTTGCAGTCTTACTACCAACCCCCAGATTACGAAGATATGGATACTAGAGGATTCTATGTATGTAAACTTGTACTTAATTTTGTTAATTAACTAATGGTGTTTAATGGAAGACAAACCCGTCAAATCTTTCTCTGAATTCAAAGAAGTATGTACGTAAATATTTGTATGCAAACAGCAAATAAGTAGTAATACAATTGAGTTACTGTGGATCGTTAATACACAATAAAAACATCGAAGAATGTAAGTTGAAGCCCTATCAAAGTGGGTAGCACCTTATATTTAAATTTTCATCATCATCTTGCTAGTTCTCACTTCCTAATTAATATTTATTGTATCACGACAAGAAAAGTAGCTCATAAATAATACATATTTGGTTTAAAAATAAAAAAAGCTGTGATAACTCCACCGCAGCGTGGCATACTTTATAAAATATCACTTGTTTAAGGCTGAACTAATTTTCATTACCAACAAGTTGTGTATTTTAACGACAAACAAATGCTACACCACGAAAAATTGCTAAATATCGGGTTATTTCACGAAAATTACAACGATGCGGTTAGAGTAACACTGAAGTACGTAAAAAAAGAGGAATAAACGAGGCAAAATAATGTGCCATAGGCTAATTAAAACGCTCGAAAATTTAAATTGGAACGCTAACTATTCATCCCTGAACCTAAAAAAAAAGAAAACCGTAAAACGTGGTAAATATACACGTATGCATAAAATTTCTAGCTAACAAGATTTTTTTAAAAAATGTTTGCCGTTATATTTTTGCTTCAATTTGAAAAGAAAATTTGTTTAGAGATAAAACTTTTTTAAGTCATATATACCAGCAGGCGAAATTTTAAGATTCGGGTAGAGAATTCAATTCTAAGCTTGATTTTTTGTTTCTATCCGGCTTTGCTCTAGAGTTATGGGGATTCAAAGTTAAAAAGCAATTAATATCATTTTTATTAGAAAAAATGTGTAAGATTAACAAAATGTTGAGTTTAACGAAATGTCTGTGATTTCACATCACAGTAAGTATTCAAATAGGTCGCCCCCAGCAGCGATGCAGGCTTAACAACGTCGAACCAAGTTATTACAAATCCTAGCAAAATCCAGAGTATTTTGAATTTGGAGTCTAGCGCTAGAAAAAAAAAAAAAAAAAAATGTTTTTATTTTTTTTATTTTTAAAATTAAGTTCTCTACCAGAATCTTAAATTTTCACTTCCTGGTATGAAACACCCTGTTTTTGTCGTGGATATACTTTTCCATGCTCTATTAGAGAGATCACACAACAAAATATTATGATGGGATTGGTATGTTATTCTCGGATGTCTATTTTTATACATTTATTAAAATATCATATAGCTTTATTGAGATTGACACTGTTAGTATACTGTTTCCCTTCAAATGTAAATACTCAGCAGCCCATAAACAAATTGAATTTGCTGCATTTTTTCATAACTTCCTTATAAGCTCGGAGTTTCATGACCCATCCAAAGAATAATGTACATCCTTAAGATTTTTAGAGTTTTATAATTGCAGAAATATCAGATCCACAATTTTATCTAATTAGTCTATTTGAAGTCATCTAATCTTCGAACTGATGCCACAAACTTTGTATAACATCGTTTACAAAAATATCTTTTAGTTAGAATTTTCAACGGTACTATTATTATTATTTGCTCATCCTAAGACAAATAATTTGACTTTATGTGCATTAGAACACAACACGGAAGTAATTCTTTTCTTGATTTTTTATCAGCCAGTAGCAAATTTTTCAGCAAAATTTTGTTAGGTAGAATAAAACAGTATATAAATTTGATTTAATTCAAAAACAAACCTTCCTATTCTAGCAAAAGCTTTTCCTGGAGGGCTTTCATAACGTCTATAAAGCTTACTTTAAATTTTTGAACCCACTTAGAACCAACTTTGAAATCATTCGTTTCAGATAACTGGTAGTAGAATAGTGCTTATTCAGATTAAATTAATTGACAATGGAGTTCCTATAAAAATGGTACTTACCGGTCTACTATAAAGAATATACCTAATGGTCCTGAATAGGTGCTTTGTTGCAAAATTTTTCTCTGCATCTAATCGAATTCCGACATAATATATTATTTTTTCGACATTTTTATAAGGCAAATATAAATATGAAATCATAGAACCTATATTTAGCAAAATCACTTAACTATTATTAAAGAAAAGAAAAATCCGCAGAGTAGTACGGGTAATACAATTAAAAAGAATCTTACATGGCACTGCTGAACAATTTAGAGTCAACACTTTTAGTTGATGTGTTCATAGGTGTCTCTTTTAAAAAAAGTAACAAATAAGGTGCAAAAAACCTTGAATAAACGAAAATAAATTACAATAAAATAGGTGACTCTGACTAAACTTGAAACATGTAGCCTTACAAAATCAGTTTTTTTCTCAGTGATGCCCAATGACAAGTACCTACTAAGACTGGTCACAAGTGTGTTGCGGCAGATGTCCTCTGATACCTCTTCAGTTTAAACTTGTCGAGACAGGGAACCAAAGGAAATACCCTGACTAACACCACATTATTAAATAAAGTTTTATAAATAAAACTAAACAGCCAAATCCAAGGATAGTTCTAACTGAAATTTACGAAATAAAATTGCTATGAATTACAAAGAACAACATTTAGCAAGCTTGTTATTTAAATTTAAAACTGTTTTAGAAAGCATTTTCATAAAACTTAACAAACGGTAGGTGTAACTACTTACTCGTTTGGAAACAAAAAGAAAGAGACGTAGATATTAAAGGAGAAAAGCGTGATATTGAATACATACATGAAACAGAATAGAGAGATTAAAATTTGAAATTGATCAACCTTAAAATTATTTTTGTAATCATTCTCCGGGATAAAAGTCTACATATTTTTAATACAAGCTTATGCTCGGATTGGCATGATTTGGGCCTCACTTCCAACAAAACATACTCCTCCCTAATTATACTTATGATATAATATAATAAATAAAATTTGTCAAATTAATAATATAAACCGATAGTAAAGTACCACCCTAACAAAAAGAACAAAAACAGCTACGTAAATAAATGTAATAATTACAAATCAGGTCATCAAAGAAATTTTCTGTGTGGCGGAACAAAATTATCCATTCGTACGTAGGATTAAATAAAACTAACAAAATGTTGTGTACTTTGTGAGATAAAAGTAATAAAACCTGTATTCATTAATAGATCGCAACAGATGTAGGAGGGTTTTACAAAAAAGGAAGAGCTAATCTATATATTCTTTAGGCTAAAATAACGAAACTTTTAAATATACAAAGCGTCTAAGTAGAATTTTTGACAAGTATATTTATTAATATGTCCGGTTTGTTTTGAGATATCATCAAGCACATCTTGAGCATGATTTTTAGCAACAAAATTCCATAAACTAACAGAGAACGTGGAGGATGTGGTATCACTTACGTCCAAATTTTTTCTGGCGACATTAATACCAATTTGTTACTAAGTTTGACTTATTTAACTTTTTGCTTACTAAATGTTAGTTTAATGCTTCGTTTACCAGATATTTTTTTCATCGTTTCACGAAATGTTTAACTAACAAGGAAACACAGGCAAGTGCTGGTGACCGATTTATATGAAATTTGATAGGTTTGTAGACTGATGCAGTGTAAGAACAACGGTAACTTCCATCGATACTAAATCACCCGTTTTCGGGGGGTGGGGCGCCCTAAAGCCAACGCTACACTTCGCTATTCACTTTAATATTTCCAAAACTATTAGACATATCAAAAAAAAAATTAAGACAAATATATAACTGTTTTATGAGTACTAAAAGATAGCGACAATATTTTGCCTGTCATAGTTCTTGTTTTGGAGAAAGAACCCCCACCCCCTAAATTTTTTAAAACTATTGCCATAAAACAGTTATATATTTGTCTTAAATTTTTTTGATATGTATTATAGTTTTGGAGATAATAAAGCAAATAGCGAAGGGCAGCGTTGGCTTTAGGGCGCCCCACCCCTCGAAAACGGGCGATTTAGTATCTATGGAAGTTACCGTTGTTCTTACACTGCATCAGTCTACAAACCCACCAAATTTCATTTAAATCGGTCACCACCACTTGCCTGTGTTTCCTTGTAAGTCGTGGACAATTAATGATGCCTCAACTTGCCTGCCTCAACTTTATTGACACCTATAACACTAAAATCTCTAGAGTAACTGTTGCTTTTCCTTCAATAAATATAGACTTCAATCTGTTTGTGCATATGGGTGCCCGGATTTCGGCGGAGCAACATGGATAACTTTTATATTTGAAGAGATAGAGAGACGGACAAATTAGCAAAAAGGGACAGATTTGGGAACTCGGTAGGAATCCATTTTCAAATTTTACTTGTCATGCTTTGCTTGTTGAACATTAAAATAAAACTGAAACCTAATTTTTTTTTAATTGCCATAACTTTTTTGTTATTTAAAATAACTGGCTGTGGTTTAATTTAAAAAGTTTTATTTACCTCACTTCAAAGTTTGAAGCTAGAACCGTGCATTTTTTTTTGAATGCAGTTATATATCGCATAAAATGGAAACTTTTCAAAATTTGAAAAATTGAGCCCATTTTTTAGGCAAAATTTAAATTTAACACTGTTTTAGAAAGTGTTTTAATAAAACTTCACAATTGACATGTGTCACTAATTAATCGTTTGAAACAAAAAGGCGCAAATAGTAAAAAAAGAAAGGTTAGAAATAGGTGGTATTAAAAAAACATGAAATACCATAGAAAGATTAAAATTTTAGACTGATCAACTTTAAAATATTTTTTTAATCATACTCCAGGATAAAAATCCACATTTTGAACACAATCTTATGCTCGGATTAGCACGATTTGAGCCTCACTTTCAACAAAACATACTCCTCCCTAACTATATTTATGATACGAGGTTAATAAAATACAACCTATTCCAGACAAGTCAAAATTTAACAACCAAATTAGTGCCAAGACAAATTAAATATTGTAAAAGTATTCCTATTTAATATAATTATTTGATCTGCTATTTTTGCCAACACGGTGCTCTATATAGAAAGAAAAAGTTTTACAATGTTCAAACTGGTCAAATTAATTATACAAAGCATTATAGAAGTACAGCTTCGGTATGAATTCTAGCAAAAAAGTTAAAAAACTAACACAGAACGTAGGGAAGGTAATATCCTTGACCTCTCCATTTTTTTCTGACTAACTCTTGTGGACTTAACACCCGTTTTTTATTAGTTGGACTTATCTAATTTTTTGAGTCTTACTAAATGTTGTGAATGCTAGTTGCAGTGACCGGGATTAAAACTCTTGCTGTGTAGTTTGAGTGTGTGTGTGTAGTTGTGTTGAAATGGCCTTGTGACAGTATTATTTCGCCCATTATAATGCCGCGCTGTTAAAAATAAAATCTAGAGTCCTACTTACATACACCAACCTTAAAGAATGACAAGAAGCAATACTCGAGACATTTACCAGCATTCATCATTCGGAACTGAAATCGTTGCAACAAGTTCATGACTCAGCAATGACGACTGTATATTTGTATATAACGTAGTGAGATTAGGATTACAATTTTTGTCATAGATTTACATGAAAAATTCTCTCTATCTACGTAGTATACATTAATTTGCCTTAGAAGGAATATATAGTATTCCACAATTCATTTTAATGTTGTTGAATGTATTTTAAAAATTGCAACTAAAAACATTGGCAGGTAGCTAATAGAAAGAATGAAATATTTAGGAAGATATGTCTTTTTTTGTTTTTCATGCGACTCTACCGGAATAAACAAATTGCATTGCACATCGATATAACGGACGGAACGTCAATACAGACAGTTTTTAACGTTAACACGCTTGAATTATTTACTAAAAATTCACGGTTTTAAAAACGACTACTGTTTTATTATTTATGGGATGCATTTATATTTTTACTCTTTTATTGGAAGCCTGCTGAACATAAGCCGTACAGACTCTGCGTCCCAATGCCAGTCGAAACGATGCAAAATTATTAAATTTTATTTTATATAGACAGTCCCTGGCGTCGAAAATGTTTTTACGAATCGGAAATTATTAATAATTTTGCGGTTCGTTGAAATAACATAACAGCATAGGAGGAAATAGTAAAAAATAAACTTTATTTCGTTTGAACTACGAATAAAAAGCGTACATGTTCTATTATTAAAGACTATATTACATGCAAATGTAACAGGCACAATACGAATATGAATATATTTTACAGAAAAAAAAAACAGGAAAATATAAATAACATTTAATCTAAATTCCTTTTAAAAGTGAGTGGTGTTTATCTTACGGATATTTGCAGTATATTTTGAATGGAAATAGATTGCAGAGAGTAAGCCAGCAATTTCCATTCGTACAAAATATAAAAATAATCATTAGAAAAGTAATTCAATATTACTTATCGCACAATAAGCGCAAATAATAAAGCCAATGGTATGTTCATTAGGAGTATTTTGTATTGTCTTCGTTTCAAACAGTAATAATTACACACATCACAAAATATTAGGTGTATGTTATTTTATATTTGATTTAATATTTCAGTTGCTTGCATCGTAATTTGAACGATTTTCCTTCATTGCTTTCAAGTCAGTGCAAAAATGAGTAGGTTACTCAAATATGATATTGTAACATTGACAAAATTAGCGAAAAGTAAACTTTCTTTATGTGTTAAAAAAGTAGAAGTGCAGCTCCGTAGAACAGTTGATGCAAGAACTGAACAATCACGAAATAATACAAGTTCGACTTTCCAAGGTTCATTTAAAAAAATGAAAGCCTTCGAGAATTCGCGAAGCACTTCATCAACTTCATGTTCTTCAATAGCTGATCTGGATCAATAGCAGTTTTATTCCTGAAAGCCCCAATTAATATCCTCTCAATTGCTTTAGTGTTTTAAGTGTTTTTAATCGTCGTTTATTTTATCAAATGAACGATCTTAATTTTTAATTTGAGATATTTTCAACGGATTTTACTACTTTTGATTATAAATTCAAAATTTTCTGTACATATACATTTAAATATAATCGTTTTTTCTTACGCAGCCAACATTAAATTACTCTACAATGGTGAGTATTCTTCGACTGTAAGACAAATTTGTTAATCTTCTCTTTCTTTTGTTGCTTTGTTGTAAAATTACCTGAAATATTGTATACTTATCAATTGAATCTCACTTGACCTTACAAGTAACCCATATCGCATTCCAGAAATATTTGCTCTTTGTAATTTTTTAAATAGATGTGACCAAAAAAACATAATTTTCTCGAGCCGATGTTGAAGTAGAAGCTTGATTTTTGTAAGTTAATTAACAAAATGTGGCCTATTTAATTAAATTAATTTAATCAAAAATAGAAAAAGATTTAGAAATGCTGAACAGTCGATTCAAGGCTTAGAAAATAAAACCTACAAAAAATATTCTTTTTAATTGAAATTGTTTTGTTTATTTAAATGAATGTCAATCAAAAAATATACAAACATTGTTTCATGTCGTCCATAGAAACTGAAAAGTTTTTAAGTTGTTTGCCAATAATTATCACGGTGACAGCGTTGTCATGCGGCGTTGTTATGCAGAAAATTTATCTTCAATTTGAATGAAAGACGTCTTTAAACAAACATTAAATAATAAAAATTGAAAGGAATTTTTTGCAGTTCTAATCGATCTCATTCTATCACTAATTCCAACAATCATTAACACAGTCAACTGGTGGCATTCTGTCAGTTGATTTCATGTACAATGTATTGTTTTTGCATAACATATACGTAGTTCTTACATAAAATTGATCAAAGATCAGTCTATATTTAAATGTGACTTATATTACTATACAATTATAATAATTAGCTATGTATTGTAAGGCTATAAAACTTTCAGCCTTGAAATAATTCACAGTTTGCGTAATTATTAGCAAATAAGAAGAACCTTTCAGTTTCCATGCACGACAGTGATAAAATCCCTTTTTCTTTTTAGTGGAATCGTTTTAAATAAACAAAGTTTCAATCGACTATTTGGCCGCCCGATGTAACATTTCAAAAAGTTTTTTTGTCTAACTTTGGTCCACATTTTTTTTATAACCTTGAAAAAAATCATGCTTCCACGTTCGTCTTCGTCTGGCACATCCATTTAGTTAAAATTAGAAGCAAGAGCAAATATCTCGAGAATGCTGCAAGATAAAGATTTAATTGATGTAATGACAAGGGAACTTCAAAATCTTTGGAGGATTTCAAATACATACAAATGTGCAAGCTATATCATTTGGAAAAAGCAAGTTCAATAATAACACTAGCAAAATCTAGATTAGAAATACATTTTAATGATAGCTCGCTTTATACCTACCAAACGTTTGTTTAAAAAAGTTTTTTTTAATTCATACGATTGCAAATATGTTTAGATGTATTGTTTTCTTGTCGACGAGTACGCCTATACGATGAATAATCCTCTTTTTTATCCGTTAATTTTATTTTATGTAACTTTCTTGATTTTTTCATACATAGTAACCTGCAATATTCAATTTATTTTTACTTGTAAATAAATATCTATAGTTGAATTCCACTGGCTTTATTTCTCTATCCAGATATTATAATTTGTTAATGGATTGTTGTTAAAATAAACCAGATTTTTTTAACAATATAAAGTTCTCGTTTTATACAATGCGTTTATTCAGAGTATACGTTAGGGCATATATTATATTGAAAAGTACATTTATTTTTACACTATTTTGCACTAACATTTTGAACACTAAACACTTCAACCCACTAAACACCAACAAGTTTTAACTAAACACCGACGCTTTGCTGTCGAAACGCGTCGGTTTTTAGTTAGAAGTTTTTGGTGTTTAGTGGGTTGAAGTGTTTAGTGTTCTACTTCTGCACCAAGAAATCCAGTGAAGAACTTCACTAAACATTTCACCTGTACATTATACGAAACATACACGGCGTAGTTTTTTATATTGTAATTAAATTATGTTCGGCGAAAGAAAAGCAAATTCTGTCTCTTTGAAAGTTGAAGTTAAGTTGCAATTAGTTCAAATTTGACAACATTAATAATAATCTTTATTACCCAACAGAAAATTCCAGTTACAGGGTAAAATTACACGAAAAATATTAACAAATAGTGTATAGTACATATTATAATACAGCTTATCATCTACAAATTTGAAGACGACGATTAGAATGAGTAACAAACAACTAATAAATAATTAATCTGTCCAAAAAGATTACAAAAATTTGAAAAATATATCATTGTGCAATTTATTTGCATTTTAGGAAGTGTTTGTAATTCTAGCATTGAATTGAGGAATCGCAAAATCAACTTGTTGTAGGAGGAAAGGAAAATCAATATTATAATGGACAATTTTAGATAGAAACTTACCATTAGCTTCAATTCTTCGTTGACCTAATGATGTTACTACATGTCGGCGCAGTAGATCATTGTAATCGGACCAACGAAATGGATAAAAGCCATCCAATCTATATGATAAGCATGTCAAAAATCGTTTCTGAATTTGTTCTACTAACAGCTGTTGATAAACACGGTGAGGGTATCAGACCAAGGACGCATATTACAATGTTGTATGAACCAGAGAATAATACAACAGAGAATCAAAAAGCACTTCTAGATTTTGAAACTGCATTACCTTCGGAATAATGGTTTCATTAAGAGAGTATAGATCAGTAGTAGTAGTCAGAACGCTTAGTATATGAAAGAATGGCAAATTTGTCAATATTCAAACTTTGTTCTTGTTAAATTTATTTGCAGGTGCAATGAATAAGTCTAACGAATTTAAGAAATTATTAATGGAGACAATAGAAAGTAATATAAATAAACTTAAATACTAATAAATTTTTAATTGTGTTTTCCGTAGGCCTCTCCATTTATGGTAGACCCTCTTAGCATATATTCAATAACCAAGACTCCTTCAACATCCCAGAAAATAGTTGCCATCAGTTTTTTCCAGAAAATTGTGTCTTGGACTTTTTTGGTGGTGGAGAGCCCTTATGAACCCACTGCATGGATTTTTGTTTAGTAGTAGGGTCCCAATGATGTGCTCAAGTCTCATCCCCGGTGATAATTCGAGATAAAAATGTTTTGTCCCTCTCCTACTAGGTCAAATTTTCTTGATAAACTTCTTTTCTGTACAGTTTTTGTTCAGGTGTAAGGAATCTGGGTATCCACCGCGCAGACACCCTTTTCATACTCAAATCGTCATTCAAAATTTAGAGGACACTTGCTTCTGATATACAGACTTTATTGGCAATGACAGAAATCTTTACACGCCGATCTTTCAGTTCCAAATTTTCGACTTTTCGCACGAGCTTCAACGGGTCGTTCGGACTTTGGGTCATCATTGAATGACTCTCGGCCCCATAGAAAGAGTTTAGGCCAATATTTTACTTGAAAATAAGATGGTGCATCTTTCCCATACACAGCAACCATTCTCTCAAGAATTGCTTTTGGACCGTTGCTTTCTTTTGTCAGGACCTTCATTACGCTGCGATGTTCAACCTTAGTTTCACTCATTTTATCGAGAAGTAGACCGTCTCAAATCTCTCTCTCAGCACACACTAAACACAACTTAGCACATGAACTTCTAACAGTGACAGCAATTTTTCAATAATTTGGTTGACATCGTCACTCTTTTATTTCATAGCTAGCTAGATAACATAAAAGTACGCCCTCGTAAAATAAAGACACAAAAAATATAAATTCTACTTCTTCGAGGTTTTGCCATTGATGTGGGTGTCTTCTTCGGGAAGAAAACGTGGATACAATATACTAGACGGTCACGGTAACTTGATGTCAACATTGGCACAGTTTGATAATATGCTGATAGGTGGATAGTTTCGGATGTCGTAAGGATTTCCTTTCTTAAAACCTGGTGCAATTCTGCAAATCTTCCAGCATGTTGGTCAAGTTGAAGAGCTAAATGACAATTTAAAAAGTGGATCACAAAGCACTGGCGCACAATCTCTAAGCAGGAACTCTGGAAGACCATCATGGCCACAGCTCTAAGTTTTCTAAAACTCTTCATAACATCAGGGCTGGTTATATCTCTAATGTCGAAATTAATAGAGTTCACATCACAATCCAGATCGGCATTCACGGTAGAACGGCAGAACTAGCATATTAGTTGCCTTGACGGTCAATTTGTTAAGTTTGACATTTCACAGGGATCAGATTTGGAGCCTATCTTGTTGTTACTTTATATAAATGATATTGTAGAATGTTTGTTTGATAAAATTGTTCTAAGTCTGTTTGCAGTTGATTTAGAATTAATTGTAAGTTGTTGTTGATAAAGTTCGATTCCACTTTATTGTGCTCATCCTAATATTTTGGATACGTTCAACAAATGATTTAAAGCACTCTATAGAACAGAGAGCTATCGCACAAAACACGAATTCTTTTCTAACTAGCGGGAGTTTGGATTCAATGAAGATATAATCTGTAAAGAGCGTCGAACGAGGATGACTATATTTTATAATTTTTGTTAATATTTTTGTGTAATTTGAATTATGTTTTAGTGGAAATTATGACAAGGAATTATCGTTCTAACTTTTAATAATAATTCAGCGCACAAGGACTACCTGTGTTATTTTATTTTCAGGGCAATCCTGATGCGTGCCTACAACCGATTGCTCTATTTCCATGCAAATGGCCACGTTTCTGGGAATAATTACGCACCGCTTGTCTGTACACTGATTCAATTACATATATTCCAAGAAATATAGATTTATATATTTATAAAATCAATGCTACATTCATGTTATAACTGTCGATAATATAATTGATATGTTATGTGCGAGTATCTAGATGCAATTAAATATTGCAATTAAGTCGTTTTAATTCTTTATGATTATTAACATGTGTAATATTTACAACCAAAGACATTCAAAGAATCTTTTCGGAGTCGTAAATTCCAACACCGATTCATGGCGTACAATAAACAGATTTTGTAGTAAAAATTCGCGCGCGCACTTGTCAAACGCAAACGCGTCAACGTCGCACACTAACACAGACGCAATTGAACGCAATAGATACATTCGCATACACACACACATAGGCAGGTGTACAATATACGCGTAAGCTTACATTTCTCCTTCGGCAGCGAAATCACAGATCGTAGTAAAATTGTGTACCGTGCAAGTGCTCGCCCCGCCCCCTTCGCCGACAGCGGCCAATCGCCGAACGTTTCGTATCGATCCAAACGTCACTTCCTTACCCACGTCGGCCGCCATTTTATCCCCACCATTGTCGACGCCGTCGGATACTGAAAGCTTCGTGGGTCGTCGTTCGAAAGCTCTCTGTCGAACACGAACAATGCGCCTACTATATGTATAGATGTTTAGTAGTAATTTAAGGTCGTTTCTCGCGTTTCGACAATGACAGAAGATAAAGGTTGATTTTCGCGGATTTATAGGATTACTGCGATTTCTTTGTAATATTAATAATAATTTGGTTTTTATTGGAACTTATAAACTAAATGTTTTGATTGGCCTTGTCAGTTGTGAAAATATTAACATGCATTCATTAGTTTTTTTTTAAGTGGGACTAATGTACCTATGTTCAGATCGAATGACAAGAAACATTCATACTTACGATTAGTAACGTTGAAGGGTGAAAAGAAGCAACCAGATCTATGACACGAATACAAAACAAATTTACTAATTTGGGGGCAAAGTAAATAATTTGGTGAACATTTTGGTTTTTTGCTATCAAGGCATTCGTCGAAAAAATAGACAAAAATGCACACAAACTTAACTTTGGAGAATTCCTTTTATATGGTAGACAAACTTCTAATATGCTATTTCGGAGACAGGTGTCACAAAGGTAACCCTTACAAAAAACATGTCGGAATACAGGAGGTTACCGTTTTCTGTTTACTAATCGCTATCAAACTAGACTACCAAAATAATTAAGTTGGCTGAATATGCTGAATATGGTTTCATTAATCTGAGAGATTTATGAGAATGATTGCGAGGTTCAAACTGAACAAGGAATAAAATTCGAATTGAAGAGAAATTAATAAATTACAGTTTTCTTTGATTAACACTGACGTGGATGAACAACGACTACTGAATTGTCATTCCTGTATAAATGTGCGTTCTCCTATAAAAACTTGACAGCCTTAAAAGTGAAAACTTACCTATTGCGGTACCTGCGGTATTATTTTGTAAATATCGTAACTGTTAGATAAATATCAAAGCAGTAAGAAATAATTTTCGTCGATTTCTAGAAACACTAATTGCTCGCAATATGAAAGTAAATGTAACTAAAACAAAAGTCATGGCAATTTTGAATTGCTCGCAATATGAAAGTAAATGTAACTAAAACAAAAGTCATGGCAATTTTGAAACAAAAATAAAATTTTGAAATTAAACTAAACAATATATTACTAGAAAAAGCAAGATATTTAAATATACAGGGTGAGTCACGACTACTCCCTCGGTCTCTTGTGTCTAAATCGTATAAGATATCAGTTTCAAATTTTAGTCAAATATGTAGGGCGATAAGGAGCACATTTTAAAATTATTTGCAGGTATACAGGGCGATTCCAAAAAGCAGCATGCAGCATATCAAAGTTAGGTTTTTTTTAATGGAACACCCTATATTGTATACCATTTTTGGATTCTACCTCATAAACTAGGATAACTTTGTTAATAGTTGCCTATACCTATCTGCTGCCAATTTCGAGAAAATTTGATTTTTATGAAAAAGTCGGCTTTCGCGAAAAAATTAAAAACAGGAAAACTGTACGACTTGGACGATTTACATTTGTAAGAAGTTATTTTGAAAAAGCGTGCTTTCAATAAACCGGTAGAGCATTTTGATATCGACTACATGATATTAAGCAAAACAATTTATATTTTTCAACCATCAATAACTCTTTTAAGTTAAGTGGAACACCCTGTATTTATCTATCCTATATGAAAGCACATTAAACCTCTTACCAAAAACTATAAAGCTGTCTATATCTTAACGATTAAAATGTTATTAACGATATTATCTAAAAACCTCTCAAAACCGATGCTTTTTTCATCTAAATAGGAGGCCATGCTGCTTTAAAATTAGCATATGTTCACCTAGTAGCGACTGTCATTAATACGCATAAATCATATACTTTAAACAATTATTACGGCTAGTAAAGAATGAAATAAACAAACTCATTCTCGAAGATATGAAACTAAAATAAAAAATAATGTTATTTCAAAGCCTATGGTCTTGCATGATACAAATAAAAATCTGTCTATTAGTCCCTGAAATATATGTCCTGAATGGAACAAACAAATAATTTCATTCAATCACTCCAGGCGTTTTACGAAAGAAGATTCTTGTTTTGCCTATAACATTATGCATAGACTAAGATGGTCAATCAATGTGAACATCTATCGTAATCTTTTTCATTGGATAATTTATTTATATTTATTCAGTTTAAACGAACATTCAGTAGAGTAGACAGTTTTTGGAGAAGAACTTGATATTTACATTACTTCAACATAATTTCCAGCTTTAGTTATCATTAGAATACAACTTACAAGGAATATAATTATACACACACAAATAATAATTAGAAAACATGGCCTACTTAGATGAGAAAAAGCCACAACTTTAGAACGTTTTTCAAGAATTTCGTTAATAACATTTTAATCGGTAAATTTAGATATAGACATCTTTATAGTTTTTGTTAGAGGGTTTAATGTGCTTTCACATGGGATGGATAAATACAGGGTGTTCCATTTAACTTAAAAAAGTTATTGACGATTGAAAAAATATAAAGTATGAATTGTTTTGCTTAATATCATGTAGCCAACATCAAAATACTCTACCGGTTTATTGAAAGCACGCTTTATCAAAATAACTTCTTACAAATGTAAATCGTCCAAGTCATACGGTTTTCCTGTTTTTAATTTTTTCGCGAAAGCCGACTTTTTCATAAAAATCAAATTTTCTCGAAATTGGCAGCAGATAGGTATAGGGAACTATTAACAAAGTTATCCTAGTTTATGATGCAGAATCCAAAAATGGTATACAATATAGGGTGTTCCATTAAAAATAACCTAACTTTGATATCCTGTACTTTTTTGAATCACCCTGTATACTTGCAAATAATTTCAAAATGTGCTCCTTATCGTCCTACATATTTGACTAAAATTTGAAACACATATCTTTTAGCGTTTAGACACAAGAGACCGAGCGAATAGTCGTGACTCACCCTGTATATTTCAATATACAATATCCAGACAAACTAAGATAATGTAGTCTTCAGGCTTTCACGGCCGCTGTTGTTGGCTGCTCTTCGGTTCTCGGGTTCTCTGCCGTGTAGAAAGGTTGTGGTATTTGACGTGTCGATCATCTTGTCGTGATCTTCAGAAATGAAGTGAAGCGAAGTGAAGAAGATCACGACAAGATGATCGAAACGTCAAATACCACAACCTTTCTACACGGCAGATAACCCGAGAACCGAAGAGCAGGCACACTAAGATAATGACTGACCAGAAAATATTCTTACTAATGTTAACTTTCAGTAGAGAAAATTGGGCGTTAACCAATGCTCTAAGGAGATAAAGGAGCACAGACATAAATGATTTGGTCACCTATTAAAGGTAGAAAACGAAATGACCAGTGAAGAAGACATAGCAGCCAAGGAAAACAGCAAAAAGAGTTGGCAAAAGATCTACAAAAACATGGAACTATCTGGTTGTGGAAAATTGCATTGGAAAGATTAAAAATTTGAGTATGGTGGTGAAGTTTGCGATCTCATTGATTTGATCTAACTGTAAAAGAAGTTCCGTAGATTTTCACGGCCGCTGTCACTTATAATAGAATCTTCTTCCGAGTTTCGCCGTGTAGTCGGAATTTTAATCGACGTTTCGTTGTCCAGCTTTTATGTCAATATTTTTCCACTAAGATTTTGTTTAGTTTGTCGAGGGATATGATCTAAATATAAGTAACAGATATAAACGTACCGACAAAAATTGATAACACAATATAATCGCCGTAGCGTTGGTGTTGACCTTATTTGAAGTTTTAGTGGTGGGATTGTGAGTCATTAAAAAAAGTAGTAAGTCGAATTATAAGTCATTAGCATCAATAATGTTTATTTTGTACCAGTTATTATGTGCAATACAATAGTTTATAATTTCTACCTAATTTTTACGATGCATAGACATTACTATCGCACAAACTACTGGATCTTAATAAGTTCTTCACCGGATCTCTTGGTGCAGAAGCAAATAAAACTGCCTATGGCCTTGATACGTGTCGGTGTTTAGTTAAAACTTGCGGGGTTGTGTGGGTTGAAGTGTTAGTGTTCTGGATCTTAATAACTTAACTCTGTGAAGAATTGTTCAAAACAAAAGGGTAATTTATCATGCGTGTATTTAAAGACATTTTATTGTTAACTAGTTAATTAGCTTCTTAGATACATCAATTTGCAATTAATACGGAATAATACGGTCCCCTAGATCTCCCTATTTCATCTTACCTGACTTCTTTTGTGGAGATATTAAAAACTGAGACTCACAAGCACATACCCTTCTGGGATATTGAACATTTAAAAAATATTGAATCAGGAGGTTCAGGGCAATCATGTGATGTCATTTAGCATCATTTATCAAATACAAAGTATCAGATAACTCAAAATCAAAAAAACGTTAGTCTATGATGCATTTCTACGTTTGCAAATCACGAGAAGATTAATCATTGTTTCTTCTGTAAACATTTGGATTTTCCAAAGACTAAGCTTCTTCGGCAAAAGAAAAAGAGGTGGTTTCCAGTTCTTGCGATGGGGATAAGGTTAAATATACCAAAAGTGGAAGCAGATGGCTAGTAAATAATGCAGATGTGGTGGAGCAATTCTCAGGAAATATTGGAAACAACATAGTAAGATATTAATTAATTCATGAATATTTTAAATCTATTGACAAACAAAATAAAAATATGTTATTTCTTCTGTTAATAATGCACAATAAAAAGTAACGTTCTAGACAAAAATAAGAACACAGCAAGCATAAAAATATAAAATTGGAAAGAGCAAGTGAACACTGCAACACGCTTTTTAAATGTTTTAATCCTGATTTGGGCAATAAAGAGCGAAATTACATTGATTTGAATCATCATTAAGCTGAACTCTAAACTAAACCGAATTTGCAAAATCCGTTTCATATCTTCCAACACGGCACCTAATTGATAAATAAATTTCAATTGTTTATACCTTCTGCAAACTTTGCACAATAATTGCGAAAACAATTAGTCGAGTATTTCAACCCTTTAATTTAAAAATGCGAAGTATAAATCATACAATATTCCACTTGTAATTTGTATTGCACTGCGCTATTGACGATTGCGTGATAGAAAAGATTAACAGACACGTGGCATGGTTGGATTTCTCGAGTGTATATGCGTGGCGAGGGAATTTTGTCTGCTATATAAAGAAGAGGGTACCAAGTTTTGTAGTACGTCCTCTCATCAACCTATTATATATTCGTGCAGACACGCACTCTATGACGAAGGTCACAAATTGATATACGAGTATACCAGCTTTGACTCTTTATATCATTTTATTTTAGCGTGAAAATGACGACATTGTATATCATAGTAACATATTGCATGTCGGTAAAAACTTGAATTTAAAAAAATTGCTCTGCCAATTAGCATAATGCAACAATGTCCAAATTTAACACTAATTCTGCCGTTATAATTAATGGAAAGTAGGTTTTACAATTGGTAGCCCCAATATTTGAAAGAAATTTTATTATGAGCATGGTATCATAACTAGAGAGCGGACTTACGCCGGCCTTTTTCGTTCCTGCAGTAGTGGGAGATGCGTCGATACAGTAACACATTCATAGCGTACATAAAAGTTACGCGGCATCGCTATCAATACCAACTTGTTCTACTGGAGCGTATATAAAACTCAATATTCCAGTAGCGCAGAGAACTGATTCAGTGCGATTGGTGAGCATAATAAATACATACACCTAATGCGTATTTGTTTCCGCCTACTATCGCTAGCGAGCGACATTGTCTAAACGTCTGACTATATCGAAAACGGCCGGCGTAAGTCCGCTCTCTGATCATAACATATCATATTTCTAAGAAAATATTTCAAAGCATGTATATTATATTTTGCAAAAGATATTTCAAATGTTTTCTTATTCTGTTTGCAATTGGTAGTAAGTGTAAGCATTGAGAGCTTACATCTTTTACGGTCATAACTAAAAAAATATGTTAGTAGGGATCTGATTAGATGTTTTTCTGCTTACAAAACAACTCGCTCGAATCCATCTTTTCGATTGTAGGCTGAGAAAATAATTTATGCAACCGGATAACTATTTATCCAAGAACTAGTTTGTTGAAGCTTTGAATATAACAAAACTGTTTGTATTAATTCAGTCACATTTTACTGCTTATCCACACTTACCATCCATTTCTTTGTTATATAAACACATATCATAAAGAAACCAGTAGCAACTGGAATTATACAACTCAAACCCGATGGTACCTGAATTACTGTCATTTTTGCGCTTACGTATACCAGGTAACTTTGCAGCAAGCTTTTATTTGAATTTTTATTAGTTCAAATAACAAACAATGAAATAAGTTCATCGTCTGCAGTAGTACCTATTTTTTGCAGGTCAGTATCTTCTGACAGCTACGGCAGTGTCATCAAAGACTCAAACTTTGTTTTGAGACTTGGTCAGCACATCATAATGTTATAATTGTTATATTTAGCATCTCTAGCACCAAGTCACACGTCGTTTCATTTGCTCTTCACTTAATCTATGAGGCACCCAAAGACAATAAAGTTTCTTCACGTGCAAATGATGCAGAATCGAAAGAATTGCTGGTGCATCTAGACCTAACGTGTCCTCTATCTGCTGGTAGGTCAGTCGCCTTTATTAAGCATTGTCGACACAGCAGTAATGTTTTCCACCGTTTTTTGTCTTCAAAACTTTGGTTGACCGAAACACTAGGGCGTCCACGCTTTACTGTATTAGACTTGCCGCGACCGCATAATGCTTCAGCAATTTCGGCTTTAAACTGCAGTAGATGTAGTCGGTCTTTCTTCGGTATTCCAGAAGAGTCACAGTCTCTGCGATAAAGCAACCAAGACTGTACAACCACAACGTCAATCATATGAAAGAACAATCTGTGGTACCATTTTTTAGACCTTATTGTGATGCGGTACAGTGCAAGCAACGAATCTAATAAGTCAACACCACCCATACTTTTGCCCTGTGCTTTGCTAATTCTACTTGTAATTTTATGCTGTTGAACCAATTATCAAAATAAAGTTTATAGTTTTGTTTTTGGGTATTGACTCTGCTAATCGAATGACCACATTTCCAGCAGCACCTACGTAAACCATTGTGTTTTTCACGACCACAGAAAACTTCAAGCTTATACATCATCCCTGTAGCATCAGCTATAAAAAAATAAAACAAATATTGTATATCCTCATTTCCGAGGCTTTTTTGGGTTATACTGTTTCAGAGAACTTCGCCCTTTGAAAGGCACTATTTGCTCGTCAATAGACAAGAAGTTTTCAGCATTACCTAAAATTGCTGAAAACTTTTTGTTCAACAACGTAATGAGAGGTCTAATTTTATAAAGTTTGCCATAATCAGACAAGTCTCTTGCCGGTTGCCTAGAATTATCATTAGAGCAAGCTATACCAATGAACTGCTCCTTCTTCTTCACACTAATACTTGCCACCTTATTTGGATTAATTTGTATACTATATAAACTAGTTTCTTTTACCAAGAGTTCTAAAAACTCGTCATCTAGTATACGTAGATTTGAAATACTCCATTGGAGTGTTCACTTCGGTTTCCTCAGGAAGATTATCCTTATTTATTATTATTATTATTATTATAACTTTAGTTGTAGTACTTCTCCACGCGAAAGTAGATGTCGAATGAGATATATTATCAGTTTCCACGTTCTCTGTATATGAACTGCTACTATGGTTTGGTTCATCGGAAAGTTGCACCTACAACAAAAGGAAAGCGTATATTGCTATTTATTTTTATCAAAATCATACGGGCTTTATTATTAACTCCATTGAATCATCAATGCAGTTTCCTTCATCTTCTAACTCACTATCATCTGACTGGTCTGATACTTGCCTTACTATTACATTATCGGTACAATTAATTTTACATCCATAAAGTTGGAGTATTTTTGTTTCGGAAAAAATTCATGACAAAAGAGCACCTAGTTGTTTACAGGCAACAATTTATAACAATATGTTTCCCTTTTTTACAATTATATTCACTTTTTCAAAGAGTGTACACAATTCTTGAAACATACAGCTATAAAAAATTACACATAATTGCAACAGCTTTTTTTCAAATTTATGATAACAGTCGAACTATAGAGAGAAGCATAAAACTGCCACAAAAAGTTTCTTGCTTGTCAATTTATATTGCTTTTTTACACTGGTTACTTATAGGTGCAATTGCAACGTTGTTTCAGAGCAACATTATGTTATAATGGAATATATAGTGTGAATGTATATTCTGTAATGCATATTATATGTCAGTGTTGCTTTTAGGCAACACTATGCAATATAGGATTAAATGTCATTATACGTAACTTGTTTGTAATGACTCAACTTGTTTACTTGTTTATTCTATTCGTGTACTGGAAACTATTTTTGCCGGTTTCTGATTATTGATAAAAAATAATTTAATTTGGAAAGCTTTTAAACCAACCAAAGAAAAAACTTTCTTTAATTAATCAGGAGTGTACTCTTACCTCACTATTACGTTGTTTGATGCAAAAAATGTGTTCAACATAAACACTACTCGAACCATGCACAATTTATAGAACCACTTCCAACTCATGGGGAAGGTATTGATTGACAAGTCAACTTAAAAATACGTTCTAACACCATTTTGCAACACATCTTCCTTTTTTACATGCGGCGGCTTTACTTTACTTGCATATACGACATATTTTTTGTATGGATATCTCGTATGGATTTTAAGAAATGTTAACGGAATTATATTATACTACAGCGCCGTCAGATAAATATTGATACTAGCGCAATACGACTGTAATCTATGTTTATGATCGTAATGCAATAATTGCCTTATAATGATTAAAAAAATCGTGCATTTACATCATTTTACGTATTGCACTAAATGTGTTAACGATGGATACAAATTTATATATGGAACCATTTATATTTATTTTTGATCTGATAATTATGACTAAAAAAACTTAATCGTTAGAATACTATTATAGAAATAAACTTTGTTGATTCAACCAGCAGTTTCTGTAAAAATAGATAAACTATTACATCAAATGGTATGCACTACGATCCTCTACAACCTGAATTACCCCATTGAAACATAGAAAGGATGTCTACATTCTGATTTATTGAGTAAAGCTATAATGTGTTATGCTATTAACATATGTAAACTTTGATACAAACGCACGTACACCTTATATTTAAATATTACACCATCATTATTCTACACGTAGAAGATAACAATTTATCGCGATACCATCAACAATCTAATAATCATTAGACTGAAATCACCATACACGTTATGCAACGCCAGCTTAATGACATTTTATACTTGTTGAATGTTCGGTTATGCATCAATAATGTATAAGCTTCGCACGAATACTTATTTACTTATAATAATTGGTGATTGTTTTACGGAAGGACTAAACTCGAAAAGGGAGGTGTCAAAAGACGCCTGAAGGATTTTTCTGTGCCTTAGGCTAGGTTTCCTTGCGATTAGATGCTAAATTTTCCCGATGTTTTCAGATTAGTCGGAAATTCGCGTTTATCTCCCGAACGGTTGACGCTACGCCAAAACTATCTATGTCCGAATATATTCTTCTCGGCGAGTACTTGGATATTTTCGGGAAATTTTTTATCCGATTAAAACTAAAATCTTTTTGCGTCGCGGCGGCGGCGTCCGATTTAGCGTCGCCTTGCAGGTCGTCTCCAGCGAATTGCCCATGTGAACAATATCGATCGTCAAGATCCAACGCCCTTCTAAACGGCTTATTTTTTTGATTTTCCTCTGCCAAACTCGATTTTAGAAAATATATTATTCATATACGCGTATATAAAACACCCTTTCATACGAGCGCCGGTGGCATGCGTATTCGTCGAATCGGATGGTACTAGGTTCAAACCCCCCTTCTACGACGTATCTGTTTTTTTTTTTAATTTTGTTTATAGAGGAATATAGTTAAAATTTATTTTTCATTTACGACAAGGAACAAAAAATAAAAAAATAGGAGTTACTGCGAAAATATTCTATTTTTAATAAATGTATAATTAAATAATATTTCATTAAAACTTTAACCTACACATGCTCACAGAGGTAAGGGAGTCTTCTTTGATACCATCTTTTTATTTCCACAAATATATATTTACGAAAACAATAATGTACAAACAAGAAATGAAATAATAAATTATTACGACGATTTCCAAAATTTCAATGTTCCAACGCCTTTCTAAACCGCTTATTATTTTTTGATAATTCTCATCGTTACTTATACTAAAATCGTATATAGTTCAGTGTATTATAGATTATACTATATATAATCTAATATTTTCGAAAGAGTCAAAAAGTCTTTTTTGCATACATTTTTTATTTCTCTCCAGCGCGTCTTTAAGGGGTCAATTTTTTTTTTCTCCGCTCTCCAATGTACAGGGAAATTGAATGTCAATATTTTAGGGAACGATTTTTTAGTCTATTTTAAAAACAAAACTTCATATGAACGTGTGACCTAAACGTCTGTCAAAGTAGGTAGCTGAAATTATGAATAACGCCACTGGTGGAATTAAAAAAAAATGTGGAACACTCAATAATGCCTCTTGATACATACATAGTTTTACAGGAATTAATGTAAAACTAATTTTCGAAAACTTTATCACCCTGTATCTCAAAAGTTTGTCATATGTTCATATGAAATCAACGACTAATTACGATCCCGCTACCTGAATCCACTCAACGACTTTGACAGGTATTGAAATTCCTAACAAATTTCCTCTCTTCTAAAAAAAGATTTATTTAATATTTGTACCTTAACACCTATACAGTTACCCGTAAAGAAGTATTTGTTACTGTAATACGTAATCCGACAGCTTTTTAATATACCTAATCAAGGCCGTTAGAAATTTTCTCTCTTAAACTATTTACACTGCGAGAAAGCGCGCAATTTGAATATTATGGAATATCTTAAAACATGCTGCCTCTCTAAATATACAGATATATATCTCATGATAAACACATTTGTCAATATTCTATTAGATACACATGTCACCTATAAATAATATATTCCGTTATTATTAAATAAAAAACTTGAAAGAAATATCGAATTTTAAGCGTTCATAACTTCATTACATAAAATAAGTAAAGAAATCTACAAAATTTGAACTGTCAAGACGGACTTTTTATTCTGCGTTGACATCGAGATCATGAGTTGTTGATTTTTCGGTAAAACATTTTGTGATTGTCATTAAGATAATATATACATACCCCATTAATTAAATAATCGTAGATATAACTGCACTTTACCAAATAAATTGTATCTTAATAGATGGCAGCATATCTGAATACATGTTTAGTGCAATGTATCAAGCGCTCAATTTGAATATTCTGGTATTTCTGAACACATGTTATCTCTTCAAAAATATAAGTATATACGTCATGTTAAAAACATTTGTCAATATACTAATAGATACACATTTTACCTATAAATAATATATTCCGTTATTATTAATAAAAATAGCTGAAAAAATACATCTAACGCGAAACG
The DNA here is from genome assembly GCA_023690525.1 of Holotrichia oblita. Lineage (NCBI taxonomy): Eukaryota > Metazoa > Arthropoda > Insecta > Coleoptera > Scarabaeidae > Holotrichia > Holotrichia oblita. Next base: position 184,984,271 of record CM043015.1, on the reverse strand, counting down.
CGAAAAGTCAAATTGTAATCGTCAAAACCTCATTACGTAATATAATGGAAAAAATACTACGTGACGTCATTTACTTATTACCTTACATTTCAACATTAAATACGTTAAAATACGTCTACGTACAAAATACCATCTTTAATAACTAGAAATAATCATTAGGCGGCCCTCATAATAAATCGTTGACCAGCGCGTCTGCGATAAAAATTTGAATCAAGTCGGATTTTTACATTAGAAGGTTAATTAATCTTTTCATATTACTACCTGAAAATTTAATTTCTTCCCAACGATTTAAAAATATTGATAAACACATTTGTCAACATTCTGTTAATAAAATGTATAAATTGTAGAATGATGACTTAAATTCATAATTCAGCATAAGTATTAGGGTAACTGCTAATGAAGCGACCATACTTTACAATTTGTAAAATGTTTCTACGCCATTGATTTATTATAGTCCGTGAAAAAAATCGATTAAAAATAAAATAAGTATACATTGCTTTCATTGCTCAATTCGTATAACACGTAGTTCATTAGCTGGGACACCCCGACATATTCTATCTTGTTAAGAGTTCGGTGGGCCGGAAATCAGTCTAAACGAATACGACGCTTAGACCAAATCGAATAATTTAGAGCTTTAATAAAACACGACGTTGACAAATAATTTGCCGCGAAATGTTCAAAAATATTGGAAAAGAATGTAACGTAAATCCTTGAGGTATTCTATATATTGTTTGCTATTTTACTGTTAGAGGTACAGTATTTTCTATGTGCCCTAAGAGTTAATGAAGACACTTAATCATCGGATAATTTTGAGATATTTTTTTTGAATGAAACCTGACAAACCTTCCGTCGCTTATAAATCTGTAAAATCTAACATAAGATGAATGCTATTAATTTAGAAAGAGTAAAAAAAATTGAGCTACACGAAATTTCAAAACCAATCTTATATTGAATTAATAATTCTGAAGATTAGGGAGTTAATAAAGGGTTTGGGTCTCTTCTGGAGGCTAAAACTGCCTTGAATCTTCTTAGTATTGATAGAATACGATTGTTAAGTCTTTTTGCATCTGTTTTCGATTTTGTACAGTGTCCATGTGTAACAGGCATCTTCTCTGAAACATATCCTCAATGAGGTAGAAGTCTGGAGATTGTGCTAGTCATGGCAAAATGTAGTAACTTGCCACACGTGCTCGGTACAACACTTCTACATACATTTCTGTTTTCTTACCCAGCATAATTCTCATCCGTATCATGACAGTAACACCTAGGTAGCTGTGCACTTATTGGATATATTGTAGCTTTGGTCCTGTTTCTGTTGCAAATTGATTTAGTGTATTTATCAGGTTCTACAAAAACGCTTTCTTTTTGTTTGCGTTTGGTTTGAACCACTATTGAACATTAATAACAATAATATCTGTTATAAGAGATTCTCATCTCTTTTAGTCAAGTTTGTTTACTTATAACCTTTTAAATTCCTTTTTTTATTCATTTCAATTACTTTTCCTAGTTCCTTCCTTAAGCGGATAAAGTAATTGCCTTTGTGACGTAAATTTTATGGCGAAAGCTCATAAAATAAGTAAACACGTTTATTTATATAATATACATTTGTGTAAGGTTCAGTACATGGGTAATCGTTTTCATCGCTTAGGTCTGAGTCGCTCTTTAGTTTAGCAACAACAACAACATTGTCGTTCCACTTCAAAATAAATAATTAAAATATATAAACATATATATGAGTACATTATTATATGACAATACATTCATATTTACATTTGGTTTACTCAACATATGTAAAATTAGATCTGGGATACACAATCTCACTGCTCTTTTTTCTTCGTTCACACCTCGATATGTCAAGTGGACGTACGTTAGTCACAAATTTTGGGAAGTATGTGTCAGAGTAAGAGTTCATTCCTTGTATGATGCTTTCTGGATTTTTAACTACTACAGAGAATAGTTATTTTCTACAAAATAACTTCGTACTCTGTATGATATTAGTTGAGCAGGTTCATTCTTGCCAGCCAAAAATATTGATGCATCCTTCTTTAGTTCAATTTTAGTAAGGTAATTGGGTGGAGTATCTAGCCTTTTGAAGTGAATTATCTACATTGATAAGCATATTTGCTTTTTCTACAAGTTTTTCCATAAAAAAGTAATAATGCCGAATGTCGAATGATACAAATGATATTGTATCATACATACATATGAAAGACTGGCCACTCTTTACAAAACACCAACAGTTCACATAATTGGGGAACAATATAAAATTTCAAATGTCCTAGCATATTCCAGCGTTTGGTACAAACGCACAAGATCTAGAGTCTACTAATATCCATTAAAGAAGCTAAAGAGACGTGTAATTATCTTAGACTACAATAAAACCAGATTCAGTAGAAGCAGTGAATAAAGAACTTGCATTTTATAGCGACAACCAACTGAAAACCATATACTAGCGGTTATAATGCTCACCTATTGTTTACACAAATAAATACGGCATTCGTAAAACCACAAATCGAAAGGAAAACATACTTTAAAACTTGGATGATGCTGTTACATACAGCCTAACAATAATACGAGTTAGACGTTACCTATGTGCAAAAATAGATGAATGGAGTTCTCGTTTATGTATTGAAGATATAAATTTTACTGCAGAAATATGTATCACAAGACCCACCCATTATTTGCTATAGTTTGGTCATTCAATCAAACTGTTGTATGCAAGCTATACAAATAAGGAAGTCACTGCAGCTGCACAAACCAGAAAAAATGAAATCAATACAATTATTTTTCTCTTATAAAGCTTTATTAGGACATTGAAGATAAGATTTTAATTTGGAATTTTCAGTCTTTGTCTCAAATCATGTATTAATTTAAATTCGACGTTTCGGTGGGGGTTCTTCCTTTTGTTAAGATACTAAAATTTATAAAAAACGTGTGCAAAAACTTAATTTTATATATTTTTTTTCTTTTTCAATAAAAAAACACATCTTATTACAGTTTTGAAAGATAAATTGAAGTAGATTATTATATCTGCTCTATCGTTAATGTTATTTTGTTTCAGTTTATGTGATTTATTTCTCCGAACAATCCTTTGTGGTAATTAGTATGTATGTACACTCGGTTGATTTAGAATCGACTCAAACTGCCATAACAGTATGCTTTATTGCGGCCCCCGAATGCAAAGCAGTAATAGTATGGTCAACTGTATGTAAATTATCTATGTATCTACAATATATTTTTCTATTAAATCCAGTTTCATATGCAAGGGATCATTTATAAATTCCTAAACCGATAATTTCTTAATGCGAGCTTAACATATGTATAGTTAAATCGCTATCGTATACAATTTCACTATAATTCTAAGTATTTATGTAATTAAGAAATTACATGAATAAGAATATGTATGGGGGCAAGATAAACTAAAAGTCTATTACATATTAGAGTGGATCGAAAAACGGGTTTTTTCTGCAATACAAGTCTAATAACGCGGAAAACTTGCGCATTGGCGTCATTATAAATGAAAAAATATTTAAAAAAATTTTTTTCAAAATTTGAAATCGCGCAGAAGGCCTAAAGTTACCAAAAAAGTCAAAATACCGGTAAATTTCAAAAAATAAAAAATTACAAAAAATACATTTTTTGTTGTAATAGTGAAAAAGTGTTTTTAAGAGTGTCCTTAACGCATACAAAAAATAATTAGACCCATACTTGTTTTACTGAATTCGCGCAAAAGGTCTAAAGTTGCGGGTTGTAACGCAAAAAAATGATATTTCATGATTTTCGACGATTTTTAAACATGTGCCAAAACCCATAAAAATTTTATTTTTAATTTGTAATAGTGTAAAAACCATTCAAAATAGTTTTCCCAATCCAGAAAAAATACTTTCAGACCTGTTATTCCTTAACTGTATTCGTGAAAAAGGTCTAAGTTATAGTATAAGTTAAGTTATAATCCCGTAAAAACGCCGTTTTCCATATCTGATGAGTGTTTATTTAACACATTAGGTTTGTAATAAGACTCTAACAAGTGATTTCCACATCCACCCTACGCAACCAACCAACCAGGGTGAATTTTATTTACAATTAAAAGATACAATATTTACAGTAACTATTTACTTTGTACAATGCATATGTTCGTTGTAGGCAAAAGATTATTTATTATTTTAGAAGCCCCTTTGAGTTCTGATTTTTAATTAAATGTGGGCATCAGTTGTCTTGATTTTAAAGTAGCTCTAATATAACCATCTCGATTTTCATGCAAGCACACTTTTTCTGCTGCTTCTGTAACCAGTTTTATATACCTCTCAACTGACTGGGTGTGGCATGGGAATTTGAGGTAGTTAAACGCTGATAGCGCTTTGTCTTTCAACAAAGAAGCAATGTGTTCAGTTGGCATCTTGGACAGTAGTGGCGGCGGTGTTAACTTGCAGATTGACCAATCAATTATTTCGGTATAGTCGTTTGCACTAAAATGTATTGAAGGTATTTTGAAGTCTCTTACGTAACCTTCAGCCGATGGCTCATTTCTGGATTTAAGGATCCTCCTGTAGCCAAGTTCTCTAATGTGTGGTCTCCCATCCATTATCATGGCCAACATAATATTTTCAGGGCGGCAACCCTGCTCGCAACTTTAGGTCTTTTGCGCGAATTCCGTAATACAAGAATGGGTCTAAATACTTTTTGTATGCATTAAGGACACTCTTAAAAACACTTTTTTCACTATTACAACAAAAAATGTATTTTTTTTGTAATTTTTGCATTTTTTTTTAATTTACAGGGATTTTGACTTTCTTTTTTGGTAACTTTAGGCCTTCTGCCCGATTTCAAATTTTGAAAAAAAGATTTTTTAATATTTTTTTATTTATAATGACGCCTATGCGCAAGTTTTCCGTGCTATTAGAATTGTATTGCAGAAAAAACGCGTTTTTCGATCCACCCTATTACATATACTTTAAAGAATGAATGTTCGCATGATGGTGCAGAAAATGTCCTTCAGAACCAACCAATAATTCAAAAGTTTTTTCTGTGTATTAATTTGTTTTCAGTTTGACTGCCTTTTCGTTTACCTTCTCTATTATTTGAAATAAATTATTATTTGTTTACTGTGTGTTTTGTTATAAATTCTCGAATAAAATCAGTGTTTTTAACGAAACAAACTTAAGAATAACATAGATTCCTGTCTATCTGCTTCGATAAATAATTTTTCTTATGGTTCTAAAATTGATTTGTATTATTATATTATCTGCGTTTATATGTCATTAATGGTAATGGGTGGGTGTTGGTAAACGCTATACTACGTAATAACGCAGGTATTAAAAGTATCTGAAAAAGAATTTATTTCTGCAGCGATCTTCCCATTCATTTCACATTACGTAGCTATTTTACCTGCTCATAAGCAAATTGCTCTATTACTACAAACATCCAGTTAAATGTTGAAAGTTTCTGTGTGCGACGTTAGGTCTACGTCGCTTGCCGGGTGAGTCGATTTTAAATCAACCGAGTGTACATATTTCGACAAGGCATTATGGTTTCCTTCACTCAGACTGTAGCAGTGTGAATAAATTCTTTTATTTATATATGGTTTGGATTAGCCTATTTAAATACCAGGGCAATTTGTACATAAAATTTGATAGATGACATGTGTGTACATATTTCTTTGTTTTGAGGCATTTGTTACTTACTTTTTAAGAGAAACTGATTATTTAAGTTTTCTGGTTTATGTGTAATGTTAAAGAATTGTAAGGATTTTTTTATTTTGGGTGCATTTTGTGGTGTTTTTGTTGAGTCGCCGGGTTTTTTTTTTTTATAAAAAGTTGGATAATGGTTCTGTTGGAGGGATTATAATTTTTAACGAGTGTACTTTTAGTTTCAATTAAGTTGTTAATGGCACCGAATATAATACTGGCACGGAATAATAATAAGAAGAAGTAGAGTATATGGACTTTTTGTACCACTCTATATAGATCTTAGAGCTCTTATGGATAATGTTTAAATCGATGGAATTTATTCTTTGATTAATCTCTTGTGTTAAGGTTAATTGAATTTTGTTCATAAAATCGCAGTGCTCATATTTATGGTTTGTGCTTGAGGTTGTGTTAATGCTTGAGTACGCAATTTTGACATTAAAGTCATCACAAATGTATCGACATCGCGTACTCAAGCATCGACACAATCTCAAGCACGCACTATAAATATGACTCTAAAACTACTTTAAAATTTCAATATTTTTAAGTATTGGTACATCTAACATGCAATCATCAACGTACCTTTTAAAATAGCGTATATTAATGGGAAAGTTTGCTAACATTTTCTTCTCTAATAACCAATTCAGTGATTACAGTTGAAATAGGTGTAGTATTTATTATTAAAGATAAACTACGAATATTCAATTAAAATTTTGATTGTGTTAAAAAATTAGTTTCATTGAGGGTTGTGTAGTCTTTTAGAAACGAATCATTTTGAGAAACATCAAGACTGATTAACTTGTAGTTATTGAATATTTTCTGTTGTTTAATAAATTTGAAATTCCCATGATTTTTTCATATTTTTCCTGAGCTATTACTGGTGGTGGTTGTTAATTTGCCCGTAGGTTCCATGAGTTTGGATGTTGTCAAGTTGTGGTCAAGTTTTCAATCTAGTAATTATTTTGTTATTTTGCTTTTCATTGATTTCGGGAATGAGTTTCATTTGTCGTATTTCTAAAAACTACTTTTTCTGTGATAGGTAAGAATGTTCTATTTCTTTTAAATTTTGTGATTTGAACTGACTGTAAATTAGTTTCGTATATGCAGATATTTAAACCTTTTTTTCATGTTTAAAAAAAAATCTTGAGAAATACCATAAAAATTACAAATTTTGAATGGTGATCAATTACTAAATAAGTACAAGTACAGTATATGTGTAAAATGGAATCAACAACGTAGTAGCCCTTAATTTAATTTCATCAACAAAGACCAAATTCTCTTTCATTCATCAGGACTGCATATTTAACAATAACTATAACTTATTATGTCATTGTAGGTTTACATATTAAAACCTGCTCCAAAGCTTCTATCCGCTTTTCAGTACTCCCTTCACCTAAAATAAATTTTTCTAAAAAACAACAACGCTTTTCCTAAGTACCCGTATCCCAGTAATAATAATAATAACTATAAGTCATGCATAGTAAGAGCTCTCACCGTTGGCTAACGCCACTGTCGCAGCAGCACTAGTTGTCCCGTTAATGAGCGAGTAGTGTAAAAGGGTAGGCTAATGGAATTACGGCGTGTTTAAGTAATAAAAATTACTATAAACAAGAGAGCGCCAAAGAGAATACCTAAAAGCACTACTGCGCGCGAGTCGTGTCTTTCTCGAAACCGTTCTCGTGTGCTAATTGAGCACATGAATCAGTAATATCTTTCTCACGATATTTTCAGGCGCGGATATCTTCGGAGTCGACACTTAGGAAACGAAAAGAAGTGTATGTACGTGTACACTTACCTTACGTTTTACGTTAGATAAAGAGTAACCTAACGAAAGAGATAGACAACCAAGAGGGCTTGCATTTACTTTCGTCTCCACTAATCTCAAACAACAATTACTCGGTCTATTTGACTTTTGTTTTGTCTTTCTTTTATTGTTAAAGATCTTTGTACGTAAGACCATAAACAAGTGCTTCACTTTATAGAAAAGCACGATATTCAATGACAACGAAAGATCAGTATCAACTATACAAGTATGATCATTCTTGTTTATTTTAGGTATTTTACTGGAATAGATTTATTTCCATATTTGTTGCTTATATTAATTTGTTTTCGAAAAACTTTTTTTATACAATTAGGCAAGTAGTCGAATGACTCGAATGTGATTTGGTTATTAGTTTAGTGGGTCAGGTGCAACTACTATTTGGGCTCTGTTGATAGCAACTATTGCAATAGGCTTCACATAACCTAGTGTCCCCAATAGGCCTCTCAAATAAAAAAAACTAAATAATAAAATAATATGTAATAATTGAATAAAAAATAATTCTAAAAAAATTGTCTTAAACTAATTCATGTCATCTTGTTCCCTTGCAGAGTCGAATACTAGAGGATGCTTCAATAATGTGCAACTCGTGGTCCCCCAGACACAATGTAAGTCCAAATAATCAAGTTTATTCTATAATTCTTTTGTGTGTTGTCTATATTAATGTTTTTACCGTACACCTGTTGTTTGATAAACTGCCCTACGGTTTGTACTATGTTTATTATGTGTAATATTGTAGTGTTATGTTCGCAGCAGAAATATATCACCGTGCAAGTTTTATTGTTTGTATTCATTTTAAATTATAATATAACTGTTACCCACTTTTACTACACATTGACGAACTTACATCGACGATTGTAGTCTGGATCTAATACTTCTCGTGCTATTCTTAAATAACATGCTGGATAGCCGTCATTTTGGAATCACATTGTTTGTCGTAAGTCCAAAGAAAGGTCGACAAGTAACACTAGTAGTTCGTTCTGCAAGATGTTTCGATATTTTTCACCATTTATGTTTCCATCGATAAAATATATACCAGTTAGCTTATTGCCAATTATTCTACACCAAACATTTACGTTCCAAGGATGTTCACCTTGGTGCAAGCAATGGGGTTTTCGATACTGCAATAATGCATGTTGTGCCGATTTACATTAAGTTACGTCACTCAATTTTTCAAAATCTTAACTTGTCAAGATCGATTAATAACTCCTGGCGATTGCTAGATTGTTAAAACACTTGATTTATTGTTAATTATTTGTTATTATTTTTCAATTTCTTGAATCTACTTTATGCCCAATTTTGAGTGCTAGTTCGCACAGTTATAAGTAGTATTTTTTATACATTCTAGATGTATTTCTCCTGCGTGTACTCTCGACTGAAATTGTTCAATTTTCATTTCTATGAAGGTGATATTTTTGGATGTCTCCTGACAATTGGTTTTCAAGTGTCAGGTGGCATCTTTGTATGCTAGCACGGATTATTTCTGCAAACTAATAAAACAAAATGTCGTAGTTAAAAATAATTTTTATTATTGCTTTTAAAATATCCGCTTTAGAATCAATGCATTTATATATTCGATGAAACCAGTTATCATATCATAAACTCCACTCTTCCTCAGTCACTTCAGCTATAGGGTCTTTGAAGCTCTTCACTGTATTTTCTGCGCTTGCAAATCGTACACCAGGCATTTTATTCTTTAATCTTGGAAATAAAAAGAAATCTGAAGGTGACAGGTCTGCACTTCCAAAAATTCGCTTATTTGATGCGCAGCGTAACTTAAAGCATCGTCGCGATGAAGAACAATCTCCGATGTAGTGCGTCATAAATGAGTTTTTTTAACAACATCTGGCAAACATACTGGCGTGTATCATTCTGCGGTAGCGTACGTTTAGTTTCAAGCACTGTTGAGATACGTTCTGATTTTGAAAAGTTGTACGTGTTGTGCAGGCCTTTCTAGAAGAGCACCATATGCGAATACTCCCATGCCAGGCTCATTCTCCGGATCTGAATCCGATCGAATAAGTTAGACATATGATTGGTTGGACGCTTCAACATTATCTGGCTCCTCCAGCTAACGTTGAAGAGTTATGTAGGCTAGTTTGAAGCAGCTTGGTTATCCATGATTTCACGCTACTGTACTGATTCATTGCTTCCCAGCTGTGTGACATGTGCTCCTAAATATGCTCCTAAAGTCTCTACAGTACGTCATACAACACACTGTATTTTGACCATCAATTTATGCGTTACTTTTGCGAAATCATGTATAATTGAAGAACATATTTTTCAAATTGTATCTGCAGTAGGTTACAATTAATGAAACTAATCGTTATATGTCCCTTAGAAGGAAACACAGGCAAGTGGTGGTGACCGATTTAAATGAAATTTGGCGGGTTTGACAAATATATAACTGTTTTACAAGTACTAAAAGATAGCGAAAATAGTTTTCCTGTCATAGTGTTTGTTTTCCAGAAACAACCCCACCTCCTATGTTTTTTTAAAACTATTGTCGCTATCTTTTAGTACTCATAAAACACCTATATATTTGTCTTAACTTTTTTTTGATATGTCTCATAGTTTTGGAGATATTAAAGGAAATAGCGGAATGTAGCGTTGGCTCTTGATCGCCCCCATCCCCGAAAACGAGCGATTTAGCATCTATGGAAGTTACCGTTGTTTTTACACTGCATCAGTCTACAAACCCACCAAATTTCATTTAAATCGGTCAGCTCCACTTGCCTGTGTTGCCTTGTGGGTAGACACCTAACCTTCATAGTATCTAGTTTTCTTCTAGTAAAATGCCAGAATAAACTAAATAAACTTCTTCAACGAATAACTATAAAGGAAAATTTGACATTGCTACCAGCAATTGGTAGGCATCAAAATGTATTTGCTTAGATTATATTGTTTCTCCCCCTGTTTTATGTTTGCTCAATTCAACCAATTACTATTTGAATAATACATATTGATTGTACTACAGGAGATCTATCTTCAACGAAATCGCAAATCAAGTGTCTCCTTCAAATCAATATATTGATCTTACTTTTAATAATAATAATATACTCTAGCTAGAATGCACTTTAATGCGTTATTCGTCCATTACGGCCATCTACTTTAGATATTGCATATGGAGTAGTATCTTATAAAATATTAACGTTATTTAGTGAAGGCCCAACGTACGTAGATCATGCACGTATACATACGAAAATATGAGCGTAGTTATTACAGTTTTAGCGCACATTTTATGAATAGATTCGAGTTACGAACACCATTAGTCGGGGGGTAGCGTAATTGCAATTAGTTCGACATTTATAGAACGGGATCTAACAGCAAATCGTAATAGGTTTCGATTGGATCGAAGCAGTAGGAAAACCACGAAACACGCCCTTATCTAATAATAGATACTTCGGTAATTTCGGTTATCGGGGAGTAATCGCTTTCGTTTTTATGGTTCTTTTTTTATTGTACCACCGCGTTACTATCGCCTTTCGTTATCTCTGATATAGTGCGCGCTATATTCAGTTCTTTAATTGCTTAATGACTTTGGCGTGCTTCGTCAAGTTTGATCTTGAAAAATCGGACATATTTCGTAATTAATGTAGTTTGAAAAGATTATTATTATAACATAGTAGTTGATGAAAGTTTGTTGTAAGGGTAAATCATTCCTGCAATTATACTGAAGACAATGTTTGTGTTTACTTTTATTTAATAATCAATTTCAGAAGTTGAGAAAACTTTTTTTGAGATTATAATTAACTATTAATGACACAAATCTTTAGTCTGATAGAAACTATTAAAAAACTTTTTTATCTTCCTATTGGCTGTGCTTAATAAATACATCTTCAAGTTAAAGAAACAACTATGTTTAAGTTAGTATCATTTACTCTAAGCCAGATAAGGGAGCCTTGATTTTGGTTGTATACATCAATATATTCGAATCCGAGCTTTCGCCGAGAATGCAAAAATGTTGTTAGCAGCCCAAAATCCTAGAACTTGATCAACCGTTTATAAAGTCGTACATGGCAGTTTAGTTTGTTTAGTGAATCCTGCTGTAGGTCCTCCATTACTCAATTTGCTACCACAGCAGATAATTATTTATGTGCTGAAATAAATTGACTATTAATTACTTCCTGTTTTATTGACCAACAAATGGAAAGATATTTGAAATTAAAAGATAAGTACTTACGGGTCATAAGATATATATATTAACTGCAAATTCTAAGAAATTGCGGAGGTAGCTAGGAGGTGCTGAGGCCAGCTAGAAAAGAGTTAGATCTACAGTGGGGCGCTTGTAAAACATATACGGAATTAACGCATTGGCAAGCGTGTTATGATCTTCTGTATATGTAAAAGGATCTAGTAAAGGATTAGATTTGGACTTAAGTAAAGGTGACATTGTGTTGCGACCTATTGATCTATTGTGCCCCTTGAATGAGCTGTAAGCTGCTGAAGTATGCCCGCTCTCAAAGCTCTCCATCCAGTCTAAGAGTTTTGATAAAGTGCAATAGCTGTGATGGTTTCAGAGAAGGTATTTCTTCTTCGTCCATGACGTCTTTGGCGAGACAATTACCTCGAATTTCCGTGATGGCGGTGCAGATGCCAGGTGTTCCAGATTTTCATCTTCAACCGCGCAGAACCTGCAATGGCTATTCTGTTTTAGACCTATCCTTGTCAGTAAAGGGATACGAAAATGTACCGATGAGATAATAATATGCATTTTGAAAAGTTTGAAAAATCTTTAATTAAAAAAAATAATTTTAGATGTAGTGTCTACAAACTTTAATAATATATTCAGTATCTGATTCCCTTGATTCTTATCATGCCGGTCTAAATCATGGGTACAACCGTCTTTTTATTTATAACATTATTTGAATAAAGTTTGGGATAGTAGATTTGAATTTTTGAACTTTTCAATTTATTTTAAATCATTCCAACGCTTCCAGCGTAGCCGACAATTTTACCAAGTGTAATATTTTAAATAATACAGCTTGCAAAATTTTATATTTCGAAAAGAAAAATTCTTGGCGATTTTAATAATAATCTGTTCAGGTAGCACTTCTCAGTTAAATAAGTAAATTGAATTCTAGCCCTACAAAATCCCCCTAAGAAAGCTAGAGCAATTACCTCTTTGGCGGTCCTACACCAATAATCACAATATTTTACCTTAATGTTCTGATTAATAACCTTGCGGGTAATTTGATGGACTGGTTCTAGTCATATTACCTTTTTGATTTTCTTCTCTGCTAGAATTTAACTGATTCTCACGCGTTTTAAAATGTTTTCGTGTCATCCTAGCACTCCCTAGTTAGAGTAATAGCTGCAAATAGGTTTGGTGAAGCATAGAGGTGTTTATATCCGAAGAGGACAGACGAAAAATTGAGGAGTAGTTGGTCCTACCTCTTGTTTTTCCTCCAACCTGAGTTCTCAATTTAATCCTTTTGCATCTATTAAGAGATGTAGAGAAGGGACCAGCTAATAGTATCTTCATAGCAGTGGTTGACATTATAGTTGCTCCCATTATATCCACGCAGACAAACCCTTCAATCGTGATGAGTAATTTTTGAACACATTCTGTCTACACGAAAGGTGAATGAGTAATAATGCATACAACCATTACTGATATATCTAATGAGTGATAGTCCGTTAGTTCTTCTACACGTCCATAACTCTGTGATTACTTTATTGAATGTTTATCAGAAAAGGTACAGATCAGTAGCCCTGTATGGGTTCTTAACAGAGTAGAATTCACTAACTCCATACGATTCATGTGTTTATTCAGTGTACAGTGACCAATTAAGACTCTCGTGAGTAATCTCAGCTTGTCTCTCCTTTGCAGACGAATCCCTAGAGTTGTACAATGTCTCATGTTGGCAACTCCAATCCAATGAATGGCGGTGCCTAGCAGCGAGTTCAAATCTGATAAAAATTTTGATGCTGTCTTATGAACTCCTACAAGTCTAGCACCATTTATTAACATATCAGCTATTGCTTTTGTTTGTTGCTTTTGATTTCAGCGCAACCACCTCAATATAATGATGTGGTGTTCCATCAGTTGCCCTAGCTTCCTTGAAGCTCGTAGTACTCTGAGGGCAGCTCAGTTATCAAATGGAATTTCTACCGATTCATTTTCATTAAGGCAGCTGCAGTCGCGCAAGTCTGAGCGGCGATTACTTCAGCCGGAAAGATGGAAGAGGAGCTCCGTAAGTTCATGACAATACGCATGGCATTCGACGCTTTCGAATAAAGAATGATTACACCAAGCGAAAAAGAATTGCAGAAGAATCCAAATGTTCGGAAGGAGGTGCTGAAATGATTATCAATACTAAAAAGACAAAGATTATGGCAATATTGGAAGAAGAAAACACCTACATGTAGACTTAGACAAATGGATTTTAGCTAGTTGTTACTTTAATACAATACATTTTTCTTAGCTTAACTGACAAGGAAACAAAGTAGGACTAGAAGCAATAAATGTTGATTAAATTTAAAAAACTCACGCCCACATATTTGCTAATAAATATCGTACAACAGAATGCAATCGAACAACTATTTATCATCAAGAGTCATGACAGCTGGTACCATATCTGATTCTAAGTTTAGATTATCCAGAAATGTTTTAAATTATTTTTAAGAGAGATATATTTCGTTTTAGATGGAATTGCTTAATTGCTTGATTTACAAATCCTTAAACATACAGCTAGATTTGATTTTGTACTTTGCTATTAATGAAAATGTTAAAATATTCACATTATGAAAAGGATTACAGCAAACGCCTCATGATTCCCGTTACGAGCTCTGCAGCTTAACCTAAAACATTTCCTAGCCTTTAACATCTCCGTAATCACCTTTAATATTCGGTAAGTTACATTCGCTCGTCTTCAAACAAGTCTCTCCTTTTACAGTAATAATAGATATTAGAACGGTACGTAATGTGGCTTTTAAAATACCTACTTTGCGCCCCCTTTATAGTGCGTCTACTGTACGAACGCTCTTTTTCGGCCTTTGGTGGTAACCGAACGTGCATCAGCAGCTTAAAATTTCCCAAAATTTCACTCGACAGTGAACTGAACAACGTCGACAAGAAAAAGAAGAGCTCTATATAGGTATAGAGCGGGGAAGTAGCCAGAGGGAGATGGGAGAACGAGGGGATGAATGAAGAAAGCGCGTACGGTAGGACGTATAAAAACAGAGGGGGAGTCCCGTCCTAAGTTACTTCTTACAGTTCGTTAATTATTCAAACCGGCCCTACTTGTTAGAACGGCCGCCCTACGTCTACCCTCTCTATAGCAAGCGCGGCAGCGCTCTCTTGTTTCCGGTACAATACTGCTGCCACTTCCGGCTAGCATTTGTGCATTAAGCGACGGCTTGTGTCGCTTAATTTATTCGTCATCAGATTGGATAATTGAAATCGCCTGTTCCATTGATCGAACTGCTAAGTGGTATATTGTGTGATAGGCTTTTTTACATATTTTTCGAGTAATTCTGCTTTATTTATATCTCTTATATTTCACCCTTTTGCGATTCTATAATGTGGAATATACAACAACTAGTACATAATGTATACCGGACGTTTTACAAAAATTTACAAAGACTGCAAATTTTTATGACACAGATGACAGTAGGTCAAAAGTTAGTGATGCAAATGCACACTCATATTTTTACATACTGTCACTGCTAGAAAAATTGGAAGAAAATCGAAGTTTACACACATTTTATCATATAATTGAAGTTGATCATGAGTGTCAGTTATCGCACATCTACTATATACAAGGAATATTTCAATATTCATTAATTGGATATATTTATTACAACAAATTTGCAACGCCTCTGGACCTGTTTGCTCTGCAAACTGGAGCTCCACAGCTTCTATCACCTCTTCTTCGGAGGAAAATTTACGACCTTTTTTCAGGTAAGGAAGGACATGATAGTCAAACGGAACCAAGG
This sequence comes from Holotrichia oblita, assembly GCA_023690525.1. Lineage (NCBI taxonomy): Eukaryota > Metazoa > Arthropoda > Insecta > Coleoptera > Scarabaeidae > Holotrichia > Holotrichia oblita. Next base: position 184,968,827 of record CM043015.1, on the reverse strand, counting down.
CTGGTGAATAAGGGTGTTCGAGTAATTCTAACGCTAAATCACGAATTGTTTGCATGGCAACATGCGATTTGTGTGCAAGGGAATTATCCTACAAAAACAAAACATCTTTGGACAACTTTATGCGTCTTCTCCCCATAATTTTTTCTCGTATAGTGGTCAGTAACGTCGAATAATAATTCCCAGTTATTGTTCCACCCTTATCCAGAAAATCAATCATGATTATTCTCTAGTAATCCCAAAAAACTAAAGCAATAACTTTTCTAGTAGATTTTTTAACATGAAACTTCTTAGGCCAGAGAACGAAAGTGTCTCCATTCCACCGATTGTTGCTTTGTTTCTGGGTTGTAGAAATGTGCCCAAGTTTCATCAATAGTACCCAAATCGAGCACAGATCAAACGTGATGCTTTCACCCTTGCACGCTTCTGGTCAACATTCAGTCAATTGGGGATCCATTTTGCAGAAATTCTTCTCATGACCAAATCGATATGAACTATATGATGGACGCGTTCATGTTATATATTCAATGCCTCAGATATTCGTTTTAGCCCAATTCAACAGTCTGACAAAAGCACGTCATGAAATGCATCAACATTTTCGAGGACGGACACACAAACTGACCTTCCCGATCGGTGTTCATCTTCAATGGAATAGTTACCCCTTTCGAAGCTTGCAATTCAATTTTTCACGGTCGCATACGAAGAACTTTGATCGCTAAGGCCATTAAGCATATGTACTTATCTCTAACGGCTGGATACACCAATTTTTCGATTTTCACGATTTCGGTCAACATTCGTTTTTCAAATTTTGTGCGCAACTTTAGTTTGAACTTTTGACGTGAAACTTTGCACTTACACTCCTAATATGTTATTTCTCGATGCTACGGTATCGCAATATTTTCTTTATCTACGCAACCGGTCTAGGCTAACTAGATATCAATACATCCTTGTATTAATCTCCTTTAATAACACTTTAATTAGAATATTTTGAAATTATATTTCGAATCACATTTCTTTTTCAACAAACATTTTAGATTTTCCATCACAAAATCTACATCGAGCTGGAAAGTATATACTTTTAATTTAAAACTAGAAGCTTCTCCAAGTTTATGTGACTATGTTTAGCATCTGGATACATTCCCACATAATCATATCCATTGTGAAATTAATCACTACCTTCGAACATTTCTTAGCAGTAATAATTGATCTGATACCGAAAACCTATACACTTTCACGGTCTACCCTCAATACCAACAAGTTTTCATTAGAAAGAGAACAAAACCCACATAGAACCGGCGCATCCACCAGAAACAGATGAAGAGTTATAGCCGCACAGACAAGTGATAATCGTCGTAATTTCATTGTTGTTCCTCGTTTGTTTCGTTGGGGTTGTTCGGTATATTTATCATGACCGTCTACTCATTTATAGGTCGGTTCCCTATTCGTCTTCTCTCGGTTACAAATTATCTCATTTCGCTAACTTACAACCATTACATTAACAGGCTACTTAGTCATTTCGGTCTATCTCCGATGTAGGGACCGTGGGGAAAAGTGTACGCGTTCACTTTGCCTTTAAGTAACGCAATTTTAGGGGGTCGATTACTTTTTCTTTTTCGAGATTTTCATGTGATTTTAATAGAATAGATACTTTTAAGTACTCTTAGTTAAATTTACTAGAAATATGTTATTATCTTAGCAGTTGTTGGTATTGATTGAACATATTATTGTTTTGTAATTGTTAGTATATCTGTGAAAATAATTGGAAATAAACTCTCTTTTCATACATCGTTTTAATAGGACTACTGTCGCGAAACCAAAATTGCGATAGCAACAAAACAGACTCTATCAATATTTAGTATTTATTCATCTTACTGCACCAATTAAGTGTGTACGTTGCCCCACAAATTCTTAAGGTGTTTGTAAGAGAAGATAATGATAAAATAGTTAAAAATTCTCAAGCCCAAGAATACAGAAAGGGCGTCTCTTAATAAGTAATAATATTTACAAAAACACATAAGTGCCTAAAGTTCTTCCGGGCAGGATTTACTTTTAGAAGAAAGTTGTTACTTATACTTATTTATTATTATTTTAAATCTCTAGCGACTGCAGCTGCAATGGCTCCTAAGCTATATTACTTGTCGGACTGCCTCTGAAGCTCTTACTCTGCATCTTTGTATGTATAAATGTGTTTTCGAAAATTTTTTGCAACATTAACTCATCGTTAATAATATCGCGTTGTTAATTATCAAGAACGAAGTCTTTATGGTATTTACATAACTATTTCTTTATCTCGGCTGGGAGCTAGTTGCAGCGCTTCTTAAGCGTAATGTATGTATGTGTGCTAAATGTACTCAATGACCTTGTTACAACACCATCTCGCCGTTTATAATACTGCGTTGGTAATCACTTTACTCCCAACAGCGAATAGTATATCAATCCAGATACAATTCTCCGAGTAAAATGACACCGCCTCATCGGAGAATTGAAGCCCAACTGCCATCAATCTCTAGCAACAGTAGGCAGTCGCCTAACCACTACGCCTAATAATAATATTTAAGTATCTATCTGTTGAAAAAGCAAGAAAATTGTAAGAAGATACCTACTTTATTTTGAACAAATGCATCTCATATTTGAGATCAAAACAAGTTCCTCCCATTTCCATTCCATGCCATATTTTTAAGAATGTTTTCAGTGTGCTTAAATACAATCGAGTATATTCTCTTCAATTAGCGCATTATTTGCGAAAGCATTCTAGAAAAATGTACATATAACATAAAAATAGAAAACTGAAACAAGTTATGGAAAATACCGAGAAAATAATTTTACAACGAAATACGAAGTAAAGAACTTCTAAGTGGCCGCTACTTTCTTATCATATTCCTCTCACACAACAAAATGCAATGAAAAACATGAATTAGTTCTTAGTTTGTGTAGCTAGGAAATGAAAACAAGTAACTAAAGAAAATAATCAATAAACAACTAAAAAGCTCGATTCTTTTGTAAACATCCGACGTTATTAAAACTTTAATACATCTTCGGAAAGTTCTCTATTTGCTTTCAAGCATTGTTAGTCTTAAACGTAGCTTCTAATAATGTCTTCGTGTTACGCTCGGTGCTGTAGTAAACGATAACAGTAATAATAACAGACTCAGAAACAAAGTTGTGTCCCTAGAATTACTTTTGTACGGAGTGTTAGTACTGTGTACGAGTTTTTCAAGGAATTTCAGTCGATAACAGCCGTCGTTATGCAGTGGAATATAAACAGCGGCAACGTATAAAAATAGCACAGGAACAGATGGCATAATTTTCCATCTTAATTATCTAATTTTTTTATTTTCGTGTCTACTAAAATACAATTTTTTCCTGTACAAGCTTAATATATTTTAATTACCTTGAAAAATTTCACTAGCAAACAAGTGTACATCGAAGATAATTTTTATAAAGAATATTTATTCGTTCAGAATAATCAATAATACTGGAGTTCGAAAACAGGCACACGAAACCAACGAAAATCACGATATGGTACCGAAGAGAGTTATACTAAAAATATGACAATTCTTTCCACTCATATATATTACATTAACTTGAATTAGATGAAAGCGAATTTGTTTATATGTATGTATATTTGTATATTGTTGTATTTGTACATACTTTACGTAAAAAATATATTGACAAACACTTGTGTTGAAGACATCTAATTTGATATTCTTCGAATAAGATTTCTCAATTATACATTCTACTTGATAATCAAAATCATATAAAATATCCTAAAGCCACACAGTAAAAAAATGTGATACATTTTACACAAAGTTAACATATCTGTGTGTCCAGTTAGGTCTAGACAGATATGTATTAAATTTACAATTTTCTTTAGATGTAAATGTATCCGAATAAACTGTCATATCAGAATATAAACATTTGGCACGTCTACTGAAGTAGGCGTGCTTCAATGCCATTCAGCTTATCAGCTCGTTTGTGTGTTATTGTTTATGCTCGTTACTGATGCAAATTTTGAAAAGTGAGTACCCTGTGGGGCCTCCACGTTTGTTGACTACCTTTCTGCATCTGCTTAGCATACTCATAATCAAGTGGTCTAGCTATTGTTGATCAATGGCATTCCACTGTTCTACAAGACACAGATACGATTGTTGTTTTGTTTCGAAGACTAGATTTTGACGCAGTATGCTTCTTCTCAGGAAATCCCATACGTGTTCGATGGGTTTTAAATCAGATGATTTTGCTGGCCATTAAAACAAACATTAATTTCATGGTTTTGAAGGAATACACGAATAATACCTGCAGTATGCAAACGCGCATTGTTGTGTATGATTTCAGAATTCTCGCCAATTCTTGCAGCATATGATAGCACAATTTTTACAAGGATAATGATCAGATAAGACATGGCGCTTAAATAACGATCGAAGAGATCGAGGTCAGTTCTTCCATCATCTCCCACCCCACATCACTACACTATCTCCTTGGAAGCTGTGAACAGTTTTCAATGCAGCTAATCATTCAGCATTTCCGCAACGTCTCCACACTCTCGTTCTTTTTGCATCTAGTCGCAAACCAAATCGGAATTCATCAAAAAACAAAAGAGATGCCCAGTTTTGTTGATCCCAATTTAATTAAATGTTACCGCGCCCATTCTAATACTCTTCCATGATTTCCTCTTAACACGGCAAGAACTCTTAGAGGAAAATTGGCATTTAGACCATCTACTTGGAGTCCATTCGTCAGTATTAGATCGCGTATTAATCATGATCGTCGAAGTCGAATCACTATTTTTGTCGCCATAATATAGCGGTTTCAATGCATAAAGTCCTACATGACATTCACGCACATCATTGGTTTGCTAATATCTCGACCACAAACGATCGATGACACTTTGTGACGTGTTGAAGGCTTCTCTAATGGCACTTTGGGCTAAACCGGCGATGGCAATAGATCTGCAAAGGTCGCCGTGAAACAGATTCGCATGGTCACCCCATTTCTAATCCTAATCTAATCTTGGGCTAAACCACTTTCAAGCATTCCAATATCCTTATTATATTATATGGCTTGCAAAATACTTGCAAATAAAGTCGCTTAGATTATTTCTATGTGTGTAGTTTTATATAGTATGCATAAAAATTATATTAACAAACATTTGAAGCTTTTGCGTAAGCAAATTGGAAAAGGAAGAAGGAATGCCGAAACACAGACCCTTATAGAACACTTGTTTGTCTATTTTGCTCCTGATTGGTCTACTATGCCCATCAGTCGTAGCAATGTCGATTTGTGAATCTGATTGAGCTAAATTGTAAAAAACTTGGACCTGAGAAACATTTTGACACAACTTGACATTCTGTGAGAAGATCCATTAGTTATACATTTCATCTAATAATATCAAAATCATATACATACTTCATCATGTAAGGTACTGCATGATCTACTAGAGTTTTCTCCATTGACCTTTGAGTAAGTCCTCGTGTCTTGTTGGTCTTGTTTGCGAAGTTGATGGAAATATATTCAACTAAAACCTTTTTAGCTAATGCATGCTTGAATTATTGTATTGTATTACAGTATAGTGTCGTGTGTTGTGTCTTGTGTGTTGCATTGCATTATATTTTATTGTACGGTATTGTATTGTATTGCATTGCACTGTATTGCATTATATTGTAGTGTATTGTATTGCAGCTCTTTTATTGAGTCAATTGGATAGATGTGTATCGCTTTTGTAATTCTTAGATAGACAAGCTGCTGTAGTTTGTGCAACTTGATTAGTACTGACTTTTGGGTCCTCATGCTCAAGTAGCGTAGGTAACCACAGAGCGCATTACCATCTGATATAATCAATACATCATTTTTGTTTGAAGCGTTTAGACGTCCCCAAAGAGCTTCTAGCATATCCAGCTGACTTTTTCCATTCTAACTTTTATCAAAACTCTGATTGTTCCACTTTAATCTTTGGTCAAGAGTAACTCCTGAATATTTGGCTACATTTATACGAGCAAATAACAAAGTAGTAATATCTTTAGTTCGACTAGTTTCCTTTTATGCGAATAAAGGATATTCAACAGTTATAATTTTATTTCTCATAGATTATTCAAAGAGTTGTTCGTATCTCCGTGACAGCCAATTTCGGTTTTCTGCAACACGCGGGCAAAATACGTCGCTGTAATTGCATTACCCAACAAATTTTAACTTTTGGGTTCGCCATGAAATGACGTGTACCAATCTTTATAGAACGACTATTTATTTTGATGAAAATAAATGACAAACTCTTAAGTTCTGATTTCGTTGGATTTTCATGTAGGTAAAGATTTTTCTATTTATAACCATACATATACAAAGTGTTACAAAAAAGTAGGTCACTCCATTGGGCACATATTCTTTGTGCTAAAATAATAGGAGCTTGCTTGTGTCAGTTTCTATTTGAATGCTTCTTTTCTTGTGTGTTAGTTTTTTTAAACCTATATTTATTAATATTTTCGGGGGGTTTTGAGATAACTTTTCCACACAGATTTTACACTTATGTAAGCACATCTTCTGTATGTGTTTTCTTCTAAAAAAACTCAAAGTACTAACAGAAAAAATAGTGGATGTATAAAACTCGTTTTTAAAATAACTTCTCATTTATCATAATTATTTCTTATATATATAGTGCTTATGTGCAGATTAGATTTTTCATTTTCAATTTTAATTTTTAATAATTCCATTTCTAAATCACGTTTTTCTTTCATGCACGTTAACATTTACTCATGCTCCTGTTCGAAATATGATTTTTGTAGTTGTTCAACCAACTCTCTTGTTTTATTACGACTGAAAACATTCTCCACATCAGTGTCAAATTGATGTATAGTGCCTGTTATTGTTATCTCTACTACCTATATTTAAAACCCTTTCACCTAAACTACTTAATTTTGTTCTATTACACTGACCACCACCTGTAACCATACTGCAGCATTTAATTGCTTAACAGCTTTAATAGCTGTTGCTTTCTGGAAATTCAAAATATCTGCAATTTGCTTCCCAAATCCTTTTTTTAGTGTGCTTTCTTATTACATCAGTACTTTTGCATGAGATCTTTTATTAAGAATCATACAAATTGGGTGCTCAGATAGGAGTAAAATCTACCATATTTAAAAACAATATCTCAAAACACACACGAGATATTAATAATTATACTTTTTAAGAGGTATATAAAATTTGACGTTTCGTATATTAAACATATTAGATGGCTATTTTTAAGAACACTAGATACATATCATCATGTGACTACTTAAAGTTCGATATTTGTATACCAATTTATTAATATTAGTCAACATTCAATACTAAATGTAAACTAATTCATGAAGTAATACAAATATTTCATGCTATAAATAGTTCTAACCTTAAAATCAGTTAGTTCTTCCTATTTGCGTTGATTAGTAGTGCAATTATGCGTTTAATTTTGTATACATAACAACCGTATAATTTATTAACGAAATCGATAAACGTTGTATTTATTATTAATGTGCATTATCACTCCTAATTTGTTTAGTCGCGAAAACATAGTTTGGTTAGATTGGTATCAGAACCAATATGTATGTCCAGGATGTTACTGGAATTGTGTAATTATTCGGTTTGCTTCTACATTATTAAGTTGCTTCTTATCGAGTTGTAATAACTTAATACGGTTCATTAATAATTATTATAGCACTGACGTGGTAATAATCGTGAACACAAGTAAACGACATCGAGAATATTATTTTTCTTATAGTACAGGAGTCGAGGGAGTCTTTCGTGTTTAGGTGTAGACTCACACAACAACAACAACATTTCTAAATCTAAAGATATGTATCATTTATGAAACATGAACAAGGTACCATCAAGAATCGGCAAATTCGATTCAGAATGATACTTTGCAAACTTAAAAAAAATATATATATATGTATGTATATAGAGACAACTGTCTATTGTAATATATAGTTTTATTGACTACTGACAAATTCATTCACGAACTAGCTAAAGCGTATCAGTCGTATCGGCGGAGTGTACTCATAAATATTAATTTACAGCGTTTAATTGAATCTCAAATCGCGTTCAACTACTCACGCTGTAACAGTACGTTACAGAAGTTAGCCATTACCGATACAACATCCGATGTATGTATGTAATTAATGTAGTTAATGCAGGCCTCATTTACCCTTATCCTACACTAGAGGGCATTTCTATCAATATAATACGTACAAAGGGCAAATGAAAAAGTCATAAATAATTTATTACGTTATTTTATAGGGACATGCGATCGTATTAATTGCGTTACTGTTAAAGTGTGATAAATAAATTAATTATCACGATTCATTAAGTGTTATTGTGTTACATAGGTATTTCCGTCATTATGGTATAATTAAAATCTTTTATGTATTTGTCATGCATGAGAAGTACTTAATGATTACAAACTACAACTTTTAAACTTAAGGCTTGCATTCAGAGTATATTTGACGTTGGCCGAGAGTGTGTTAAATGAAAACAATATATAAGAGACAGTTTTTTCATCTGCAGAAGTTCCATTCCATTGTGCCTTTATTCGCCAATACTTTTGCAATATTAGAAGCAGTCGATATCAGGTACAGTTGTATTCTATAAAATGTCTTAATCTTGTCTAACAATCTATAACAAGGTGTCCCATAGAGATCTATCTAAAAGAAAGACAAACAAACGGAGAAATAGGTTTGAGACAATACTAGAGTAAATACTAGAATGTGTTTTCTTTTACTGTAAGTATGTTATATACTTGTTTTAATACGAATAAAATTTTGTTTATCTCATCTGATGAGCATCTATTCGTCTACTTCAACATTTTCCTGACCTTTCACTCATACAAATGCTTCATTTTAGTCATATGACGCAGTATCTTACTTCGATGAGTCCATTCCAAAAGAAGTGGTATCGGTCGGCAATTTCAGACCTGACAAAAATTAGGATACCACCATACTAGTTCCCATAACTTGGTGTAGAGCATGTGAATGGTTGCTCGCTAGCATTGAGCACCAAATTGAGAACCTGTAGTGTCTTAAAGAACGCTGTACTCTCCGAGAAGATTATCACTGATTCATTCTAGGACATGCAGTTCAAAATGCAGCTCAGGTCTACATAGCTTAAGCGGACTTCAGCTTCAGAATGTAGAATAAGTATCCGAAACTGAAGACTTCACCCTCTGGTTCTTTTTCCCTCCAGTTTTCATCATTTACGTCTTTCGACGGTTTCAATTCCATCTACTACACTTTATTACATTACATAGATCTCCAAAGTTGTTCTTGGACAGTTCACTCCAGTGGGGGAAACCAAAAAATAGTTTCACTGACAATGAAATTTTATAAAATTATTCAAAAATATTGTCACCTACTGTCATGCATAGATCTAAACGATTGCGAAAATTATTATACGCCCATACGTTATCATTTCAGACCTAACGTTTCCTATTGCTGCTCCAATAGGATTTTACAAAATGTTCATATCGTTGGGAGGGGAAACACTGTACACTGTTTAATTTAAATCTCCCTAAAAAAAGCAAAATGGATAAGTCTGAAGGAGAGGATGGTCGTAGCTATATATCGCATCTTCGAATCCATTTTCTGCGAAACTAATTAATACTTAAACCAAATTTGAAGTTATTTGTTGAATGTGATAGGCACATATCCTGTTGGAAATATAAATCTATTACGGCATTTACAACTATATTGTCCAATTGTTCCACTAGAACATTCTTTAACATATCGAGATAAATGTTTTCTATTGAGGATGACATTATTCTGTTTACTGAAAAAAATGCATTCAACACGACACATATTTCTTTGTAAAAACTTCTGTGTGAATTAATTTTCCACCTCATTCATAAACAGAAATAGTCTTTTGGCATCATCTCTATATTACAATGTATGTCCAAACTTTATATGTACAATCTGTCTCACTAAGTTGGAAAACTTTTTTATTATTAATTTTAGAGAAAAAGTTATTCTCTATAAAAAGTTCTGCATGTTCTAAGATATAAAACACAATCACTAGATATTAATTTTGTTCAGTCATGTACCCGATTTGTCAAAAAATATGAATTTTACTATAGAGTAAGGTATCTTTATATTTGACCGTATTAAAAATTATTACAAGGAAAAGTTGATCAGAACTAAAAACTACGATCAAATGTGCAATGACATCCCTTTACATTAAAAAAATATTTTTCTTTTTTGTATACAATATCAATGCAAAATAAATGCGCATGCATTAATTACGTGTTTAAATTGCACAATTGTTAGAAAACATCAGAAGCGAAAAGGTTATCATGTGTTTCATAATCTCAAGGGATAAATGTTCGTTCAAAATAAAAAGATTAGTAACAAAATATAGTTTTTCAATGTAAATGGATGTAATTGTATATTTGAACGTAGTTTTTAGTTCTGATCAACTTTTCCTTATAATATTGTAAACTTTTCCTTAATATTGTCCAATATAAAGCTACTTTACTCTTGAGTAAATTTTTTGACAAACCGCGCATACGACTTAAGAAAATTAACATCTGATTGCTGTATTTTATATTTTAGAACATGCAGAACTTTTTATAAAGAATAATTTTTTTCCTAAAATTAATAATAAAAATTTTTTCCATATGGTTCCAACTTAGTGGACATACTGTCTATAATTTTATTTTATTTATAAACTCGATAAGTAAAATGTAAGTGTTACTTCTAACAGATTCTAAAGTTAACATTGAATCAACCTCTTCCTTCCATGCTTTCTCTGTATATTCAAAACAATTTAATTTTCTAAACTGGCTCGTGAAACATTAATACCAGCGATACTAGCACCATAATATTTAAGTTTTTATGCAGTTGTAAATACTGCCTCGATAATAGTGGAAATTATAAATGCAAACCAATAACATGTTTATTAGCAAGAACATATAATAATTTAATATTTTTTTAATAAATTACCAATCAATATCATACAAAAACTATTAGCAACTGATTAACACTACTTTAAAACATTTTGCCGATCCGATTTGCGTGTTTCCGCTTTAGTTCAATTGTTATAGATGTAATACATTCAGATTTATAATCTGGCTGGCCAATTATGAAGCCCTGCTCGGTCAATCCAAGTAATGCCCAGGTGACTATTTTGTTTGAAATAATCTCAAAAACACACTGCAGATGCGACACTGTAGATGCGAGGTAACAGAAATTTAAACTAACACGGCAGCTATATACATTATTTGAATATTAAATATTCAAAACTTGATATGTTCTTGTTGATTTGACCATTCGGAAAATTTGTTAGAATAGAAAAAGCTTACAAAACAAAAATTCATGTCCAGTGTGTGATTCACGACTCTAGATACTTGGTCTTGAAAATTAACGAAATCAATCTTGTGATCGATGTTTATATCTTCTTTCTTATAAGCACTTATCATCTGATGGATTTCAGTAAACAGATATTGCAGGAGTCGTCGATGAGAACCTACTGCAAGAGGGAGTAGGTTATTCGGTCTGAAATAAATGTACTAAACGGTTAAATAACTGTTATTACTATTTATTGTTCGAGGCTTGATCTAGGGCAAGTGAACGTACTCAAAATAATGAAACAAATTTTCTAGTACTAATGACAAAGTTTGAGCGATGCTCAACAAAAGAAAACACAAATATAAACTTGTAAAAATATTTTGGATAATGCAAGAGAAATAATGGATACAGTTAATACATCTGACCTGTAAGTATATCTGTAAGTCCGTAGCTGTATCTTATGATCTGTAAGTACTTAGCTTTTAATCCCAGATATATTTTCAATTGTAGGTCAAATAAAACACGCATTAATTAAAAGAAAATTATTCTGGAATATAAATTATTATGTTGCTTCAGCTGTTGTTTTACGAGATTTAGTTTTTTCTACTTATCTTTCTTTTGACCTATGTATCTTGGAATTAGGAGGAGCTGCTTTATTATCAATTCTCCTCTTGTGTCTTCAACAGTTGTCATTTTACGATAAGTTGTCTTACCGTCTTTTCCGACAACATAATCTACTTTAGTGTGAACTAATCTATGTTTTAATACGGTAAAAAGACTATGACTGTTTAAAATTTTGTTATTAAAAGGTATCCGTTTATGTATTAATTTCAGAATATCGTAATATAGTTATTTTTTGCTTTTCATTACCTCTCCCTCAAGACAAATGTATCTTATAGATATAATTTTGAATAAATCATCTAGGACGAAAACGTTATACAAAACTAGAATGTGTACAACACGACCAAACAAAACTTTTGATTAGTTATTTAAGCTGTTAACGTAATGAAAAAGTGCCGGTACGAAATCCTATAACTCGCCGCCGATAAATAATTAGAGCTACGCGTAAAAGTTGGTGAAAAATTCATAAATAATTTAGTGTATCATTTTATCATAATTTCAGGGCATAAATTTTATAGTAGGCGACGAGAAGGAAGCACACACACAAGACATATACACATGTTCGCACACATACGTTTCCGTATACACACACGTTTATATTCCTTCCTTCTCCAGGCTGTATACAGTAAAGTAGTCCGGACACACACCAGCGCAACCTGCTCTGTACTTAATTCAATATTTACTCCGACGTTTGCTTCTGAACATGTGCCTCTTCATAGGGAGAGAGTTCGGCCCTTCTTTTATTCATTTTTTCGTTACTAATTAATGATAGCTTACATGCATTACATATAAATGTATCTAATATGTACTATTACGTTTGAATTATTCATGACCAAAATTATAGATCTTTTCTAATTTTTTTTATATTTACATGTGTCTGTTTCTGCAGGCATTGCATCGAATATCTTGTTTTTGTGAATATGGAAACATTCTATCATGGAATACGTTTGTAGTAGCTGATACTTCTTGTTTCTTACCATAGCAAGTTTATTATAATTTTGTAACTAACAAATTCTCGAAATGTTATTACAATCAAATCTAATACTATCATCGTTTGAAACTTCAGATGTCTACTCACTACATTGGATGAATGTTGAACCTCCTTTTAAGTTTTTGAGAAATTCAGATTTAATCTTGCAGATCCTAAAGGAGCTATTAGCTAGATAGGAGAACGTGAAAAATCGAATGTGACGTATTGGAAAGTTCAGATATAGTTAAAACGTTATCGCCATCTAGCGAAAAACTGAGATGGATTAGACTCCCATGACCTAACCGTCACTTTAAACGCTCTATAAAAATAGTTTAATAGTTAGTAACAGTAGTTTAAGTATTTGGTTTTCCAGATGAAGGGGTGTTAGCCCCTAGACTACTAAAAATAGCATTCATGTTACAGAAATGAATTGCTATGTGATGGTTCAAATTCAATCTTCCATAAAAGTGTTATGAACCACTTTACCTAAGACATAGCCTAACAACTACTAATAAACTTTCTATGGCAACAATAATATGCAATATGCTTTCTACCTAGTTAGTAGAATGTAGAGACATTATCGATTTGTCAAGTTATGGCCAACAAACTGTATTCATAGATTGCTTTTGTTTCTTTTCTCAATTCTAGTAAACTACCAAATTGAACAATTGGTACAATTGTTTTGTTTAGCAATAAAGCTGTGCATTCTATCAATTTGTTGGTTTTTGACACACCTTTTGGTTATCGAGTCAAACAATTCCATTCATGAAATGATCGATGCAGGATGCGGAAATACGATTATACATCCTATCCACTACTTAGAATTATGGTTTAAGGACCAAATATCACAAGTAATAAAAACTTATCATAGTATTAAAACAAATTCACTGTTTGTAACTATAATAAGAAACGCCTGTTAATATCTATACGAAAGAAAGAGTTCATGTAAAAATGAATATATTATGCAATATACATTTCATATGCTATTTCGCTAATATTTAACAAGTGGTCCAATTTTATTTATTTTTCAGAATAGCCTCGCAGCAATTTGCCACACTTTCGACTAAACTTTCCCCAAAAATTGATAATGATAGGTAATGACTGTCATGTATTTTCGATATTGCAACACAATTGGGAAATATTGTGAATTTTAAAGGTCAATTCATTGATGCAACACCATTTAGAGCTTTCCACCCTCTCCATAGTTTGCTGCAATATTCTAGATCATTATCTTCTCGTCAAATCTAATCTACACTGATGTCTTTCAATCACACTTTTAGCGAGCCTAGAAGTCGTTTTTGGTAAAATTTTACGATTCGTTTTTCGTTTAAAATATAAACAACCATAAAGTTCCAATATCCCACGTGTTAAACAGTAGGGATGAGCCTTCACAGGATGTTTTATAGTGCGCTATATAATAGGTTTTTGGCCGTCTTCCTTGCAGGCGGTGATTTGTTTGCAACCAAAACATTGAACCTATCTCTGCTGATTTTTTTGTGTTTATTGGATATCAAGTTAGTATTGACATTCTTCTTGGTTAGCTCTGATTGTCCCAAATGAAGCGTTAATTGCAGTTTTTTAAGTTTTTTAGTTTAAATAAACTAATTACAACCTTTTCTTGATGAGTTTTTGTAATGTGGCTTTCACTGCATTCAGGAAGATCATCAGTGTTACATGTTGCATTTGTTGATAACGCTTCACCCATCTTTTGACAAAGTCTTCTGATACATGCAAGTACTTAGCTGTAGCTGCAATTGTCATTTCCGGAACTCTTCTGGGATTACACAGGAATTCTCTTTCGAACGGTTTTGCATACACTGTACTTATTACAACAGAAACTGTCACATGCGTCGTAAAGAATAGACAACTGAACTAAAGCTTGCCAGACGTATTAGAAGAAAGATATTTCTACATACTCTCTCATACCCACTCTCCTATTAATTATTTCTTCGCAGAACATTGACCTGCGTTTCTTATTCTACAGATTGTACGGAGATTTATGATTTTATTCGATTTTAATGAACAAAAACAAACATTATTAACAGAACAAAATGGGTTAAGTGTCAAGAGATATTATATTTTTAAACCTTTTATCTAGCATAGTCCTACGATCAGGATTTTCTTACACTAAATCTTCTTGAGCAATTTTGGTAATTAACTTTCATTAAAGTCAAGATATAGCAAAGGAATGTAATCTAACATAAACGTTTTAGTGATGTGAGCTTTGCATTCCGATAATGGAATAGATTCCGCTCTGAGATTGACAAGCCGTTTCTCGGTTTTGACAATATAATACGATGTCCACGGTATAATGTATGTATTGTTGAGACAATGATGATCTTTAAAATCACCTTTTTTCGTGTGCACAACAAGATACGAGCCTCTGTAGCAACTCTCTTTGTTCATTATTTCAGTATTCTTCGGAGCATTCGATTTTGTTGATCTTTCGTACCTCTGTATCCTGGCAAAATTTCCATTTCATGAAATATATGTGTCTCGCGGTGTTATGACTTTTTGACCTGTCTGTGAGAATCTACCAAATAACTACATATATTTTCTCTCTGTTCTTCTTCTGACCATTGCAATTAGTACTCCAAATAAAAACCAATCTCCTTGACAGTTAAATTTTTATAATGCAGAGTTTCTCATTGCCTCTTCTACCTGTCTTTGGTCCATTCCAGAAGACCATTGTTGGTATATTATTGGTAGCAATATGAATGTCGAAGTTTTAGCAAGATAGATGTCCGTTGTAAAATATTTTTTAATAGGTCAGAGTGAGCATAGTGCAGTGTCAAATGCAAAATGTTTTCATGAATAAGAAAGTTGAAGTACATGCATGAATCAATGTCCCTAAACCTGTCAAATCTACCTGTCCACTTCTAACCTTAGTGCCAAATCACCACTAGATACACCCAGGATCAGGTAAACAAGATTACGTCGAATCACCTATGAACAACGCAGGTTCGACATAAGAAAGAAACAAATACCTAGATTTATTACACATTGAAATAACTAAATACTCAAGAAACCATGGCAAAATTAAAAAAGTTATTCTTTACTAGATATTAGCTAACGACATTTGCTGTTATGACTGTTCCAAATCCATAGATAAGGCCATAGTATTGCTACTTATTTCAGAGAAACATTATTATCGTATTACCCGATACTGGCAAAACAATTACATTGCATTTATTCCGTAAACCTTTGTTATTAATTAACGATTAATACCTTTAATTCAAACTATCCTCACGTTGCAGCTATCTACTGCAAGGAACGAACATGTTGTATATTAGAATAATTGAATTAAATTGTGGAAAGTATTGTAGTGCTGCTTAATTATTTCATGGAAAAGCGTAACAATATTATAAGTATATGAAATTAGTTAGATCTAATAAGCACTAAAAAGGAAGTAAAATACAATAAGACGCCTTCTGCGTTGCTGTCTATAGGGGTCACTTTAGTAATAACAGAACGTAGTGAAAATATGTTTGTTTTACTTAAACTTGCGAAGTCTAAACGTTCATCTCTCGCGGGAAAGATTACGGATCGATTGAAGTAATACAATCATCAAAGTATTTAAATTTTTAATTCACTAAAGGTTGTAAATAGTAGAAAAGAGACAAAGGCAAATAGAAGAGCGAAACAATCTGAATATTTTATGTCAACGGTTGTGAATGGAATGCGCTGAAAGATTAATTAAACAATGAATATTTCGTCATGATATATATAATAGATGCCACCTGACTCTAATTAACACTTCTTTATTTGTTCTAATATTAATAACGAAATGTTTAAATGATCGCTAGTACAAGTAAACATTGATTCTAATAATATTTCCTTTTTGTTTCAGGGAGATCTATTTTCCGGTCTTAACGATGGTTTAATAAGCAGAGCCGAAGCCTTGGCCGCTGTTGATATTAAACATCAAAGCACCGGTGGACCGGGAGGTCTTCCACAACTCAAACATGATATGATGTACCATCATGGTATGGGCGCACCTCCACCAGTCAGTAGGCCTCATCAGGTAATTTGAAACAAATAATTTTATTCAAACTACAGTTGTACTCGTGAATCTTTCCTATGTTTTGCTCATTTGTTAATGTAAGCCATTAAAATTGCTAACGACGAATTCCTTTTCTTAACAGATGACTAAATACTATTTTAATAATTGCAATTAAAGGTACTTAAAATCACATTCTTAAGTATAATTTGACAAAGCGGAACTAAAAAACTATCTTGATAAATTTGTTCTAATTGTCCTAGTACACTAGCTACCATTAAGAATTTCCTATCGTTCTGTTATTCTCAAAGTCACGCTCTTGCACAAGATTTTTCAAAAAGAACATCGGTGGTTTTTAAATCCTGAAGCGTTATAAAAGCACCCTGAAAATAGTGTGGTTTGTCCAATAGATAAATTGTACAAGATACAATCATAAATTACTTGAATGAAAAATATGTAAAATGTAAAATGTTTTCGTGAATAAAAAAAGTAGTAATGCGAATGAATTAACGTTCTTAAACCTGTCAACTCTACCCCTTCTATTTCTAAACCAGGTAAACAGGATTACGTGGTAACACCTTAATGAAACCAATGTTCAACAAACTAAATAAAATTCTAGTAGCTAACAACATTCGCTAACACCAACATTTAATAATGATTCATTGAAGAATTGAAAAAGATCTTTTTATTAAAAACTTTACATTGACATCAATATACATATATAATATTGACATAACTATAAACATTGTGTTGACATAACTACAGATATACATATAACAACTTCCTTTCTTTAACAAAATCTAAATATTTAACTATTATTAACAAAAATAAATAAGGAATATTGTATATAATACCAAATGCAATTGAAATTACGAACAGATATAGTCTTTATATTTGTTAGGCGGTCTAACAATACGCTGTGGTCGTTTTACGTTCTTTGTTTCTTCTATTTTACTAGTCTTAGGTCTTCCTGTGTTATTAGCTTTAGCATCATTTTTACGAACTGTTTCAGTATTTCTTACTAGACCTTTATTTTCTATCGCCTCTTGAGAGAATAACTCATTGTTCATTTTATTGTTACACTTCAATTCACTTCCTCTTCTTTCGTCTTTGTGTTCTTCTCTTCTTTCTTCTTTGTTTTCTTCTCTTATTACTTCTTTGTTTTCTTCACTTCTTTCGTCTTTGTGTTCTTCTCTTCTTTCCTCTTTGTTTTCTTCTCTTCTTTCGTCTTTCTGTTCTTCTCTTCTTTCTTCTTTGTTTTCTTCTCTTCTTTCTTCCTTGCTGCTTTATTTGCTTGCGCTATGTTTGGTTTTATAAATACTCTGTCTCTTCTACATATATGAAGTACCATCTACATTAACCAAGTAAGATCTATCTGTTAATTGTTGTTGTATCTCTGCTGCTGTCCACACTTTGTCTGTTTTAGGATTCAATTGAACGTATACTTTCTCACCAATTTCAAAATTGAGTAAGTTTCTTGCTGCTTTATCATAATGGAACTTTGAATTTCATTGTGTATCCTCAATTTTCTTCGAAACATCCCTAATCACTTTTGGATAATACTGTGATTGTGCTGTAGGTATGCCGCATCGTGTTATCGGTAATAGTGACCACCAGAAATCTTCCTTGCTATCTTCAGATTTCTTCAAAAGATTCTTCATTATTTTTACTGCTGACTCAGCTTTACCGTTGCTCTGTGAGTGATAAGGTGAACTTGTATCTTGTTTAAATTGATATTTGTTTGCAAAATTTTCAGTTATCTGGAATTCTTTGGTCTTATTACTTTGTGAACTCTCAAACGGTTAAAGGTAACCAAGTATCATGCTTAATCTATCAGCGAACAGAAATGTTCAACACGTAAACATTCAATTTTTTAACGTAGAGTCAGATTAGTTGTATTTAAACACACTTTAAAGATAGGTTTCACGAAACCTATTCCTAACGTTGCATTCCATCGTTGTACATCATTAAAACTCAATTATGTACACCTAGCACACACCGACGGATTAACATAAAAGCCAGGTAGATGACGACATGAAGGTAACGAATTTCTAAACAAGAGATGCTAACCAAGAATCTAAGGAAAAATAAACGTCCTAAATCGTCTACACCAAATGCTTATCTGAAAATAACAGTAATAGTGAAGCAATAATTGGAGATTGAGTGGAGAGGTTGCTTCATATTTCGTCAGTACATAATGCAAAAAATGGCATCAACTAGTATAGTTTGTGTACCAAACGAATTCACGTTAGGAACTTGAATGGTTCTAAGTATACGTCATCGATAATGCCTTCATTAATGAAAGAAAAATGTATTAGGTTAGGTAGGACGCCACAAACAATTGGTTTTATACATTCCACACATTGCAAACAATTTTACCAAATTTATTCTTTCTGCACAACAAATATTAAGGACGTCAAGTGAATTTCCATCATTCTTCCTTGATCATCTATCAAGAGAAATGTCATAGTCTCTCAAAACTTCAAAATAAAAAAGGTTCCATGATTTGAGACTCACTTTATCTAGATTATAATATGTATAATCTATAATCGTGCTGTCATCTACTGGTACTAGCCTGCTAATGAAGACGAAGTAGATAAAGTTTGCAACAAATTTGCATCCAATATAACTGAAAAATATATAAAATCTGTAATAAGACCCTTTAAAACCCAACGCAAACCGATCCACTTTGGCCAAGCTGCGTTCACATGCGCAACACTTACACTAAGAGCCTCTTGATTCTACAAATAAATTAAAAAAATAAATGCTACTTACTTTGCAGGAATAGTGAACAATAATAAATTGTAAAGCACAAAAAATATTAAATGAAACCAAGTCAGTTTACATGACAATAAAATAATTCAAGGAAGAATATATTTTCTTATCAATAATACTATCTCTTGCAGAGACACTACCGAGTTTTGCCGTCGCAGACAAAATATTCAATTTCCCCAGTTCGGTAGTGGGTGGTGTTTTCAGTATGGTAATTTTTATGATTGTTAAACCGATGCGCCACGTAATCCAATCCAGGTAATTACCTACCGTGCACCGGTCCACTATCAACTTCGTTCGGGTACTCGACCCTTTCAGCCTACAAAATGTAAAAATAGCCGGGGATCGAAAAATAAGATCCGTTGGCAATCAGCGCCCGCACCTCATCAAAAATTCAGAGGCTGTTCGTGATGAAACCTCTTTCTCGATTGATTTATTCGAACAACAACATTGGAAATACCATCTCCTGCGACCCTTTCGATCTAGTTATGTTACGTAACCGACAATAACGGATTAAAAATAAAGTAAAGTATGTAATTTACCTGGAGAAAGAGTTTAATTTGAATGCATATGTTATAATAAATGGTGTAATTTATAACAGAACTACTTCCAGTATAGCTGTTTCATTCCTTTAAGCCTGCAACTTAACCGAAAATAGTGCAAAATAAGGCAATCATCTTGTTCAACTTGCTAACTTGTTGTTAGTTGTTCATTGTCTGAATTGGGGCGTCGATGTCAATCTATCTTCAGTTGGTGTTTTTTCTCCAAAATATTTCCTTTCTTCTTCAAATACCTAATAAATTCACAATTTACAAGTCTTACAGATAAGAACAAAATCATTTCCACTACCTGTACGTATATACGAGTTATGTGCTTACCTTTTTCACATAATACACAACATTCATTTCATATTCTATGTCTTCCCCTTCCTTTTTTCTTAAGTTTCCTTTATTCTTTTGATTTAGGCTTAACTCTGCTACTTCCGGTTTTTTCTAACGTTTTACTTTAGTTTATTCGCTCTGTTAGACCCCTTTAACTCTGCCCAGTTGGGAGAAAAAGTCAGAATCGTAGTCTTTCTGCTTTTTCTTGCCATTCCTCTTCATTTTGGAAATAGCGAGGATGAACCTGGAAAATTAGTGCTGTATCAACTCGTTGAATTAAAATGTTCTTCTGAGTGATGGTAGCTGGTAATGGACAAGGCATCCTTGCAAGAATTTTGCTAGTTATGGGTGCAACCTCTTTATCAACAAAAACAATTACTTGTTGCCGTAGGCAAGAAGTAATTATTAGTGAACATTTATGAATTGTTTTCCAAAGAACTACACTTGTCATAGTTTAACAGCTCTTCTCAAGGTTGTCCTCAACTATCTCTAAACCTCGTCCGCATAATATACACCCACAAACTCCATGGAAATGGCATATACTGGCTGGAGTCTACACGAAAAATGAGGTAGCCTACATGTAGCATAAACCCATCGGCATACCAAGCATGACCATCAAGAAGCAACAGTATTGGTCGATTGTTTCTGGAGTTTGAAAACTTAATAAACCTCTCCAACCACTTGGGAAGAATTCAGCTACAATCCGCCCAGATCTATCGGTCCACTGCCTGAAGGTCTCAGGCTCACCTTCAACTCGTGTTTGGTTTTTCTGAAAAAATCAGCATGAAATTACCAAAAGTTGAGGAGCAGACTTCAGTTGTTATTATGCTACCACGTTCTGCTGATGTTACTACTATGTTGTGTTAATATCGCAGTCACAGCTACTTACTTGTTAGTGTATTCTCATCGATTACACGGGTCAATAGTTTAAAAAATTTATTTCAAAATCCTAACCTCAGTCTTCACTTGCCACTGCAATTTCATCGTTAAAAGAATGTTTATAATCGTTTCTTTCTATGAATTGGTAAACTGAACTATGAGATCCTTTCCCTATGAAGGTGAACTTTTGGATCTGCTTTAGATAAAAGACAAGATTGTCCAGATTTGTTCTAAAGTCATTCAATGCTTTTCAAGCTGTTTAAAATCTCTTTTGTAAACCATTTTTCTACTAATCATACACTCTATGACATCTTTCATTCTATTTATTATGCATTCCTATTTTTTATTTTCTTTCATAAACTCGTATCTTGTGTGCGTAAAAGATAATGGAGAATAATTTCCTGTAATGAAATATAACTGTAACCCATCTAAATATGGGAGTATTCCATTCCGTCCAAAAAAAACGTCAATTTAAATTGAGCCATGTCACATCCATATGCTTTATTTTGTTTTAATTCTGCATGATAAATAACAAACATACAAAAAATACTATATTTCAAGAATACATTTTCAAAAACGCAAGTGCAATCTGGCTTACCTTGCCTAGAGACCGTAACAAAATCGCAGCAGCACTACAGTTGTAGAGTCTTCTCTCAGAACAAATTTAGAAACTGCTGCAGCACTTCTTGTGGCCATTGAATGTTGTACCCCACTGATGAGCAAGCCTTAAAAAATCTGGCCATAGCATGGGTATCAATAAATGCATTAGTTCAAATGTCATCTAATCAAGAGATCTCCAAAAATCTATATTTAAATGATCATGGATTGGCTAAATTGATGCCAGGATACTAAAATATTTTCAGGACTGTTTATTCCATCTTTTCTTCAATTATCTGTATTTGTTTCTGGCAGTAGTTATCTACCGCAATTGTTTTCGTTTTGATTAAACTTGCTGGTGTCTCGTAAAGTTGATCAACTTCAATTTCATTTTTTTTGTTTTTGTGGTTTAATGTACGATGTCAGACGGTCACTGCAACTCTTACTGTGTAATTTGTGCGTGTGTAAATGTGTTCAATGTCCTTGTTACAGCATTACTTGCCAATTATAATCCCCCGCTGTTAATTATTTTGCCTCCAACACCGAAATGGTATGTATATTAGTCAGGTTTGTTAGTTTATGAAAACATATTTCATAGGATTAAACAAAAAAAGTTACCAATGTTCAAAGCTGCCAACCCAAACAAAATACATGAAGCAAGTTTCAATAATTGTTTGCATATGGAATAGAAGAAATGCTTTAAATTCGTATTATATTTATTATAGTAATTGTTCGGATATGGATTGATTTGTAACAAATAATTTCTACAGCGTCACGCCCTATGTTTTTCCTTAACTTATCTAACCCCTAAAAATCTAGAATGCGTAGTTGATAAACATGACACGACATAAATTTCTTTAGAATGTCTGGTGTGTATATACCTACAGACTAACAAAAAAAACATTCAACGGAAAAACGCTTCAACACAATATCGTTTATCTGTTGGAACATTATGATTTTCAGCTATTCTACGGCGAAATTAGTTTCGGAAAATGTCACGCACAAAACTCAAACACAATAGACCGTGGCAGCATGTACATAGTAAGTATAATACGTCCGGAACAATAACAAATAAAAAATATAAACGCTTAGCTAGAAGCCCCGACGTTCTCTGGCGTTGTTTTAATCTAAATCCATTATCGCTGCCCCAAAAGCATAAAACAAAGGCCTCCGCTAACGTACAGTGACATACACACTGCCGCTCAAATGCGGATACAAACAAGTGCGCGAAGCAGTAGTACACAAACACCATCCCTATACACCTACACGGATACATATAATACACATAGGGACAGGGATATAAAAGTGTACACACGCACAAGGGTTAAAAGCGACACAACACACGAACACATCAGGGGACAAAACAAATACTTGAAAAACAAATGCCGGACGTATATGTATGTTGCTCTTGCTACTACTGTTGCCCGTTGGGTTTGACAAACGGCAATGCGTTGTACTTGGCAAACACAACCGGGAGAACCAAGTCCCCCCAGGTCACATATAACATTTCCCCGGGGGGTCGTGACCCGAGCCCCACGCGCCGACCAGGTCGGTCGTCTCCCCTTCTCCTTCATGTTGTACACGTCAAATGACCACTTTACACCAATGTGAGGTCTAATGATGAAATATCTCGCCGTTGGGACGCGCTGAATCATCGGAATCTCGTCTCAAGTCGTGCTGCACGCGCTACTGATGCGGTACAGTTTTCCGATATGTTCGACGTTCGGAAATAACTGCTGGGCCGAAGGGCCTTGAGTAATTTTCCATTTCGAATTACATCGCGTATTGACCGCACTCAAATTGAGAAAATATATATTCGGTAAATGTATCTGCCTCATTGGAAATTGTATGATTTGTAGGGAAATATACGTCGAGGTGTTATGTAAACGATTCAAATAATTTAGTTGATGGTGTTAGGCACATTTTATTCTTAGAAGAATGTGATTTTGCTTTGTTAGCTTCTGTGTTATTATCATTACATTTATGTAGATACTTTACGTCAAAATTAAACTGTGTACCGTACTATCGCTCTTTGAATAATCATTAATGTGGTTAAATTGCTATTTAGAACCTGATAGGAAATAAACAAAGTATAAAATGTAATAATTCATGTAAAAACTACAATCAGGGAATAAATTTTCGTTTCTAGCACTTTCTGTTGTGTATTTTGATTTGGCAGTCCCTTTGAACACTCCAACAGTAGGTAGTGTGCCATGATATGAGGATCCCATCTTCCTTAGTAACGAGTTTTCGTCATTTCTAAATCTCGATGCAATTTTTCGCCTTGTTCATCGCTGACAGCTCCTAAATTTTCGGGAAACCTATCAAGATAACTATGAAAGAAATGAAGCTTTATTCTCATGTTACAACCTAGGCGATGAAATTTTTCTGCATTGATTGCGCTAGATCTTTATAATTGCAGATTTTGTTTGTTTCCAAACAAATTATTCACGAGTATCATGAATGAAATGTAGGGTTTTTCTCAGCTTCGCTCATAGAGTTGATGAAATTCAGATTTCTCATTACAGTTCTAATGCGAGGTCTATTAAATATCCCAGCTTTCATTTTTTCGTGACTTAGTTGTGGAAACTTTTTACATATATATGTACTGGAAACAGTATCTTGCAAATCAAGAGCTCGACTGAAGGTTGACTTATAATATTCTTTTCTCCAACGTTTAGGGATGTTCTAGACGGTCGGTGTTTCTGTATCTAGTGTTAGTTTCTAGCTCAACAAGTAAGTAAAACATTTACCATTTTGAGATCCACACAGATGACCCGGTTATGGTCTGTATGTTTTAGTAACTTTATAACCTTCTTAATGTGTTTCTTTTAATTGGAGGAGACATATAAAATTGAGGCTTCTGCTGCAACCGTCGATAAACAAACGAACTCTCGCGGGTAATATTGTACAACACCCATTTTAGTTAACAAACATAGCAGCAACCTCAAGCACAGGGCATAGTTTTCAGCTTCAATATTTCCTTCAATGCAAGAGCCAACGAACAGGCTTATCCATTAGTTTATGTGATGTTCCAAAACTTGTCACTAGTTGTTGTATAAATGAATGATATAGCATACGTAATAAAAATTCTTTTTAGTTTTAGTAGTTCGATGTAAATGGTTATTGTAAGATTGTAACAAAATGTATTCTATAGCACGCTCCGGTCACTTTATTGCTGTCACTTTACTTGCTATAAACCCATACTTTATACTATACCACTTCGCTTGTAACGCGATTTGCGTAAATTCAGAATGAAGTTATTGCTAGGGGTCTACTAATTGAGAAATTGAAACTAATAATGGTATTTACATATGTAGTTCTTTTTAATTGAAGCGATAGAAACTCTAAATCTATTATCAATAGAAAGATCTCAGCATCACATAATATGTGGCATCTCCTTTTACCTCATTTACCGCAAAAATCCGTAATAGAACCATATAGAATCAATAAACGTTCTTTTGATCCATAGAGATAGTAAGAAACCAAGCGAAGCGATGAGAGTATAGTGAAGTTGGAGAAAAGATATAGAAATGTGAATAGAGTATCAAACTTGACATTGCACATTTTGCGATGTGAAAACACTTTTCTTCTTTATAGAATTCAACTGATGTATTGTAACGCATGTGGCAGAGTGCGCAGTTGTCTGTCCAAAGAAATAAACATGAACATATACAGGGTGTAACAATAGTGCGATTCCATATCTCCCTTGCTGTACAAAATAAAATAAATGTTTAAATACAAAAGTTGTTTAGCTTTATGAAACCGACAACGATATTTTAAATTATTTCTCATTTCTATATGTTACCATGCACTTGTGTTTTTTAAAAGAAAATTCAGAAATCAAATATGAAACAGAAATTTGAAATTTTAATTTTCGTCCGCTGTACCGACATTTTTGTAGATACACACCGGGAGGGGAAGGGAGGGGGAGGGGGCATTAGTGCGAGAAAGAAATGAGAAAATGTTATTGAGATAAAAGTTGGAGCGCATGGGAGGTTATAACCTAAAAACATTTTCAACGATACAGAGTATAAAATAAAGACAGGGTACTTTATTTTAAACTTTATTTTAAACTTACTATTTTAAATGGAACAGACTGCATATTTCTACTGTTTACGAATCCTCTAGGTCTTACCTCTATTATAATATAGGGTTTTTTATGTTATTCAGTTTATTTTAGAAGATATGGGAGGTTTTGCATGAATTTAATAACAAAGTTGGCGCCTCCTACCGTACTACAGAGCGAGTTATAACTCGCAATGTTTATTTTCTCACCTATTTCAAGTGGAACACCCTGTATTTTATTATTGGCGTCAACTAGAAATCTCTTCACGAACTTTATTATTTATTAAACATTCCCTATAGCTAAATGCGATAGTTTTGGAGTTATTTGCGTTTCTATAAGTCGAAAACATGATTTTGAGTAAAAATGGGTTTGATTTTGATTAGTTGAATACCAATATTAGACTAAAACTGCCGCTTATCTGAGAAAATGCAATTCTATACATAAATCGCTAAAATTATCATTATCTGACGTAAAGTTGACTGAAAAAAAAAACAGTATTAGCTATGATTGATCTGCATGACATCAATTTTAGAATTACAAGTTGCTTAAATGAGAAAATGACATAAAATAGTAAACACAAAGTATTAATAAGATAACATTTAATTATGAAACTTGAAAAAAACAAAAGAAAGTAAAGTAGGAACGAATTACAGAATTTAAAATTAATAATACTTTACTTTGTTAAACCACTTTATTGAAAACACCTTCTTCGGTCAACAAAAGACTTTAGTTTTCAGAATGATTCAAGAAGGTTGAAACTAAGCCAAGAAACAAAATAAATAAAGATCTTTAATAAAGTGATTCTTATTAATATTTTATATTCCAATATATACTACAAAGTAAATGCTAAAACCATCGATTAATTACAGAATTATTTATTTTTTTAAATTTATTTTGATGGAGTAACTAAGGTCGTCATTATCAAATATTGGATGCTGTTGATCATTAAATTCTTCTGTTTAAATGGTATTTTTTCATTTAGATTTTTCATAAAAATTCAAGTTTCAGTCCGACAAAATATTGTTGATAAAAAATTTCAAAAAGATTCTGATTTCTTGGTTGTCGTTTAACTCTAGAATTGCACAGAAGATGATAGTCGATGTTAGATTGCGAAAAAAAGGTTCTTATTACTTTCTTCCAGATAAAAACCATATCAAATACTTCAAAGAAATCTAAACATCTTACAATTATTCTATCATGGTTTATATCAAAACTTCAAGCTCGTTAATAGCGTGTATTTTTAAATTGAACAATAATATAGTGTAAAATAAAGAATGAAATAAACTTCTAAAGTTTAAAGCTAAACACTTACCGGAAAAATCTTCATTCTCGAGAAGAATTAGTAAATTAGTATATTAAAAAGAACTGTTCATATCTTTCACACTTACTTATTTAAATCACCATTAATACTCAAGAAACAATAAATATCTGCATAACAATCTACTGAAGCGTAAATATAAAGTATGCTTGCTTGCACGAAAAAAAAACCCAACCATTAAAAGTTTAAAAATTATTTTCAACTTTTAATTTTTATTTCGGCCAATGTTTGGCAAATATTTTACAAACCTGCTTTTTAATTGAACCGATCGAAGAGTTGTAATTTTATGGCAACCGGTCAGCTTTTTTATACTCCGTATGCCGGTAAAAATGTGCAAACAAACAGGAAATAGGGAAATGTAAACATAAAAATTACTAAAACGGGAGAATATATGTATACTGTCGAAATTCAAACGATAACGAATACTGACAATCAACAATTTCCGTTAAATAAACATTTATTTATTTCTGTTTGCATTTTCTTCAATAAAATATATATCGTTTTATTATGGACATTAGTTGATTAAATATAGAAACAAATGGGTACGTAACCTATTGTTTTTTTTTCTAGTACGCTTGTATGGTTTATAGCTAACGATAAGTACCTCACTTTGTACAATTAATTTTTAAAGGAAGTTAATTATCATTAATAAAGCATAATATGAAATGTAATTAATAAATTGAAAATTACAGAGATCTCACTAAACAATACTAATTTAACTTTATTAGTTCTTAGTTTCTTAATATTTGTTTAACCTTCCAAAGGAATTAAGATGAAAAATTTTATTTTCTGTATACAACTTACCACCTAGAGTGTTTTCATGAGATATCAAGGTCGTACCGACGATGAACAGGGCGTCATTTAAAATAACGCTCATGAATGTAATTTTGGGGGTTAAAAGGCTCACATGTGCGCCCGGTATTATGTCTCAATTCTCGAAGGCGTTGTAAATTAGGCCGTGAAATTTTCGTATATACTCGCATTTCGTATCTGTACGTGATGCCGGGACAAAAAGTCATCGGATGTCGGCGTATTAAACAGTGGGGCGTGAGCCATATTTGCAATGTGTTAGTTACGGATAATGTGTGGGGGAACTTTCGCCGTTTTCACACCCTTTATCGCGCCCTCGCTGCCGTACTTTTCGGTATGCTCTTTTGGCAAAAATCGCTGTAAAGGCCTGAAACAAATGAATAACTTCAGGCGGATTTAATAAATTTCAATCCAATAAAAGTGCTAATATATTATATGCCAGATACATAGATACTTGTTTTCTAAAGTTGACGCCATAATTGTCATCGGCTGTATCTGTGAATATTTAACAGCGTTATAGACCAAGAAAAATGCTTGATGAAAATAGCGATAATTCATATACGTATGTATGTAGAATATGTAATATATGTATATCAAAACTGGTAACTGGCTGACATCGTACTTATCAAATAGAAAGCAAGTAGTGGTACTGAACAACAAATCTTCGTGTGAACAACTAATTAAAACTGGAGTCCCACAGGGTTCCATATGTTATTGACAGTAATAATCTAGTGATGTATGCCGACGACAACAGTTATGTGGCAGCACACACCGGCTATGCCAGCCTAAGAATATATATGCAGTTAGTTATTGATAAGTTCGTTAACTGGTTCGACAACAATGGACTCCAGGTGAAGACCAGTAAAACTGTGTTTGTAAATTTTACGCCTAGACGAAAAGTAACAGACTCTTGTTACCTTTTAAGAATTAATGGACATTCCATCCAACAAGTTGAGGACACAACATTCTTAGGACGGTGTATTGAGAATGATATAAGCTGGCACAATCACGTGGAGGAACTCTGTACTAAACTGTCACAAGCTTGCTATGTTCTATACAGGCTTGTTGAATTAACATTATTGGAACATCATTCCGGTGCTATAAAGTTCACTTTACGACACCCGTTTTGGTTGCATAAAGTATTACTTTATCGCGCGGTAATTTTATTTTTTTGAAGTTTAATTTATTGCATAAATTAGACTAAATTTTAAACAAAATGACAGATAACACCGCCGATATTCAAATACTTAAATTGTTTTACTTAAAAATCCGAGTAACCAACTTCAAAAAAAGAAAATTTCTAAAATGTTCCAACAAAACATGTCTCTCATTTTAATTTTTTTTAACTTTTAATAACCGAAATAAAAAAATAGTATAAAATGCGCGTTTCATAAGCCATATTTGATCACGTGAACGCGTGCGCAAAAATCGTGTCTTATGGTACTTGGACGCACTAGAGAGCAGGGTGTCTCATATACCGGGTGTTCCACAAAAATTTCCAAAGACTGTAATGTCTTTATTTATCATCTGATTTTAATGATCTATATATGAAACTGTAGGGTTTCAGCAGGGTAAACAGCAATGCAAATTATTTTTTTATCAGATATAATTCACGAGAAACGTAATTCAACTTTTTTTTTCAGATTGCACTATATATATATATTTTTGATTTTTATAAAAGAACATTTTCTAACGATTCGAATAATGTCATGAAAACATACACTTAAATAAGAAATAATGCAAGAAAAAGACAAATTGCAAATTTTTAATGGCAAAATAATAGGTCATGAATTGGAGTACGCAATTAAACAATCACAGCGTCTTTTTTAATCATAAATATGAGAAATACAGACAATAAAATAAACACTTTTATTGTTTAGATCAGAGAAAATAATCAAATGAAAAAACCCAAAACACTATCCTATAAATACTAATCGAATTGGGCACCATTTTAACCAGTTATAATTCACCTCCTTCTTACAGAAACAGCTGCATTTAATATGTTGTTGAGCAGTATTTGTCGAAACGCATTAACTATTCTATTCCGTAAGTCATCATAAACAATTTCTCTTATTTCATTCCATAAAAAGAAGTCTAAAGGAGAAAGGTCTGGTGATCGGGCGGACCATCTAATTGGTCCGTAAGTGCCTATCCACCTTCGATCAAACTGTCTATTTAGAAATTTATTAGAGCATTATTTGGAGCAGCTCCATCTTGTTGGAAGTAAATTTGTGCGTATGAGCAATTTGTGAATAATGAGTAATTCTTCTAGATTGTCCACTATTTCTTCGAGTAATGTATGATATCTTTCTTGATTTAGGTTACCGTCAATAAAATATGGTCCAATTAATCTAGAATCTAAAATTCCACACCAAACATCTAAAGAGAGCCTTCTCTGGATATTATTTTCAATAAGAAATCTAGGATTGTCATTGCTCCAATGCCTATGATTGTTTCTATTAAATATGGCATTATTCGTGAAGGTACACTCATCCGACCAGAGAATTTTAGAATAAAATAGTGGATCTTCTCGTAATTTATTTAAATAAAAATTACAAAATTGCATTCTTCGTGGATAATTGTCTTCCAGCAAATGATGGATCAGTTGAGGTTTGTACGGTTTTAATTTATGTTTTTTCAAAATAGAATGTACTGTTGTACAGGAAGATCCAATGTTGTTAGCAATCTCTCTAACGGACGTCTTAGGATTTTCCGCAACCATTAATAAAACGTTTAAATCTAAATTTTCATCTGTAGTTCGTACTTCTTTTTTTTGGGTTTTTAAAAGATCCGTACATCCTCAAATGGCCTCCAGTCGTGCAAATTTATTGTGATGTGGTGATTCCCTATCAGGGAAACGCTTCTGATAAATTCTAATAGCGTCACATGGTCTTTTGCCACATTCAAAATAAACTTCAAAATTCATATTTTCTATTAATATTAAAATAAATCGAAATTAAACTTATACAAACTTGTTTATTATAATGAACGGTGTTTTTGACAATGCGTTGATCACTCAAACTGACAGTGACAGTAGTTGACTAAAAAAGACGCCGTGATTGTTTAATTGCGTACTCCAATTCATGACCTACTGTTAGTTTTGCCATATAAAAATTTGCAAAAACTTGTCTTTTTCTTGCATCATTCCTTATTTAAGTGTATGTTTTCATGACATTATTCGAATCGAATAACAATCAAAAAAAAATATATAGTGCAATTTGAAAAAAAAAGTTGAATTACTTTTCTCGCGAATTATATCTGACAAACAGATAATTTGCATTGCTGTTTGTAGTGTTTACAAAACCCTATACAGTTTCATATATAGATCATTAAAATCAGATGATAAATAAAAACATTACAGCCTTTGGAAATTTTTGTGGAACACCTGGTATATCAATATTTACAAACAATAAAGTAACTGTCACAAGTGTTATAAACATTTTCGCACTAGAGTTAAAAATTTTGTAAAATAGAAACAGTTAACAATGTTGAACATACATTCATTAATTTTGACGTAGTGTCACTATACACCAATATCTGCCGCCTAGACTTGGTTTTAAAATGAAGTAATGAACAACGGTCAAAAATATCGGTGTTTACAGATCTAAAGAAAACAAAAGTTATAGAAGCCATAAAACTACATATTATGTATTGTATCAACATATTTTACTTTCAAACAAATTTTTATCAACAAAAATATGGGACGACCAATTTCCGCGGTAATTGCTAGCCTTGTTATGGAAACACTCGAACGAAACATTATGAACAACATTAAAATAGAACTCTCCTTCTATAAAAGATATGTTGTTGGTTGATGACTGCATTCTTGTTATATCCAATAGAAAAGAGAAAACAATATTAAAATAATTTAACGATTATCATCCAAAATTAAAAAAAAAGGAAATAAAACGGTTTGCAAAACCAACGATAGGGAATAGGCATCTAATTATTTATCACAGGTCAATACTCGTATACTTACAATGTCCAAGCGTAATACAATAAATAACTTATTGTTAGTCGATAGATGTATGATGCTATCGGAAGACAACAATAAAGATAGCAACATGAATAGAATAAAAACGATATTGCAATAGTTACCGTAATAAGCATATAAAAAAAAATCAGGTTCCACCGAGATTTGAACTCGGATCGCTGGATTCAAAGTCCAGAGTGCTAACCATTACACCATGGAACCAGATGTCAGCGCCGTAATTGATATTGTTTGTTCATTTAACTAGCTAACAGAGTACACGATATACTATATCATTTCTACTATTCTCAAAATAACCGTTTTAAACATCTAACTCGTATATAAGTATTTGAAAAACTTTTAATGTGGCTATACATATTATGTTCTTAAAAAAAATGTTAGCAACTTGTATGACTGATACTATTTTAAAAAATGCGGCAGAGCTACATGTGTTATCAACCTATTCAGGACATTAACTTCATTTTCGCTTGTAGATACAGAAGAATATTTTTAAAAAGGCGATGTATAAAATTTAACTGCATTCAAGTTCATACCGGACTCCACGAACAATAGATACGTGTACTACCTATGTATCCTATTTTACATTTAAATTGATTTAAATCTTAACTACATTGATACTCGACGCTATTTAAATACTAAAAAAATTTGAACGACATATATAATATTTACAAATAAGAAAATGTTGATAATATAGAGCAATATCTCTTTAATAATTTCGAAATTTATACATGTTAACATATAAATGAATTACTGTCATGCTTTTATGCTTCTTTTATAAAATGTTTCTGTTTTTGTTTCAGATGAGTCACATGGATGGTTTAGAAATGTTAGATCCAATCTCGACTTCCTCCATGACGACACTCACACCGATGTCAGAAACACCTTCGCACATGCATTCCTACGGAATGAACCACGTCATGAATCACCATCACCATGGGGGACCGTTATCGGGTCACAGTGCGCCTGGACATCATCCTGGACACCACGGTGGTCACCCTGGTGCTCACCACCCTGCGATGGCTGCGGCGGCGGCGGCGGCAGCAGTCGCAGGTCTCCATCCAGACGCCGACACCGATCCCAGAGAATTAGAAGCCTTCGCTGAGCGTTTTAAACAGAGGAGGATAAAATTGGGGGTTACGCAAGCGGATGTTGGTAAAGCGTTGGCAAATTTAAAATTACCCGGCGTTGGTGCGTTGTCTCAGTCCACAATATGTCGATTCGAATCTCTAACGTTATCGCATAATAATATGATAGCGTTGAAACCGATCCTCCAAGCGTGGTTGGAGGAAGCCGAAGCTCAAGCGAAAAATAAAAGAAGAGACCCTGACGCGCCGAGCGTTCTACCTGCTGGTGAAAAGAAGAGGAAACGAACATCGATAGCGGCGCCGGAGAAGAGAAGTTTAGAAGCATATTTTGCGGTACAACCTCGACCATCCGGTGAGAAAATCGCGGCGATAGCCGAGAAATTAGATCTAAAAAAGAATGTCGTCAGGGTGTGGTTTTGTAATCAGCGACAGAAGCAGAAGCGTATGAAATTCGCCGCGCAACACTGACCAGATATCAACTTCGGGTTTCCTGTGAATTAATGTAAAGTTCTCTCTAATACTGTTCGAAACAATGAATAACGAATAACAATGAATTCAATACTAATGGTGTTCTCTATTAACTTTTATTAATCGAGGTGACATCAGTGCTGATCAAACAGAGAGACTTTCAGTCGTATTCCTCTAAGTATTGTTTTTGTTACATAAGAATCACTTCTTTGACCACATCACAGTGAACAATTGACGGTTTTGATCAATCAGGCTCAAGATATTAACTAAAATCTATCTATAAGGATATAAAGACTCGGTACCGTTAGTTACTGAAAAGACTAAATTCATATGATAGAATTTTTAGCAATACAGAATCCCCTTTTGCATTCCCACAGAATACACCATTTTATACCTTACAAATCAGTTTTATATTACATTATTTTTAGCAAATGTTTGACAATTTTGCTAAATGTTGACAACAACTATACATAAACTATTTTATATCACAACTACATACGATAATTCTTTAACAGGCAAGATTAGAATTAGAATACATTCTGGTTTCTATAGAAATAATCAAATTCATCATCAAATTAACATAATACTTAAGAAATCTGTGTGATATGCCTATTAAGAAAAATCTAAACCAAATTTTTATGTATTTTCCAGCGAAGTCATCCGCTTCAATTTTTTTAATTCTTTTATTAGGCATCTATTATTTAAAAAACAATATTTGTTTGCCCGTTTTTTGAGATAGTATGTAAGCATATTAATTGGTATTTTTAGTTAAAGAAAATATTACACCAAGTGTTCAAACCCTTTTGATAGTAATGAAAGTGGATATGTATTTCATTTACAGCAATTCTTCATGGAAAACGTGTTTTAAAATAAAAATTATCCCTTGGCAGCGTTTGTCCAGATTTTCTGCATATGCGGTATTAAAAAAATCGCGAAAGTGTCTTTATTTGATACGATAGCTACTTTAAATTTAACAAATGCTTTTCCCTCAGCTTCATTTTCATCTAACCCCCACATTTTCTATTGGATTAGCATTTGCAGATTGTGACGGCCAATCCAAAACAGCTATCCATTTCTCGGCTTTTCAAAACGTACACAAACGACTTCGGTATTTGGTGGGATCGTTGTCTTCTTGAAGCACCCAGTTTGTCCATCCAAATTACCAGTAAACAAATGCAACTATCCAAAACGTGATACATTAAAGCAACCCCAAACATGAATTTTTAAAGGGTGCTTTACTATCCTCTGAAGCGCTGTTGAGCCATGTGCCACCCATGCCTTCCTTTCAGAAATCCATCCACAAAATGAGGCTTCATCTGTGAATATCACATTGCCCCAATATCTATTGAAATTTTCTTGTGCCCAGTTATAACGATTATGGATGTGATTTTGGAAAAGTAATGGCTTACACTTCGTACTTTTCCATTTGATTTTTCCGGCTTTTAAGCGTCGACTAGTTGTATTTGTGGATATTTCTATACCCTTTCTGGATAATTTTCTTTGAGGATGACGTAATGTTAAAATAGGATTGACGCAAAACATATTAATTATCACAGCATCCTTTCCTTTTGTTGTTCCAACGGAAGAACCACGTTCAGGCAAATCGTCGAGGGTGTGTGTTTCATTATACCTGTCTACCCACTTCTTCACGAATGGTTCTGATTTCTTAAGATATCTAGCAGCGGCTGCAATGGATATATGAGGTCCTCTCCCATATACATACATAGAAAGACCGCTTCAAAACGCTTACTAAATACGGCACTCGTTGCAATATTCGTTCGCACTGTTCAGCAAATGATACATAGCTAACGGTTCATTGCCCTACAACCAAGTGCTTGTCTGTACATGTCTAATCCCCATACCGATTTATATTTATCGAGCGTTTTGTAGAAGTAATCGCCCACACGCTATTGTAACACAGATTATAGATGACCCTTGAATACTTCTAGTATTGCTTCAGAATATTTTCGGTTTAGTTTTCCTGAAGGAAACAGTGAATAGAAGCCCAGTCAGATTCTGTACTGGCTACAGCAGCATTCTAATTTTTCCATCCTTGTCAAGTCAATAATAAGACAATAGACAATCATGTTTGTATTTCCCATTAACTTGGCCAAACTCTAGAGGCCTATTCTACTCACCAAAATAATCATAATAGTTCATATAACAATTAATAATTTCCCAAATTATGGAACATAACTTTATTATTGTAGTATTTATAAAAGTTCATTATTGTAACGATTGATCGAATTCTACAGATTGAAAACCATACTTAATATGTTGTCGGAGATCTTGCAGTGTATTTTTATCTGATGTTTGTGCGTAAGAAAAAAATCACATCGATTACAATCAGGCGAGCGTGGTGGTCATTCAATCGATCCTGCCCATACATTCGGTCCTGTGTATTTAAAAAGTCTCGTACAGCAACGCTAAAATGTGCAAGAGCCCCATCTTGCATGAACCATAAATGTTGGCTTATGCACACTGAAACTTCATACGGCAACGCTTCTAGCGCTTCCTGTAAAACCTGCCTATAATACCGACCATTAAGTCTAGGTGGAAAAAAAACACCGGTCCCAATAGATAGTTGTCGTCTATGCCGGCCCAATCGTTGTAGGAAAATTTTGTTGATATCGAATAGCAGTACAAATCCAAAAATGCCCAAATTTGTAAATAGGCGGTCTTAGTTTGACACTGTTGATATGATGATGATTTTTGCATGGAGTTAAGATTTTCAGATAATGAATGCCATTAATTTTTTATGTATAATGTCCCATTCACAGAACAAGTAGCTGCATCATTAAAGATAATGGTAATTACAAAATTCGTTTAATTATGTCCACTTTGTATGTATGGTATTTTTCTCTTTTTTAAACCTTCAACACTATTTAATGCCTAATAACGTGGTTATCCACAATTTGACGAACCAGTTATGTTGATTATATCGCTACAATATACAGCCTGAGTCAAAGGATACGCCATCAAATATATTACTGGTAGTATTGAGAATTGATAAAAATTTTATTAACAAAAGTTATGTCAACTAACACATACTTTAACTCTGTGCATAAAAATCTTATACAGTGTGTCCCATATTAAAGTTGTCATAAAAAGTATACTTTTTTTAAATGGAATGATCCATATATTTTGATTGTAAGATCACCTGATTCTGAATAAAAAAAAATCTAAGTAATTTTTTGTGAAGCTCATAATTTCCGAGAAAAAATGAATTTATAGTTATTGTTACTAAATCTCCACTGCATGCAAATAAGAAAACGATAGGAAAATCATAGCACTAGCCCTAGCTCATTTCTACTGTAATATTGTGGCATGTTTATTAATAAACAGCAATTAAAAACAGCACAATTAGAATTACTAATAATCTGACAAACAATAACGTTTAGCATTTGTCAACTACAATTTTATTTCAGCGCATGCTATGATTTTTTTTTCATTTTCTTATAAGCATAATAATGAGAATTGGATGACAAAATCTACAAAACAATTTTTTTCACGAGAACTAAGAACTTTACGAAAAAAAGTTATTTAGATATTTTGTTTAGAATAAAGTAGCCTTACGGTTAAGATAAAAATGTATAGTTAATTCCATTTAAAAAATGCATATTTCTATTGTTAACTTTTTTATAGGAGACGATGTACTTATAACATTTTTATACATAAAATTAAAGTATGTGTTGGTGCGCACAAGTTTTGTAAACAAAATTTTTAGCTATTCCCACTATTAACATTAATAGATGTATTTGATGGCGTATCCTTTGACTCAAGCTGTATATCAGCTTAGGTATTAGAGAAAGTATTTAGCGCTAATTTCGTCCCCTATGCTGAAGGTGCAATAAATTATTGGCGAGTCGGTATTTTATCACAAAAAGCGTAAGAAACTTGATGTCATCTGTCAATGGATCTCCAAATTTATGCTAATACGTAGCTAAAATATCAAAACATGCTGCGAAAAAAATCACAAAGCGAGAAGACTTCTACTCTTACTACCACCAACAACATTACAAACTTAATTGGAATGCATCCTTCCATATTTTAGTTTTTAGCATAAATTTAGAGACATTCAGTAATAGATTTAGCCTCGACATCATCTTAACAGGCAGGTCACAAAGTTTAGCGCAGTCAAATTAATCTCAGATATTGGAAACTTAGAAACTCCGAACAGCAACATTAAGTAACAGCAGGAGCATTTTAATTCATAAGAAATAATACCGCACTATGTTAGAGCTTGGCGATCTCAGTTTTGACAAGCAAGAGATTCCAGAAACGCAGACAGTTTTCCAAAACGAGAATTGAAACCAAATAGACTGCTTCAAGGAAAAGTTGTGAAAAACCTTTACTACAAAATCATGTTGTTGGATGTTGTAGTAAGTAGTAGTATCACAAATCAATGAGGACTTTAACCTTAACACGATATTACAAACAACACAGCTTAGGAATCCGCTACAACTGCACGCGCCACAAAAATAGAACCTCATATACTGCATTGAATCTTTATAAATCAATTTTAAAATAAAAGTGTGTAGGTACTCAGTTGTGTATTGATTGTAACATTTAGCCACTTTTTTTATCACACAAAACGCAAAATGTATGTAATTTGACATCTATGTTTGCTACAAATAATGTCATATAAACTGCAAAGTAAGGTAGATACTCATATGTAATAGTGAGTTAGAGTTACTTTATGAAACAGAAAAGTAATCATTGTGTTAATATAATTATTTGATTATACTCAAACTTTCTGAAAGTTTTCTTTTAACCCGGAACACGAAAGTGACCAAATCTGAACTGAATTCATACAGTTGCGATGTCACCCTCGATTCATATTAAATGACATTTTTATTGATCGTCAACAATCATAATGAAAGTGAAATGTTCAATCTCCTATCGCCATCAACTGTTCTTTTATATACCTTTTTTCGATCTAGCCTAAGCATACTTAGCACTGTAAATATTAGTGAGTCACTCGTACCTTCTGGTGTAGCTGTTCCCTCCATCTTGGCGGGTCGGATGCACGGTTATTATAAAGAAATATATTGTAAAGAAATACTAAATTAGTACAATTTTTATACAGAATTTCTTCACGTCACTTCAAAGGAAATGATCGCGTTTTGATCGATCATCATCATTATACATAAGTACTGTACATAACGTTCTTACTAGTAAGTTTCAATTAAGTAATTATAAGATGGTACCAGAACGAGACCATGCACATCAGTATTATAAATAAGATTAACCCGACAACAATGTGAAATCGTCAGTATTGCTAGTGATATTTTTACGTTTCCCCCGTTTCACAAGGTTATGAACATGTATATTCATTTAAATTTTCTATGTATATTGTATAAACTGTAAGTGAGAAAGGAGAAGATGTATGATTTTTATGTAATTTTTTTATTTGATTTGACAACGAAAAGTGCAATATATTATTAGGCAATACATAAACGTGTTAGTTGTTCCAAAATATTCCATGACTAGATCTCCAAAATCTTTTAAGCAATGTATGTATTTACATAGATATGTATATCGTTAGTTTTGCGAAATACACATTTAAAAACGTTAATAATAAAACACTATTATTATATTAATGTAGCTATAATTTTCTCGAAAATGGAACAAAACAAGAAAGGCTCACTCCAATGCTCTATTTGACAAAATCCTTTTTGAAAAAGCGAAAACCTAATATCTAAATTATATTTAGTCAATTAACTGAATGCGAAGAATACGATGATATGTTGTGAAGATTCAATTTTACAGAAGGTTTACTGCAATCAAACTCTAGTTCACATTAGCCTTCAACCTCACAGTACGCTTGGCAAACTTCCTGACACCGTCCTAGATACCCTTGTCCTTATTATCAACGTTGTTTATTATATTCATGTGCAACATCCCCAGTATACGGAGTGCTCATTTTACAATCCATACACATGCCACCACTATCTTCTCTTCTTAAACCACAGAACTTCAACATCAACTTAATTTTATCTGCTGGTGGACCTCCAACTTCAGGCGATCGATTACATTATCAATTTTCTTTGAAAACTAAACTTCTAATTCGCTTTGCTTTCTTACAACAGTAACTTGATCTTAATTGGTTAAGTGCCACATGAACAAGTTGAAAATATCGGCATCAAATTGATCCTAGAAACTGTCTGGTTTGTCGGCAACGTTGACATTCGACTTGAACTAGTACTTCCATCTATCAACCACTACGTGAAACAGGCTTCTATAAATATCTACAACGAATCAGGATATTATTCAACCCAATCTTTACTGAAACTGCAGACTGCTCGATGTTTGTATCCCACTTATTGTAACTCTAATTGATAAACGTTTATCCACAATTAATTATATTTTGGAGTAAGAGGAAGATGTCTTTTTTTTATTTAATGTGTGGTGGGTGCTTAGTTGTAGTGACTCCAAGAACTGATTTCAAGAAGCTATTGCATAAGCTTTAAAAAAGCTTTCTTATGTACTTCCACCTTTTAGTTCAAACGGTCTCCTCTATTTGTGTGTTGTGGTCCATCTTAGACGACACGTTCCTTTGCTACGATTCAGAGAGGTAGGCTTTTGAATACGAATTGAGAAGCGTGTTTAAGCACATTTTTATCGTATCCAACGATTATATTGGAGGATTCAATACAACCTACTACTTTCTTACAACAATTGGTCTTAGATTTACAATAAAATCTTTGAAAATTTCTAATTTTTGGGTATAAAATGAGAGTCCTTCTAGAGCCATATCATACAAATCAACATTCAATACAAAATAGTATAGTCACAACGGACATTGTGTATTCTGAATACTTTCTGGATACTTAAGTATGGATAATATGCCCTGGCAGTGAATATGTTAGCGTTACTGCAGATGTATCAAAAATAAAGAGCAAATTTTGGTATGAAACATTTTATAATATCGCAAATTTCTTCGGAATTCATCTTCTCGTCTAAAATAAGTACAAATTAGATAACAAATTTTCAACTTTTGCTAATTAAAAAAAATATGTTCCTTTAACATTATTTTAATTTTACTTTAAACATATTCACTGACATCATTTTAAATCTGCATGACAACTTATTGTATGGTTTAATTACCATACATTTTTGGGGTTTTTTCGCCCAAAAAAAGTCTGTGCCAAGGAAACTCCACCCTTAATTCCAATCTTATCGCTGGATTAAAAGTATCAGAGCTCAGTTCTGATAAATTATTAGCTTTTAAAGAAACAACTTCGTTTTTATCAGCTGTAACGAGCGAAGATGTATCATTAGTAAAACATGATTGCATTTGATACTGCCAATCACCTCCAGTTCTACATAATATACTCTGTTCTATAGACAATTTGTACATCTTGCAAATGCCACCCTCTAATACCATAGAATTCCAATTTTGTTAGTAAAATATTATGGTTCATCAGAAAAATTTTCAAAAGCATAGGGCTCAATACACGATCTACCGGCATTCAGATTTACATACAGTTTATCAAGAAACTTGATTAAATGACTGATGAGTTTTCTTTTCTATACTCAAATTCATTAGAGTGCGATAGTTTTCCAAACAGTGACCCTTTTTGATAGTTTTTCTTAAACAATTTCTTTAATACTTTGGCTTTTTTATCCTCCATACACTCCACCTTGATCCAGGCATAGCAAAATATAACAAAAGAAATTATAACCATTATAAAGTATATAGTCCAAGAATTTTAACTCATAATAACTCTGCCTGGGCATCCCACAAGAAAGACTGGTCCGCTAAAACACGCATATAGCGTGCGATCTGCAATGAAAATTCGCTACTACAATAGTAAATGGCATTTTGCTGTCGATTCTCGTGGAAGCAACTATTCGAACGAACTTTTATTTTGATGTTGTGTTGTATGCTTCTGTGCGGGGATGTAATGTACATTTTTTTATGTGGTGGGTGGGTCTGCTGACTCCGTAAACTGTATCGCTTGTCTGGCTATCACTGCAACTCTCGCGGTGTAGTTTTTGTGTGTGTATGTTGTGTTCAATTGGCTTTGTGACAGCATCATATCGCCTTTTATGATGAAGCGCTGTTAATCACTTTGCTCCCAACAGCGAATGGCAAGTCGATCCGGGATTAAACTCTCTGAAAAAATGTCACCGTCCCTCCAGAGAATTGAACCCCGGCGCCTATCGTCCTCTCACAACAATAGTCAGCCTCCTAACCACTGCGGCCATCGACCCATTAAATAATTTTGGTTTTCTCGGTATTGATTAATAATTTTTATCATGGCCCATAGCATGTCTAGAAACGATGGCGAATATCAATCTCGTACACTAGATCAAGTAGAGGTCCTAGGACACTGCCCTGTTGAACACTCCACATCGCATAAATTTACACTCACTTAACGCTTAACATTGTGTACTTATATATTTCTTACAATTATTAAAAAGGTCTTGGTGTATTGGATACTTCTTGATGTGAGCCTTTGAGAGGCAGCTGTTTCGTAATTTGTATGAAAATTCATGAATTCGGTTTTTATTCATTTTAGTAAGATATTTCGCATAAAATCAAAAGTTTAAAATTAGCTTAGTTTAGGAAGGTTAATTGAATAGACAGACAAAAATAGTAAAATATTTGAACGTTTCCTTTTAATTAGGATATATTATTACTTGTGATATGTTTTAAGGAAAGTGGAGATACAGAAACTTTACTGTAACGTCACAGGCAGGAATACGATATTAACTTGAGTAATACTCTCGACACGCCATAAAGTACAATTCCGTATAACGAACTGCCATTC
The DNA here is from genome assembly GCA_023690525.1 of Holotrichia oblita. NCBI lineage: Eukaryota > Metazoa > Arthropoda > Insecta > Coleoptera > Scarabaeidae > Holotrichia > Holotrichia oblita. The sequence continues at coordinate 184,926,289 of CM043015.1, read as the reverse complement.
ATAAGTAAATAGCTCAACTATGAATAAATGTGCATAAGCATATACATATTTGTGTATTTGAAAACTGAATAGATTCTTGGAAGGTAATTTGGAACAAATAGCACGTTACATTTACAAATTGTAAATACGATTTTCTTGTACATTATTATAAAACTTTAATTACTATTAGTAATAATTCAATAATTAAAATTGAAAAGCAATAACGAAATGCTCATTTTTCCATTGGATAGGCTTTTCTTTCATTGTTGAATATCTTAATTTTATTATGTCATCGTACAGGGTAACAGAAATGAAACATATCAGCATTCATTGCAATTTTTTCTGATCACAATGAAAGTAGGAAAAAACGGCAAAGGCCTCAAAAATTGAACGAAATAAAACCCGACTACATACAAACTAGGTACATATCAATTTCTCGATAAGGGCTTATAAATACCATGTAAATATCGATTGTAAATAGTCCTCCTTTTATTTCTGAATGATTAACGAAAATGATATCAAATCTTTCGTTCAACGCATATCAGAGTAACAACTTCTAGCTTTATTCGAGTACAAATTTGACGAAGAAAAAACATGATATGTAAATTTTAGGTAAATAATGGAAAAATATAAAAGAAAAAGAACGTTTTCGCTCTTCTTCTTATAGATTTTTACATGAAAATAATTTTATTGTCAATATTTATTTGTTATTGTTTTCTCATGAAATCTAGTCATATAAACGAGAGTGAATAATTTTGATGTTTTGTAGTATACATTTTATTGATTGTTGTATTATAGCATTATTAACAGACAAACATATTTAACATTTTATACATATCGATACAAAAGACTGCAAGTAGCAAAACAAAACAATAGACTTACGATTTTATTGCTAGTTTGTCCAAAGTATGATAATCAATGAATTTTTACATTGAGGACAGTTGGTCAAACTAAACCGTACATCTATATTATTGAAGTAAATTCTAGGAATAAAAATGCTACAAAATATCATAATTATTTATTACGACGACATTATGTAATAACTCTAGAGGTAAGTTACACACTCAATACCAAAGATTATAGTCAACAAAGCTCAATTTTTCGCATTTTATTTTTACCTCTATTGTTAAGTTCACAATTATACCAAGGAAGTTAAATATTATCGAAATAAAAGAATTGTTTTTTTAATGTGATTTTGTTGTGTTTATAAGAGTTCCTCGCCACGAAATATAAATTTACAAATTCTATTGGTCCTCTTGTATATTCTAGATGAGTCATGTAATAAAAGTACAGTAAAAATAAATCTTGGTGTTACTATTCTTTTATGATTTTTATTTTTATACGTAGCATCCCAATGGAATGTAACGGAAAAGAATGTATGAGGTAGGTAAGTATATACAAATATGTATATTTATTTTTAGGGAAGTCGTAATCTGTCGTGCTTGTAAGATACTTGCATTCTGGCATACAATATATATCTAGAAAGTTATTTCAAAAGAACATGTCTCTGTCCGAATATCATCAAATATTTGATTGAACATTTTAGCAGAAAATATTTGAATTCGAAAAGTAATCACAAAAATATGTAAGCACATATTTAACATCTATTAACTTTTCCTTTTTTTGCTACATCATTGAAAGGCTATTTATTAACATCAGCTCTATCATAGTACTACGAGGCCTGACAATTAAGTAATGAGCGGCTGTGGTAACACTGCAGCTTTGAAACTTTTTACTTATTATTTTGGCATCCATGCCCTATTAATTGATGTGTTTACCAGCCCGGTACGACCGTTAGTTCATCAGCTGGGTCGTGTTTTAAAGAAGTGTGTTAGTGGTGCTCGACACGAAAATGGAAAAGCAAAATTTACAGCAACGTGTAACTATCAAATTTTGCACAAAGCTGGGCGATTCGTCCACGGAAACGTGCGCTAAAATGTGGGCTAAAGTGTGGAAGACGAGGTGCCAAGCGGGAGAGCGGTTGAGGTGCGGACTGACGCGAATGCACGCCCTATTTCGCCAAGATCGTCGTTTAACTGTTCAAATGTTGGCTGACGAACAAAATATCAACCGCGAAAATTTTAACTGAAGATTCTGGGATGAAAAAGCTCTGCGCGAAAATGGTTCCGAAGAACCTTTTGGAAGAGCAAAAATTAGGTCGAATATCAGTCGCTGAAGATTGTTTGCAACAGGTGGAAAATGATCCAACGCTGCTTGACTGGATTATTACGGGTGATGAGAGCTGGGTCTCAAAGAAGTGTGGTAGTGGCTATGTCCAAATGACCCGAGACCGAAAAAAGCTCGTATGAGCAAGTCCAAGATGAAAACCGTGCTCATCTGCTTCTTCGGCAGTCGCGGACAAGATTGTTTGCAACAGGTGGAAAATGATCCAACGCTGCTTGACTGGATTATTACGGGTGATGAGAGCTGGGTCTCAAAGAAGTGTGTTAGTGGCTATGTCCAAATGACCCGAGACCGAAAAAAGCTCGCATGAGCAAGCAAGTCCAAGATGAAAACCGTGCTCATCTGCTTCTTCGGCAGTCGCGGAGTGGTCCATAGTGAATTTGCTCTTCCTGGACAGACCGTTAACCAGATCTGCTACCGCGAAGGACTCGATAGATTTCGAAAAAGGATCGACAAAGTGCGTTTCGAACTTGGATTCGCACAAACTTGGATTCTCCACCACGACAACGCGCCCTGTTACACCGTGTTCAGCGTGATCCAGTTTTTGACCTCCAAAGGGAGTTCTTACCACAGCCGTCGTACTCGCCTGATTTATCACCTTGCGACTTTTTCTTGATCCCTAAAGTCAAGCAGGTGGTAAAAGGAACGCCTTTTGAGTGGATTGAAGAGAGCTAAGAGACCGTAACGAGGCTACATTCCAATCGAAGCTTTCCAGAACTGCTACTATGCATGTAAAAACCGCTGGAATCACTGTGTTCGTGCCCAATGGAACTATTTTGAAGGGGATTACGGGGTTGTTGAATAATTTTTAAATATACGGTTTTTATACACTCAGTTTCATTACTTAATTGTCAGACCTCGTATGTTAGAGAGTTAGAAAGAGAAATGTAAATTATTAAAACACTACATCAGAGCAGGGAAATTGAATACGATAAGATTTTGATACTACTGCGAAAATATCAAACTAATCTAAGAAACAATAATATAAACAACCTGAAAGAAGCAGAGTTGATGAAAAAATCGCAAGGGATCACAAGATAATTATATGTAATAAATTAGGATAAAAGGATTTTATACAGAACTCGGCAAAGAAAACATCGAAATCACGCTGACTTTTCAGGGCAACAAAAGACTAAAACAAGACTATCGAAGCCGGTTAATTAGATGTGGGGAACTCGGACTGCTACTCAGAAAGAAATGCAAGGAAAATGACGCTAAAATACATAGAGATGAAATGCAATGAAAAGAAATAAGGAAACCCATAGATTAATTATACTAGACGGAATGATTTTGACAACGAACAACCTAAAAATACTAACAACCATAAATACAATAGCAGATCATTGATATCATTTTGTTTTGCTTGTAATTCCAAATTACCAACATTGATAATCTTATAGGAATATTTAACAAAAATAAAGTGCTATGATCCACAAAAAAATGTACAGTGAGGTCGTAAAGTGTAGAACGAAATTAAACTAAATACACAATATTTGTTGAGTTTAGCTTTTCTTCTGTTTTACTAAAAAAAAGTATTCCTATTATGTATTTCATTACATACTTTACTGTATAGCTTCATTGCGATGATTGTGGTAATCAGAGAGGAAAAGTATTATAAATTCCTTATTTCTGTGACAAATCTTTAAGCTCAACAATAAGTCGTTTGGGTTTTAGTGTGATCGTAAGCCAGTCAAGACAAGATATAGAGCAGATCTATTCCATTCCAGATTTGCAATATTTTTAATGTTTCAAAGACTAAAGCTCTTCTATTTCACATGAAGTGCAAAACCACCTTCACTGAAGTAGCTTTCAGATGGTACGATGTAAGTACTCTCCATCTGTGTGTATCTGATAGATTTAGAGACAATAAGGTATTTTTTATATTTCTTTTCCTTGAAACATAACAATTAATGCCCAGGGTGTTAGTTATAACTAGTGTACGTAATCTATAGACCAAATATAGTTAAAAGGTCTAATAAAGTTATGCCCTGACTTAAACCGCCTCAAATTTTGAACAAAATTATTATTTGAAGCTTTCTCATAATCTTGGGTTATCCGATCTTTTTAATGGTGTAATGACAGAAGATCACTGAACGAAAACGTGGTTTAAGGTACATTTCTATTAGAATAAATATATCCAAAATAGTTGTTTTTGAAGATTAGTTTATAAGAATTCAAAGTATATGAAATTATAGCGTACCTACGCTTTAAAAATTTTTAAGCAAACTTATAAAAAAGTGCATGTTATCATATATGTAATTTTTAAAATAGAAAGTATCAAAATCCTTAATGGCGTATCGAGTAGATGCACTAAATTAGGAAGGATACTAATTATATCCTTACCAGAAACCAAATCGATAGAAGTGGATGATAATACGCAAGAGGTATTTTGACATGGCAAAGCAATAAAACTATTGAAAGAGCGCTACGAACAGAACACGAAAACTTTAGAAATCATAAAATGAAATACAGTACAACACGGATCAACAGAAATTTAATAAAATAGCATGCAACAAGAACGTGATAAAATAAAACAAAGTGGTACAGCAAGACAGCATTGAAAATATTTTAAAACTATCGGAGGAACAATTGTTAGATGAAATCGTTTTCTATTGATCGAACATACAACCACATTACAAGAACGATCAGTATAATTACTTCTGTAAGACGAGGAAAAGGGTGACAATTGGATAGTGCAAAATATTTTAATATGTGGATGGAGGACCAATGTGTTGGTTGTGAAGGGAAATATAATTTTTTTATAAACACATTGATAATACTGAGAAACAAAAGCGAAACTCTTCTTTGTCTCAGATGATTCTGATAATATTTTCTAAAATTCTCAAATCGATCTCGATTTACCAAAAAAATATATACATAAATAGCAATCGAATCATTACCAAGCTTTTCTACTGTGGATTTTACAGTCTCTCAAACGTTTGATGTTGACTTCTATCCATTGCTTCTTTAGTTTTAGTATCAGTTATTTTAGGAAACTTCTATTTTAACTACTTCAAATCACTAGTGTTGTCCAAGGCTTTAACAAAATTCTTTATTAATTCTACTTGACTTTATCTATGACTTTATCACACATACGGAAGTTAATCTCCCCAATAGCTGCACGAATGTAATTTTTTAATTCATCAATTGTCTGTGGATTATTTGTGTAGACTTGATCCTTAAGGAAACCCCAAAGGAAAAAGTCCAGCGGTGTTACATATGTCGCAGGATCTTGCAGGCCAATCCACGTCACCATTATGAGAAATCACACGGCGAGGGAATTTCTCCTGCAGTAAATTTAGAGTTTCCCTGGCAGTGTGACAAGTGGCCCCATCTTGTTGAAAGTAAAGATTGTTGAGGTCCATATCTTCCAAACGAGGCCATAGAAAGTTATTCAACATCTGTCGATACCGCTCCCCATTGATAGTTTCTGCTTCTCCATTCTCATTTTCAAAAAAGTAAGGTTCAAGAACACCATTGGCCGAGAAGCCGCACCATACAGTGACATGTAGTGGGTGCATGGGTTTTTCAATAATCTCTCGAGGATTTTCACGCCCCAAATGCGGCAGTTTTGTTTATTTACGTAACCCCCTATGTGAAAATGGGCTTCGTCACTAAATATTCGCTTACAGAATTCGTCATCAAATTCAGTTTGCTCCAAAATCCAATTGGCAAAGATACGGCGGTGGTGATGGTCCCTGGGCTTCAATTCTTGTGTTAACTGGATCTTGTATGCGTGTAGCCGAAAGTCTTTTGTTAAAATTCGTTGCAGAGATGATCTTGAGATGGCCAATTGCTGTGACCGATGACGAATTGAAGTTTTTGGACTTTCGGTAACACATTCATTCACCCTAGAGATATTTTCAACTGACCGAACGTTACGAGGACGTAGTGGTGTCTTTACATCGAGAACAGAACCAGTTCGCTCAAATTTTGCCATTAAATTTCTAATTGCCGTATTGCTGGGAATATGATTCTGATGAAAAACAACGCGTAGTCGACGAATTGTGTTCGTAATGGAACGACCATTTTCATAATAAATTTGAATAATTTGGATACGTTCTTCAGTCGTGAAACGTTGCATGATGACTTTTAGAAGTTTACAGATGACGTATACCAAATATTAGGTTGCTAAGTTACCTTATTTGAAAATAATGTAAAATTTAAATCTTCAAGTTCCTGTTGGGACACCTTCTACAATGCGTCATGTTTCACATTTTTCTGCCCAGAGAGGAATGATTCCCAATTAGATACCTTTTTTCTAATGTAGTGTTTTTTTGTGTCCCTATTATTCCATTCGCATAAACAGCAACAGTACTTTATACATGTCTGGACCTGAACAAGAGTAGTAACTGTACCATTTGAGTTAGCTGAGCATATGTATTTCAAAACACAATAAAAAGCTACATTAAGTACGATTATTAGTACTGGTGAGACAAAAATCATGTTAATCGGTGTAATTAAGGAATTTTAAATTACCAAAACTTGAATTTATTGCGAGTGACATAGTTTTATTAAGCTCTATGACATACTATTTTAATTACCGTTTTTATTGCAAATACAACTATTTTTATTTCATATAAACTGACGCAATTCTACAAATTGATGAAGTTCATTATTGTCGTACCCAGCCACTACCCGTTGCACTCTATTGGACAGATATGTCGTGAGAAACTTATGGGCAATGCCTCTGAAACCCTGTATTTCTAATTTTTAAGAATAAGAATATTATAGTCGACACTATTAAAAGCTTTCGATCGGTACAAAACACTCCTACAACACCCTTCTTTTCAGACAGCATTTGTGGGATTTTATCAATGGTCATAAATATGGCTCTTGTTGTAGATCTACCACGAATGTAAGCATTTTGTCAAGTTGTTAAAATTTTACAAGAATTAGTAAATTCCATCATTCTCCTCACGATAGTTCTTTCTATGATTTTTGCAATCACTGAGATTAAAGCGATCGGTCTGTAATTGTCAATGTCATCTTCATCACCTTTTTTAAATACAGGTTTTATTATAGAAGCTTTAAGATGATCCGGAAAGATTCGATTTCTAAAACATGTGTCTATTATTGAAGACAGTGGCGTGCATAGCAAGTCTGCACAAGTCTTCATTACTTTTGTTGATAAAGTATCCGCTCCACGTGCTTCTGTGTTTTTTAATGACATAATGATATTACAGATCTCATTCGGCTCTGTCTCATATAACACCATTGATTTTTCATTAATCTTTATGTAGTTCGTGCATTCCCCACCTTTAGTAGTCGTTGTGTTTACACTGGCAAAACAGTCATTCATATGGTTAAGTATTTCTTCATGTGATTTTCCATGATGTGCACATAGATTTTCTAGGTCAAACCGCTTTTTCCTTCCTTTGCCTGTAATTCTGTTTACCAGCTCCCATGATGCTTTTATTTTATTATCAGATGCTTTTCTTTTTATTTTCTATATTTGTATCTACATATTTACAATAATTTCTATAGAATTCTCTAGGAATTGTTTTATTCAGTACATCTTCGTATAATTGACGTTTAATACTGTATTTTTCACTTAAATCCGTCTACCGAGATTCATTAGGTTCTGAATTTGATGCCCGAGAACCGTTGTTTGTCAGTTTAATACTTTTCTAGTTTGCATTCAGCTGCACTATTTATAAGCTTACGACTATTCTCGGTAGTATTGATCAGTGCTATTTTTACATGTATTTCATTATAATATTCTTCTTTAGGACTACATGTTTGTATTAAAATATTCGTGCTGATAATATCCACATTATGCATCATACGCACATATGTCAAATAATAAGCACGCAGTCGTTGTGTGATTACGCTTACCTACCTTCCATATAATCGCGGTTTACACAAAAACCAGAACGAGAGAGAGACAGGGAAAAGCTTTCCAACAATAAAACGAAGTAATTACAACGTAACGAGGTAATACTTCCACCGGTAAACGGAATGCCGGAGTTTCCGGACGGAACTTCCGGACAGGAAGCGGCACAGGTGTCCCCTCTCCTACCACCCTCTCTCTCATCCGCGGCACACAAACACGCCATACATCAACTTGCACCCCCTCGTTCTATACGCACACGATGGTTTTCCCGGCTGTGCGTACGTATCAGTCACCCCCCATAATATTATCCTCTTGAGTTTGAATTTACATATGTAGTACGTACTTATGGCCACGGTGTGTCTCTATAAAAATTCCTTTTACAACTAGAACGCGCAAGTATATTCCCTACCATCGTGGACAATGTAATGTGAATCGGTAGTTCGATTTACACATTATATCTTTAAGAGATTCATATTTGAATATATCTTGGAGCTCATTTACAGTTTACTTCTTATCACGATTAGTTTCATAGAAGCATTTGATTCTAACGATTCGAAACTGTCAGTAATTACTTCTTGGAAATTAAGTACAACCTATCTGCAAGGAAATCACGCACAACACTAACCTCGCATTTTCGTAAAAAGAATTGAATTAAACCAAAAATATTCTTAATTCTTTTTCCAGCACGCAGATCCCAAACATTACATCCAATGCCGCTTAAACGATATGCAATTACTTATAAGAAGAAGAATTATGGATAATTTACACTGATGTGCGTACCAGGTCACTGGGCATGTGAGAATAATGAGACTGCTGATAGCCTTACAAAAAACGATGCAGAGTCTCGATTTGGACCAGATCCAAGATCACATCTTTAACAGTGAGAGACTGAAGAAAAAATCTCGCACTAGGTCAACACTCCAAAACTAAGTCGAAAGAAAAAGTTGTTAATTATTCAGCCGCTGAGGCGGAGTCCCTGCTAAACCTCAATGAAAGAGACCTTAGCACCATCACGGCTTCATCACGGCCGTAGCACTCTGAGGTAACACCCCAAACAGATGGGCGAAGTGGACAATGATAAATACCGATCCTGATCCCAATACAGAGAAACTGCAAAACATATCATTTGCGACTGCGTGGCCTTTGCCAGGTACAGGTGTTGCCGCTTCGAACAAGATGATACTAAACTTCTTTATTGAGATTAATCATATACGCAATAAATCCTGCAGGTCGCAATAAAGAAAGGCACTGAATGCTTGATGAAGCTATCAAAAACCTAACCTGTACTGCACCTATACATGAATGTACAGTGCTGAAGTTTTGGATTCACCCTCCTTCAGACGACACCGTTAATAACAACTGCCAGAAGAAGTGTTTACTACGTATTCACCGAAGAATCGTCTGCCAAACCATACAGTTTTAAGATATTTTTAACTACAATTTTGATTTTTATATGCATACAGTGTTTACAGAATGTCTCTATTCTCTAGATGTTAATTTTCGAACCCGATGTGATAGTAAAAATATTAATCAAATACTGCTAATTTAATACACCACAAACAGTTGAACGAGAATGCAGGATTTACTAATTATGTCTACTGATACTGAACCAAACAGGTTAATCAAGACTTGATATTTAATTTTGTATCAAAGGATGTACTCCTATTATATTTTTTTCCTTATAAAATACAAATACACTTTTTACCTAATGTACGAACTCCTCCTTTTCTTGCATTATAGTAGCCAATCACTTCAGGTTTATTTGTTTCTGGATTTTAATCTCCATTATAGTGCACGGAGGATAAAAGCAGAAGTACTTCATTCTTTTTCGTTACATATAAAAGCAATGTTAAATCCTTTTAAATCAATACCAGCAATTACGAACAACTGATTTTTACCTACGTATCTAAGTGTTTGATGAAGAAGATTAAAAAAAGCAATTTTCAGCCGTTATGTTTGTCTTGGGGGGGTTGGTGTGTGTCTTAGTGGTTTAAACAAACGAATGACTGCCTGTAAACGTTTGAAGTACTTTATTTCTTCCTTTAATTGACATTCCATCTGAATCCTATTGATGGTAGACATACCCATTTAAAAAGTAACCACAGACAAGTAAACAGAAGTCTTTAAAAACACACTAATATGTCATCATTGCAAGCCACTTCACCAGTCGTAATTTTTTTTTTTTTACAAAATGCAAAAATTACCTCTTCATTCCATCTTCAATATTGTCAAAATGTAAATACGCTAATAAAATATAGAATCGGTTCTGATTTGTGACGGATCTGAAAATATCTCTTTCTGATGCGTCGGTGGCAAGCATCGATCTGATATCTTTGTGGTTGGACTTAAAGATTGACGTATCGAAAGGTAACGCTGTAAAGGCCCTCAATTCAATTAGATGCAAATCACGCATATCAGCTCTCTTTGTATTTATATGCATTAAACCTTGTACTTTCCTGACTTTATTTCCTCACCAAACAGAAGATTCAAATTATCTATAGGATGAGGTTCTTTTTTGTGGAGGAAGATCCACGCAAGCCAGAGAGTTTTAAAACTATTTTTCGTTGAAAAGTTCGGGTATTTTTTGGTACCAGAAGATCATTAAGCATTTGAAGCAATTTTTTCCATAAATACTTATCAAGTTATCAAGTTATAATTCACTAATTTCCAATTCACTGTTTATATCATGTTCACTCAATATATTCCCAGAGTCAGAATCAAGAGCACTGTTTTCATCAGCATACCAGAAGATCATTAAGCATTTGAAGCAATTTTTTCCATAAATACTTATCAAGTTATAATTCACTAATTTCCAATTCACTGTTTATATCATGTTCACTCAATATATTCCCAGAGTCAGAATCAAGAGCACTGTTTTCATCAGCATTATAATCCTGATCTTCAACTTCGTCTAGCCATTACCATTACCGTCGGATATCCTACTTTTAAAAGAACTCGGTTGTACATTTGTTATGTTGCTAAATACGCAGAAAATTGCGTGATGTCTTATAGACCATTCATCTGCTTTGTGGTTTGATTTTATCTTCAACAAAAAGCAGAACATACTTTCCAGTTTAAAATAGACTTCTAAATTCAATTTCTCTGAACAATAATTTTTATTTCTTCCTCTTATTTATTATATTTTCGCCTGATCAAAAACAACAATCTGTTTACATTATAATGTCCATTATAGTAATAACACCGAGCCAACTTTACTTTCTCCTACATGCTTTCTCTTTTTTCCTTTTCTTCTTTGGCTTAGCACTGTGTACCATTATTACTATCTAGAAACGGTTGGCTATTCGTTTCCCTTTGAAAAACACTTCCGTTTTGTGCTTTCTTACATATACGAGCTTAGTATACTAGCGCTGTTTTTATATGTATGTAAATGATGTAGTCGGACGAGCAACCGGGTTTATTTTTACGCCGAAACTACTAAATCTTTATTTCATCTCAATAAACATGCGTGCGTATCCTTTTCAAAACGAGTAGTCGACGCGAGGTTGAATAGAATCTATAAAAAAAAGCTATGAAATATTTATGCGACCTTTCCAAGTAAAAAAGTGTATAATTATCGGAAAGAATCAAAAAAAATTAGCTATATTATAACTAGTAATGATAAAATTATAATAAATAAAGAGAGTTCACCCAACTCAATAGATCAAGCATATAAGGTTTTCCATTTAATTGTTTAGTAAGAAGCTGGTACCTAAGTTATATAGAAAAATAAACATGATTTATATTCAAATCTTTAATGAAACCATCAATAATCACAAATACAATTTCAAATGATGTCAAAAATATGTTTGTTGAAAGAGTGAAACATAGTTCTTCTTCTACTGAGCATAATCAAAATTATTGATTTTTTCGCCACTATATTAGATCAACACGTAATTACATTACATACAAACGTATTTCAAAAAGCATTTGTAGCTTTTTAAAATCAGAACAAAGAATTTTTATTTCAATTCTAACTATTGTAAAAGCTTTACAATCCACATTTAAAAAAGCATTTAATATTTTTTAAACAATACCTTCATACGTATTTTTGTTTCTTCGTTTTTCGGCCGTGTCTATCTCCGTAAAGTATTTCAATGAATATTTGCACACGAAACGAAATGTAAAAGTCCAATTGACGTGGACGTTTTACCTCCGTCCGTCGAACGCGCAAAAAAGCGAGCGAGCTTTCAGTCAAGCCCGGATTGACGGACAGGGGCCCTGACTGGCTGTCATGGTGACCAAACAAATCACGCAGGAGCATGGAAAAAACATTTCGGTGCCCGTGTTCGGTTCATTTAGACGGACACGGACAACGGAGGTCCCTACATGTGCTACTGCTCTTCCTCGCTCGTTTTGCCTTCATATACACGCACACACCTCACTCTGCGATTTCAATATTAAAATCCCATCTGGGGACAAAAATAGAAATAAATAATCCGGCAAAATTTTTGCACGAAAGTTGGAAAAGCCTTTCTGTATACGTGCTTGGCTTTTATGCTACACGTCAATGTTTTTTTTGTTTGGCTAGCTTTACGCCAACGATGATTTGGGAAAGGTTAAAGAACAAATGTCAATGTTTCTGAATATTCTAGTAATTTTACTCTTACATTTTATTTACCTCTAGACAACAGTAGATAAAAAATTCATTATATCAGAATATTTCATTAACATCCATTCACAAAAATGTTTTGTAAACTATAGTACAAGGAAAGGTAATTAAACAATAACTGTTGCATTGAAAATTTTGTCTAAGGTGCTGTACAAGTCCTGATAGTTTTATAGTTATCCACTACACAATTATTCATTAATATTATAATACAGATTTTCTATGCAGAATTTTTTACATAGTCTGACACTTTTTTCTTTTACTTTTATTTCCTACATATAAGAAATGTGATAAAATATGTTCGTTCTATATAATTTACATACAAATTTCTATTCTATTGTAGTGTATTGACCATTTTTAACTGAACTTTGATTTGACTAGAAAATGTACTATTTCATCTTACCCCTCTACTTTTGTTAGAACTGTTATTGACCACAATTGTAATGCCATAAGACAATATTGGGATATACTACAGTTTAATAGATTTTTATACATATTGTTAAGCCATTATGTTATTGGACCAAATCAGTTTTTACTGGAAATGTGTTCTTAAACATCTATCGACTGTATAATCTGTATTAGCAATAATCAATTCATCACTGCTATTTTATCGACTCTAAGCTCTCAAGCTAGAATCTAATGCTCTTTACATAGCAAAAAAGTAGCCTCATCATGAATTACATAAATTAATTTTTTGTAACCATGAACTGATTCAGTAATAAAATTAGAGTTAAATATTTTGCAGCTACACATATTAGAAAATATAATTATGACGACTATGAAATATATTATTTAGGCTGCATCCATCAATTCGAAGTCTGCGAGTTATAATTCTATGCAATAGCGATGAGTCGTTCTAATTATTGGGGAGAAATCTACTTCTTTACTACAAATGCATAGATGCTCAGTAATCATGTATAAACCATAAACTTGTAAGAATTTATTAAGTTAGTTGAGCTATCAAAGACTGCTGCCTACACAGTTGCATAACGTTCCACCCAATAAATTGTTGTAATCATCCACATTTTTTAAATATTGTGTGTTTTATTGCAATAAATCTATTTCATATTATATCATTAATTGTTTTAGTACACCATCCGACGTTATCATGAGATACAAACGGAAACTAAGCAAGAACTGGAGAATTTTGAAATTTATTGAGAAAATACCCTTACTGTTTACATTACAACAAACTGAACGAAAGAGGTAAGACATGGCGAAAATCAGTTGTCAATAGTGTCATCCACAATGGAGACGTATTACTTCATTCAATTTGGCATAGAGTTCAGCATGTCCTATATTCTTGCTTGGGAAAAATTGTCCATTCCTCAGTAAGAGCCAATTGAATACCAACCTCAGTGTTACAACCCTTGCCGTGCATGGTCGCGCATTTTTCTGCATAAAAAACCAACCAACCAAAAACCATTGCCAATTAATAAAGTCTCACATGCTCTTTCAGGATCTCTGCTACATATCGTCGTGCTGTTAATGCGCACTCTGTCAATCGGAACGAGAGCCGTGTGTGCCTCAAACGAACCCCCAAAAGTAACTCGCGGTGATCGAGTATAAGCTGCATAACGTTCGCCAGCTCTTCTGTATACCTTATTTGTTTGTGTTCGATCTCTCAATACGGAAATCATGACAAAGCGATTTTCTCTAGCTGTAGTTTTTCTTTTAGCAGAGCCAGTTGTTTCTTGCACAGTCAAATGATTAACATTTACTTGTCTTGCCACACCCCGTTAATTTGGAAAATTTTCAGGATAAAAGCTGTGTTAAAACAAATTGTTTATTATGGTTCACAAAACTGTTTAATAAAGTTGCCAGAAAAATCAACAATTCTAGTTAACTAGATCTTATTACAGCATCCATCCATTGTTTTCACATTTTCATCAGATCCAACAAATATATAACAAGCAAATTCAATGGGAAACATACAAACGGAATTAGAGGCAGATTATGATATATACGAACCTCTAAGAACCGCGGTGTGGTAAATAAAATGATTAAGCATGCAAAAAGACCGTCGTAAGAAAGATTTGATAACAAGATCAAGGAAGATCACAAAATTAGAAATTGTTCGACAGCACTTCGAAGTAACTAGGATAACAAAAACAGAATATAATCAATAGACATATCTGCATTATTGACTTATAATCTACTTTTGATAGATTTAAAGAAGAAGGTAGCTTGGAAGCTCTAGAAAAAAGGAGTAGTAGAATACATTATTGATACAATAGAAGCTCTGTATACGACCAACAATAACAAAATCTGGACTCATAATAAGTAATTAATAGAATTCGAAACAAAACCTAAGCGTTTTCAGCGCTTTAGTATCATTAAAAGCTGTAAACAGAAATGTAAGAAAATTTTCGTTCATAATTGGAGAATGCAGTATGATTCTGATAGCAGATTCAAAAGAAAACTTACAACAGAACCTAAATACATACCAACTTATAGGAATTAACATAGTCTAAACAAAAACTACGATAATAGCGGCAGATGAAGAACAAGTCAAAAGCTTTAGCTACTTAGGCACAATTATTGAAGAACATGAAATGTAGATAAAGAGATTACAAGAGAGAATAGGAAAGACCAGAAGAATCTACAACGGTTAAAGAAACTTTTTTTTAAGTAATACAAAAAAAAATTAAACAGGGATACATAACAAAGATAAGACCTTCACTAGTATATGCCAGTAAGTGGGTGACTACAGACAAAAACAAAAATAGAATAACAGCTATAAAAATAAGATTTCTGGGGAAGATAGAAAAAAATTGCAACAAAGGATAGATTAAGTAATGACGTGATACGAGAGCAGTTTGACGAATGAGTGACTTTTCAATAAAAAAGTTATTTTACTTTTCAATATAATCCTCTCGCAAGTCTATACACCTAGACTAGCAAGTTTCCAATCCAAAAAGTAATCTCGGCAACTCCGCAAAATATGCATTTCGTTCGGAAATCACCTCGTTATTCGTCCCAAATCTATCCTCGCTGAGCAATTTTTTAAATTTGGAAATAAAACAAAATCACCGGGAGGCAAATCTAGTGAATATTTCGGATGAGGCAACAATTCTTAACGTAATTCGATAAATTTTGTTGTAGCAACAGAGATGATTGAGGGGGGCATTACCATAATGGAGGAACATTTTTCACTTCAAAAAATGCGGTCGTTTTTTCTTCAATTCGGCATTAAATCGTGTCAAAAAATTAGAACAATATTGACCAGTTATCGTTTTTTCCGTTTTGTTTTTAATAATTAATAAAAGTAACACCCAGAAAACTATAGCCATTACCTTAACAACCGAAAAAGTAGAGTTTGCTTCCATTGTTTTGACTCTATTTTCGTTGCAGGAGTATAATAAATTATAGATAAATGTTCACACAAAATATTGCATACTTATTCGATTGAAATGCCTACTGAGTGAGTTATTTCACTTACTTTCATTTAACGATCGCTACTTACAAGGGCATGGAGTTTCCTAACCATTTCTGAAGTAGGTAATTTACATTTTCTCGGTTTTCTTAATTGTTTTTCTATATAAGAAATAATGTTCAATTAACACTTGGAATTCGTTTTTCTCCATATTTACACTAGAACGAAAACAGGGATTCACTTTCCATCCCAAACTTACCTAACTTATTTCTTGCAATTTTCAAGTTTGTGTGATATCCACAAATTATATATAAAACCCTTTATAGATCGATAAATACAATTAACATTATTTGTACGGTGTTAGTACTATACAGCACTGTACTACGACAATAATCTAACCCCTTCCTGTTGTGGTATTACAACATTTGGGCACTGTCACAGCGTTCAATGCGCTTATTAAAACAAATGAAAGGAATCACACGCACGTCGTGCAATATTTGATTGATAATGCAGTGTGCTATTCGAAGAGGAATAGCAGAACATCGATCATATAATGTATTCTCTATCTATAATTACTTCTTTTGTATATTCATACATTCAATCCAATAGCATCAGTAATAATAACAATAAGAATTAATGGAAAACAGAACTAGGAAGTATACAGAACCAGAACAAGAGAGGAGGGGTTTGTTTGGGATCCACGGTTGCAAATCATCTAATAGAAGACTTTGAGAGATATAAACTAGTCCTCTTCGTCAGTTTCTGTAATAGTAGATATCAGAACTGTGTAAATGTTGTTGGTACTATAAATACCATCAAGTCAGAATATGATTGATCTTTGACCTTTAATAGGTTCGAAAAGAAAAGGAAAACACAAGACTAGAATTAGAAATATGAATAATTTGACTTATTTAACAGGTGGGTAGCCGCAGTGGTTAGGCGGCGGACTATCGTTGCGGTGGAGTGATAAGAGCAGGGTTTGAATTCTCCGAAAGTACGGTAAAATTTTTCTCGGAGAATTGGATTTCGATCGACCTACCATTCACTGTTGGGAGCAAAGTAATTAACAGTGTGGCATTATAAAAGGCGACATAATGCTGTCACAAAGCCATTTGAACACAATTATACACATACAAACACGACAGCGAGAGTTGCAGTGATGGTCATGCAAGCGATATAGCTCAAGAAGTCACTGTAACTAAGTACCCACTACAAAAAATTAGCAAGTTATATGTTTAATTAACCACCAAAGCTATAAATAGTGGCACTGTATCTTTTATCTTTTACAAACTACTATTGTGCGTTAATCAATTAAGTGGCTCTACCGTAGTGTGTTTAAAAAGCAATAGTTTCACAAAATATTAGATTAACCTCTTCATCATCATTCACATAGAAAAGAGAGAGGTGAAACGACTAGAAGATTCAACCATTTTTTATGGGAAATACTAATTTTTGCCAGTGACACCTAGCACTATTAAAAAATTTCGCGCACATTCAAGATTAAATATAATAACTCACTTATGATACCCTCTGTATAAAATGTATACAAATTTTATGTTCCTTTTAATGTATAAAGCTCGCTTGCGTACGTTTTAATCAGTCATTATTCGATTATGAACACGACCAGGTCTAAACCAAACTAATTAAGCTAGTAATTTGTGGCGTATGCATGTTTGTGAGCGCATACATTATATTAGGTATATTCTTTCAGCTCTGTTTTCAAAACTGAAAACGATAAATGATAAATTAGATTTAACTCGCATGTCGCCGTCGGAAGCTCCGCCAGGAATATTTTGCATGTAGATTAAAATATCGAATTAGTAACGATTTGTCACGCTATTTTATCTGTATACGATTATACGCGTTAGGCTGTGTCTACGTAATATTCTAAACTGTATTTCTGAAAATGCGTTCTATATTACGCAGTGAGAGATAGAAGGAAGTTATAGGGATGTTATTTGTCATATTTCGATGGATTTTCTTTCTATTTCGTGTAGAGTTTGTGGTCTGATGTTTTGTTGTTGGATATGTTTGAAATACGTTTCGTGAAATGTCACGGTTCGACTTTTCCGAGTGCCGTTGTCTGTTTTCCTTCATTTTATCGTTTTTATTTTCGAACGGACTTTTCACCTGCTTCCGTATGTTGTAGCACTACATGCATGTTACCCGATAAGCTATCGAATTTTTTCGTATAATTGGTTTTCTAAAACCATCGACCACGCCATCGCATACCGTATGTCAATCAGTCACGAGTTGAACTTTTCTTAAATTAGATCTGTCTTGAATTAAAAATAAATATATTGTGTGGGCTTCACTGGGTCACAGCTTTTAGAGTTAATTATTCTATTTAAAATTTTAAAATTTAAACTTTAGACTTGTGTTACATGGGTGTAACTTTTAAAATTACATTATCGTTACATTTGTTTGGTTTTACAACATTACGGACACACATTTTGCTATTCCTTTTTCATCATATTTGTTCATGTTCGCTACACGTAGTTTTGGAGTTAGTCTAACCATCGTCTCCGCGTAGTCACTTTAATAAAGAATGCACACGATCCACGACGAAGAGAAAGAATCTGCGATAGACGGACAGAAGGAGATAGCTTGACACCGGCTTACTGAATAAATAAACCCACAATAAACCATCCATGTGGGAATACGTTAATTTCTTAATTTACCGGTTAAGTTGTTCGCCGCCATGAATTTCAGATGAGCGAAGAAATATTACTTTATGAATTGCCCGCTTTAACGTGCTTCAAATTTGATTAAGACTTTTCTAAATGGTATTTTTATATTCACTCGACGAATGACGGTTAAAGAAGAAGGGGGACGAAAGCAAAAGATAATTAAAAATATCCCTTACGTTTCAAGGGCAATCTACTACTACGTACTGTACTTTATAATTGTACACAACGAATGTGCAAATAAAATTTATAAAAAATTGTCTCTCTACTCTAAATCTCAAATCTCCACTTTTAATCCACGTATTCAACAGCGACAAAAGACGTTATATATTTCTGTATCAACATTAGACGGAAACTGGCTTTTCAAATAAAAAAACATATTCAGTATGCTGAATACTGAATACTGTTTTTATTCGGAAGAGATCAGAACCCACAAGTTATTCTGCAGAGATTGTGCTAGAAACTTATTTTAAAGTTCATTTGAGTGACCATTTTGTGTATATCTATGTGTGAATTTCCTTTCTTCTGTAGCTAAAGGATCAACGCTGAAAGTTTTAACCGTAGCGCCATGACTATAACTACAGCCTTGGCCATAAGTATTGAGCACCTTACAAATTTTACGTGTTTGCGATAATTATAACAGTAAATAAATCCTGCTGTTTATGAAGTATTTTGTCAGCCTCTAAAAAAGATTAAAAAGGATGACTTACATCAAAGCTACCGATAAAACATCTGTTTATTTTGTTATTTTTTTATTTTTCTGTTTATTTCTCAGTTCAATGCTTTCGCTCGCTGTGGATACATTCGGTAATCTAGAGCTCTTTTTGTGTTTAGATTTTGTGTGTGTTTAATAATATTGTTTCGGTATGCCCAAAATAAGCGACCTTAGTTTAGAAAAACGTGTGCAGATAAAACTTTTGCATGATCAAGGGAAGTCGCAGGTAGAAATTTCGAAAACTGTGAAATGTTCGCGCAGATCTGTCCTATTCAGCAATTCGCCATGAGCGGATCGCATGTTAATAGGTCCAGAACCGGACGCAAACGAATCACGGCAGACCGTGACGACCGTAAAATATTGAGAGAGTCCTTAAGAAATAGGAAGAAACCTGCATCAGACCTCGCTGCTGAGTTGTCACAAGGTTATAATAACATAATATTTTACACAGCTGCAGCAAACTGGTTTAAAAGTCTGTAAAGCCAGGAAGAAGCCATGGCTCTCTGAAAAAAATAAAAAGGCACGGTATGAGTGGGATCGAAAACACCAAAGTTTCACCGAAGAAGATTGGTCAAATATCGTGTGGTCAGACGAATCAAACTTTGAGGTAAGTTAATCAATTTGATATTCTATCAATTTTCAACAATTTGATTAGAAAATAAAATTTATTAACGAAAAAAACTAATGAGAGATTTCTCTACAATATTTCTTCACACTTCACATTTTTGGTACACCGGGTGTGACTTGTCTGTCGCTGGGTAGGTGAAGAATTTAATCCAGATTGTGTGGTACTGACCGTGAAACACGGTGGAGGCAGTGTTATGATCTGAGTCTGCATGGGCGCTTCTGGAGCTGGAGAAATGTTGGTTTGTGAAGGGCGCATAAACTCCAAAACATACATAAGCGTTCTAGAATCTGTATTACGGCCCTCTTTCTCCTCACTTTTTGGCGATACAAACATGGACGGCGTTAAGTTCTAACAGGATAACGCACCCTGTCACAAAGCTGTCCACACAAACGCTCGGTTCAGGGAAAATCAGATTAAACTCTTGGACTGGCCTGCTCAATCGCCGGATCAAACCCCCATAGAACATCTATATATAAAGCGAAAAGTCAGGCGTCACATAATGAAATCAAAAAACGAGTTAAAGGATTGCTTACGCCTAGAATGGAACGCTATAAGTCCGGAAGATTGTAAGAAACTGGTGTGCTCTCTACCCAAAAGAATTACTGCTGTAATTAAAGCAAAAAGTGGGGCAACTAAATATTAATTTTTTCTTAATAATAAACACTATAAACCTGTGCAAGTTGTTTTAATTTATTTTATTTCATATTCTTCAAAAAACTCCAAGTTAACCTGGATGCTCAATACTTATGGCCAAGGCTGTATATTAAGCCACCGCTAGTTTGATGACAGGTTTAAATTCATTTTAAGCTCATCAAGCGCACTGGACGTTATCAGAATGCAAGAAGTGCAAGCGCTGCAACGTGTGCTTCTTTTCCAATTGATACACGCTCTAAAAAATTGTTCATATGCACTACTCTCCAAACCATAATATTCACTGTAACATCAATAGTATTTTTCGGATAAATTCCCCTAAATGCAATCTATTCTCTACATTTTTATGAATGTGTATATGTGCTAAAGAAGTCTGTGCCGATATATAAAAGATACTATGAAAGTTTTGCAATATAGCGATACAATAAGTCGCAGGAGGCTGCTTCTTGCTTTGTACTGAGATATGTTTATACTTGCACACACACACTAGCAGTGATAGTGTCAAGTGCTTGCTCTGGCATCATAATCACGAAATGAGGTATAGACAGTTTTGCGGTATAACTTCACGCGTGGTTTAAACGTAGACCAGTGCTTAGAAAAAATGACTGTTGTAATGGGTGATGTTTGTCCACATCGTACAACTATATTCGGGTGGTACAGGAAATTCTAAAGGAAACATTTCTGGCAGATACAGTTTCGTCCGATAATCTTAGTTAATCCTTTTCTGATAGCACT
Organism: Holotrichia oblita; assembly: GCA_023690525.1. Classification (NCBI taxonomy): domain Eukaryota; kingdom Metazoa; phylum Arthropoda; class Insecta; order Coleoptera; family Scarabaeidae; genus Holotrichia; species Holotrichia oblita. The sequence continues at coordinate 184,904,892 of CM043015.1, read as the reverse complement.
GTGTAACAGTTTCGTCGGAGTCGCACTTTTGGGTATTTACAAGTAGGTACAGTTTCGTCCGATAATCTTTAAGTACTTAATCCTTCTATATTGATTTAGAGGTGTATTTCAGTATCTCCAACATTAATTCTTAGTGAAAACAACATCTTTGTTATGATACTTTAGATATATTGAACACAAACAAATAGAGCAGGTTATTTGTTGCATAAAAAAAACCAGCTAAAATTTAAGAATATATTCTACATATTACAAAAGAAAAATGCATAAAACTATAAATGAGAAAAGAAAACAGATACTTAAATGATGAACAATTACAAACTAATATTTTTTAAAAGTACTTTAAAGAAAAAATAATGCGAAACTAGTTTTACATATTCAAGTGTTGTCAATTCTTTTTTATTATATTGTTTGATTTTCTCCTTGAGAAAATGTTCGCGTTTTTGTGTGTGAGTGTTCACTTGTCTATGTTTATTTACACTTTGTATTTGTACATAAATTCCGGATTTTATATTTTCCAAAGTTTCAAACACTTCTTTTATATTTTTGGGCAAACTCGGAAATGTCTTTCTTCTTTCAACATAAATACTCCGTTTCACCGATTTTATGTCGGCAATTGTTAATCACTATTGTCGCATTTTGTTAACAGCGACTGCACAATTCTTTTAGGTTGCACATTAAATTCTTCTGTAGCTTTACGTTTTGATGCCACTGAAAGAAATTCCTTTTGTATTGCTGAAGCGAATAATTCAGGATGCCTATGATTCAAATTACAGTGGGATATCAAATTGTCTTCACCCATAATATAAACAGTAGCACTACATTTTGGTGCCCGACATCTCCACTTTCGCCACTTGACAGTTGTTCTGCAAAACAGTATCTGAAGTTGTTTACAAACAATAGTTCTTTACCACGCTTACTAACACTTTTTGTCACATTTAAATTTTCCATGTTGCACTTTTAACATGTAATAATGAAGAGGGTAATGTATGTAAGTACAACATAATTCGTAGGAATTCCCAATGGCGGAGGTTACGTTCGGAGAATACGATATTTGTTGGATTTTATAGATAATTAGTATCAACTGGGAAATTACCACGAAAGTTTTGATTAGAATGTAATAGAGAACGATTAGGATAATTTTAATCATCACCTTTACCTGGACCTACTAGCCGGACGAAAGTGTATTTCCCAAATTTAGGCCTGTCTTACTGGTCGGACGAAACTGTATCTTATAATTTATACAAATCTGGTAATCGGACGAAACTGTGATCGCCGAACATTTCACTCTGAAGGAAAACATTACTGCTGCGTCGACAATACTAAACGAAAACAAGCTAGTAACCTACCAGCAGATCAAAGACATGTTAGACCTAAATGCACCGACAACTCGTTCGATTCTCCATGATCATTGTCATGTTAAGTAATTTTATTGTTTTTGGGTGCAAGACAGACTAACTGAAGAGCAGATGATATGGCGTGTGACTTGGTGCCGCGAGATGAGAAAAAAATTGTTCTAAGGAATAATCTCCATATGTGAAGAACATCGAGACAGGTGACGACACATATTTGTACTTTTATGAAGTGCCAATCAAGACTAAAAGCAAAGTTTGGATCTTTGATGATTACGACACTCTCGTTGTTGTCAAAAGATCCTGATCTGCAAAGAAGTCAATGATAGCAGCTGTATTTTTCAAATCGACTGGAATTGTGGAGCATGTCATCTTGGACACACAAATTATAATCACAGTTAAGTGGTACAGACAACAGTCATCAAATTGATGAAGAATCCGCAGCCAAAGTCAAGAAGAACGTGGTTTCCCCATCATGAAAATGCTTCAGCTCATGGTGATAAAGCTTTCAACGAGTATTTGACCACTACAGGACTGAAACTTCTTCAGCACCCAAAACCTCCTTTTAGTCCAGACCTTGCTCCCTCCGACTTTACGCTGTTCCCAAATGCAAAAATGAAGCTGAAAAAGAAATAGTTTTCTGGTAATGAGGAGCTTGTGACCACTTGTGACCAAAACACAAACATGATGAAAGCAATTTTATGTAATGTAGTATGCGTTTAATGCGAAAAAATAACTTTCTAGCAAAACCTCATCTATATATCACAAAATCTAGTTAAGTTTTAGCGAAACAGTGATTCGGAAGGTTTTCATTTTGTGGAGAAAAATCACCATTTCTTCATAAAATCGTAATTCAAATCAAACTTTAAGCTGAATGAGACACTTGGATTATCAAGTTCAGCTGAAACTTCGTCAATTAAAATTCCTTCCCTTTTAAAATATCGCTCGGTAAAAATTCAAGTATTGGTTTCTTGTGATCATACGCCCTGCTTCCTTGGCATAAATTCTTTTAAACACTCAGTCGTATATGGGAGACTTTATTACATGCTTGGACTATGTTCAAGTGTACATAATAGCACATACTTTTTCTCTTTGACTTTTTCTGGAAGACAAATTGGTAATTTTAGATACAGTTTTCAAACCATAAACAACAGGCAGACACTACCACTGCCTTTGTCAAATATGAACCTTAAATGTTAAAACAGATACTACGAAGACAACTATATTTCCACAAAAAGACACAAACGTAGTTGACATATACGGATTGCTCTATATTTACGCGTCTAACTAGTGTATGTTAGAGAGAATACATCTGACTTTTCACGTTTGCTTGCGGCAAAATTATTATGTAGCAGTAGCAGCCACTACTTGCCAATTAATATCTTACAAGGAATCCTCTACACACACTATCTGTATCCGCGTATTCATAAGCTGTATGGGGTGTATTATTACAAGGCACCTAGGTCGGTATAATAATACAATTGTTCGAATTCGAAGCCTATTATTATTATAAGACTAAACGGATCGAAACATCGGTTTTCCTTCCTAAGTCCCTCGCCGTATCGATTAAGAAAGACTTCGCCACCACCACCACCACCACATAGAAATGGATCTGGTTCTATATATAGCAGCCCACCACCTCAGACGATAGGAATCATTATTATTACGATTTTCTCGGGATCGTTAGCTCGAACACAACATATAACCATTTTACACCAACCCCTTCAGCGACCCAAAACCAGCGACGTCATTGCCGTTCGTTTTCCTTGGTTGGTGGGGTATACGTACTCCCACTGTTCCCTTTACGAAGAAAAGGGATTACATAATACATAAGGACGACGATAACCGTGTGGCACGTCTGAAGATGGTAGAGAATTCGGTATACATGGGATGATAAAGGGGTAAGAAAGGGACATTCGCGGAGAATAGACGGAGATGATAAAGCGAAAGGGAGATGCAGAACAGGAGAAGGCTTATTCTCCCAGTCATATTTCACAATAATTCGAGCTACTCGAATCATACATATAATAGGTAATTTCTTGCATTAATTACTCGATTAAATATTAACGGTGGCAATCATAACGCGCCAGCTACAACCCTTCCGACAGACTCTATAGATTATGCGGGGCCGTAATAACGGGTATTCCCCTAACGCACCGCACTAGAATGGAACTTGTTAGGAAATGTTTCAGTTTCACTCGGTGATGGTGGAACATACGTAGTACATAGCGGCGGCAAAACGGGGGCTTAGTTTCTGTTGGTTTAGTGTGTGTTTTCCCTTGAACCAGCGTCGCTACCGTAACGTACTGTACGCGTTCTAGTTACCTGCCACATATGCTTGTTAAAAATCGTAGACGCGTATATTTTTATCTCTCCCAAAACTATATAAGAAAACTTAACTTGTAACGAACCTCTGTACCCAGAAACATTTTTTATTTAATTGGATTTAAATTTTAAAAAACGAAAATTTACATAGATATGTGTAATAGAATACCTGACGTGATTTAAACCTGAAAATGTATATTTGTACAGCAGATGTGTCTTAGCAAGATGGTTATGAAACTACATATATCAAATCCGACCAACGTAAGAACGAAAGAAAATGTCAAGCAATCTTTAACTTTAATGTAAGGTATATGTGGCATCAATTAGAACAAATTGGTCTAATCGTCGATGGATTCATCGAAACGCTTCTTAGAGGTCGTCCTCTCGAGCACCCGATCATTTACCAGTATCCCGATCGATTGCATAATTTAAAAAACGAATTGAATCTGTGGCCATATTAAACATTTATGATTTCCTGCTATATTAGATTGTACTTGAATTATTATTGTTTATTGTTATTTTAATTCGTTACTGTTTATTTATTAAAATATTTTTAGGTTTTTCTTTTTCTAAAAAGTCAATATTTGTTTTTGGCCAGAATTTTGTCCTGCATCAAATGTTAGCCAGTCCGTTAAAAATCAAGTTTTACAATAGCGAAATTCTGAAACTCTCTGATTTTATTTTGAACATCATCTACAGTGTGTTTCAGTTTATATGAAGACAACCAAATAAATTGTTTATTAGCTACGCAATTATTATGAAATTTTTTTCAGTGATAGTGGCCATTAAGATTAATATTTTTGCATGAATGAATTTTTGTTGTAGTCTAAATCTGGCCAACTATGATTAAAATAAAAACTAGAGTATCAAAAGTGAATGGAACAATCAAAGCAATTGGAAATACATTAAATATGAAATTGTAATTTTGTAACACTTATTAAAGATATTTCAACTAAGTCGCCTTGAAGCAAAATACATTTATTTAAGGTCCTCTCTGTTTCGGGGTAAATCATCAGCCGATTTTCATCCATTAATTATGTATTTAAAAAATTTGAAAACCTTTGCGTGTTTAATGTATCAAAAAGAAAAAGGGGCCAATGATCCTTGTATTTAAAATACCACACCACACATTCACTTTTTGTAAATATTGTCTTTTACAATTAATTATAAAATTTGGATTCTCCGCTGCCTAATATCTGCAGTTCTGTGATGAAACTACTCCGTTAGTGGTGAACGTAGCTTCATCAGTAAACATAATTTTTTTCAAAAATTCTCTGTCATTTAAAAAATTTCCTTGGCACCGTAAGCAATACTCCATTCTTTTATGCAAATCCCCTTCTTCAAGAGTGTGCAAGAATTTTGGCTTGTAGGGTTTTAAATTATGTCTACGTAAACATCTCCAAATTTTAGTGTAAGTGATATTTAAATTTCTACTCATATCTCGTAAACTTGTGTGAGGATTATTACCATATGCTGCTAATATTACTTCATCATCAGGATGCCTTTAATTATATAATTGTCGTGGTCTTGGGTTACTGATATTTCCAGTAGCGTTGAAAAGGCGATTCACGTGTGCAACTACCCCATGATAGATAGGTCGACGTTCAGGATGTCTCGCGTTGAATTCTATAGCAGCCTCTCGACAGGAACGTACATTATCACCAACAAATCGAATAATTTCCACCTTTTCAGGAATAGTTAATCGTTGTTCATTCATCATTAATCAAACAAAAATAAAATGACACTTAATAATTATTATAAATATATTTGACGTTTTAAATAATTTCCAATTGTTTTGATTGTTCGTTGCACTATTGATATTTGAGATAGATTTTTTTTCAATTTCATACAAAAATGTAATAAAATTTTAAGATTAAAATTTTGTATTTGTATTATTTTAGTGATTAGCAACAACTTTTCTTAATAATTTTTTGCTCTATCTTTAATTCTAATATAACTTTACTAGAAACCCCTTTTTATTTTAATCATAATTGGCCAGATTTAGACTCCAACAAAAATTCATTCATACAAAAACATTAACTAACTAACTAATAAACAAGTTATTTGGTTGGCTTCATGTAAACTGAAACACACTGTATATAGTTTCTGTTGATTCTGAGAAATCTGGGAGATACGACATTTTATTTCATGACCTGCAAAATTTAGAAAAATGATAAATGTTTAAATACGTTAGTAGTTAATTTTAGGTATAGCTTATCTTAATGATGTTTTTAGAGTGAGGTAATCAATCCAAATCTTAAAGAAAAATTTACTATTTATTGTTCTATTTAAAATAACATAGTTCATGAATATTTCCGGTACTAGGGAATATCATTTCCGATTTCAAATATTTTACCTGCAAAAAGGGTTGCGTTTTATACAATGTGGCACAAAAGTAATGTCATAATTTGAATTGACTGCCATGTTTGCAGATGGCATATGTATGTACGTAGATGTGTGTAATGTAGATATACAGAGAATTAGTTGTCAACAAGCCCTGGTGCGATACACACCTCAAGAACCTGGAATTATTGTTACTGCTTATTTGACAACTTTTCAGTCTGTTGTTTTAACGCAGCTTGAATTTCGTCGTCGTCGTGTTCCATGTGCTCGAACAATTAAGCGTTTGGCTGAGGGCCTTGTGCAAACTGGATCCACTACAGATGTCGCAAGAAGCGGCCGGCCTCGTAGCGCTCGTTTGAACTAGAACATTGCTGCTGTTGCCGACGACGTCAGAGAGAATTCACAAACATTCAACGAAACGACGATGCACACAATTAGGCATCAGTAGACGTTTGTTGCAATGAATTTTGGTGAAAGATTTATTCCCCTACAAAGTGCAAACTGTTCACGAATTGCTGCCTGCTGACCGTCGGACAAAGTTAACTTACTGCCATACTCTGTTGAACTTGGAGCAAGAAGAGGATGATTTCATATCAAAAATCATAATGAGCGACGAAACCCATTGCCACTTAAGTGATTATGTTAACAAACAAAATTTGCGTTTCTGGGGGCACAGAGAATCCACATGAAATGCAAGAAGAGCCATTGCATCCCCTCAAACTGACTGTTTGGTGCTGCACTTGCAGTGAAAAGTGATTGACCCTTATTTTTTTGAAGACGCCGATGGCACCACCGGAACTGTAAATGGTGAGCGTTACAGGCAGATACTAAACGAGTTTTTTTCCGCAAGTTGCTGCATCGGGTCTCGATCATTGTTGGTGTCAACAGGACGGAGCAACCGCTCACACAGCTCGGGCAACTATGGAGATATTGAGACACCAATTTCCAGGTCAAGCGATCTCCCGTTTTGAAGATTTGAACTGGCCGTCCAGATCGCCAGATCTAACAGCACCAGACTTCTTCCTTTGGAGCTTTTCAAAATCTCGCGTTTATCACAGCAAACCACCAACCTTGCAAGTCTTGCAAGCTAACATTGAAGAAGAAATCGCCAATTTGGAGCCAGATATTTTGCAAGCAACAATTCAAAATGCCGTAAAACGAGCGCAATTATGCATCAACTCTGGAGGTGGCCATTTGAGCGATACCATTTTTTTCTATTTAGTGTCATCAAGTTTAAACTTAGAAAATAAACCTTTTACGAAAACAGAGCTCTTTTTTCATTTATAACAAAACGGCAGCAAATTCAACATTACTTTTGCGTCACCTTGTACAAACGCTGAAATTTTAAAATTTCTGCAATGTCCATAACTCCAAAATCTTCTAATAGGTGTTTTTGGATAAATGACTATATATTTAATTAAACACTAATTTAAGATTACTAAAAAGACTTGTCGTTTCTCTGCTGCATAAGAAAATTATTACACAACAAATATATATATGTAATCATTTTAATATATTTAACCTTGGTTCTTAATAAAACACATTCAAACTAACACTTTTTTTCTTAAAAGTTTTCTCATCTCATACTGTCAGCGGGATTGTCCCTTATAAATAACAATGAGGAAGCTATTTTTGTAGAGTATATAAAGACTTCAGCTACACTCTATTATGGTCACTCTACTCTCTACTAGCTCGGAAAACGGACTAGGAGAGACTGTTATTTTCTTAAACGTTATCCATGAATGTCCTTTTGAAAATCCCAAAGAACTAGACTGGCTCGCTCAAAAAGTTTCAACAATATAATAGTTTTCGATTTCTTTCAAATGTAAAGGAGTGTTACCAGAGGTAGTTTTTTAAAGCGGACCAATTCTACAACGTAGATGAATCTGGAAATTCGACAGTCTCTATTCCACCCAAACTACTAGTACCCAAAAGTTTAAAGTAGATTGGAACAAGGCCATCTGGTAAATGGGGCTTAAATCTTGCCACGAAAAACTAATACGATTCTCATCATTCTTATCATGAAATGCATATCTCTATAGTTGCCATTAACTTATCAAGGAAATGTGGAATTGTGCTCTTGAAAATGCCTGCCCACACTTCTCATAAAGTGCAGCCGGTCGATGGGCCGGCCCATGTAAAAATTTTTATAATCAAGCGGACAGTGAATGGAGGAGCAGTCATTCTGGAAAAAATAAGTCTGTATTATAAATAAATAAACCATATCGAAAGCATATCCCAAAACTTTCAATATCCAAAACATTAGTAAGGATTTTCAAACAGCTCGTATTTGACTATTGAATGAAAGTATTTTAGGAGAAAATAAACATCTTTTAATCTTAATAAAAAAATATGTTGACAACGCACTTACTGAAATCACTTCTTGTGAAATAATACGAAAGCATCAAATAGAAAGAAATAGAACATTAAAACGAGGAAAACAGTTAGCATACGTAGTTTAACATATTATGTGGAGAGAAAGTAAATGAAACAGAATAAAACAAAATGATATGCCTTAAAGATAAAGAAACCGAAACTAAAGATAGTTGAAAGCTGCGGTCAAGAAAATGATAAAATAATTTTGCTTGCTAGCACAAGTGACGAAGAAGAATTTGCAAATGCGTTAGGGGCAGAAATAAAGAAAGAAATTGAAAAAAAAACGTTGGCGATAGCAAAACTGGAAAGTTTTATCTTCGTGTAATTGTGAGGCGAAAATTATCAATATCACTAGAGAAGATTACGAAGTTAAATATTTTTGAGTCTGCTTTTGTAAAAAAAATTACCAATTGAAAGTTTTACACAAGTACATTGTAAAAAAATGTACAAGTAGAGAAAAACTAAAGTAACATATTGAAGTGATCAATATAAATTTTATGAACAATGGTATGGCAGACTACTTAGTAGCAGCGAAATTGGTCTGTCATTATTTCAGGCTGCTAACAAAACATTTTCACAAAATTGCCCCAAGACACAACGTTTTCCTCAATATAAAAAATAAAGGAATTTTTGAGATTAGGTTAACTTAACAAAATAGGATCAGGTAACATTAGAAGTTAGTAATTTCACTGCCAATGAAAATTTCACTTTCTTGAGCCGAATAAAATTATTTTATTTTTTGTATAGGTAGATGAAGAATATAACTATGTTATTTGATATTTGCCTTTGACTAGAATCAGTTTCAGTATTTTCCATGCCGATGTACACACGGTTCTCCTTCTCACTCTAGCTTTCAGGCCACAATTTATATAATTAAATACTGTATTGTGTAAATGTTTTACTAGGAATCCAGTCGTAGCAAGAATTTACCTTTAACATATATTTAGGCTGTAAAATAGCATCACGTGTATCAACATTTAATGTAGTTCTAAACTTAGTTTGTATTAAAGTATATTGTAAGAATAGTCTCTCTGCAATAGAGCATAAGAATGTGGCAGACTTATGGCAGAAGCTTAAAGAAAATATGTAAGATTTGGATATGTCAGTTAAGACAAATAAGCTAGTCTTTTATATAAAAACTTTGTACCAAAAATTTTCAAAAGAAAAATTATAATATAAACCTCATCTCACGATCTATTTCGAAAGAAATTTTCATTTCTTTTACAGTAAATACGTATCGAATAATGTTGGTTTTGTGAATTATAATGAGACATGTTAATAAATAGGACCCGTTACAAAATTTTATATACGCTGCGCCAATAAGCCCACAACTGAAAAGATAAATACTGATGATATGTTTCTAAGAACAATTCTTTTTCTGCAGAAATATCCACAAAAACAGCAACATGATTTTCATTCACATTCTTATTAGTATTTTCGATTGTACACAGATTAAAGAATAGGTTATAATTGCAGGGATATTCCGTTTTACACTTTATTTGTTCGTCATTACATAATAGCAGAAGAAAATATTTGACAAACCGGCTAAGAACTTCCGAAATTAAGTTTACTGTGCGTTTTCAATTACCGTCTTGAAAGAAAACCCTCTTCCCTCTCGATTACCTCACAAAAGGCGCTTTTCATTTTTTTCGTTTTCTTTCTCTCTCTCTCTCTCCTCCCTTTGACGTCTATACTCCCCACTTCCTTCATCATCGAAAAGAATGATGAAGAAAGCGGAAGCAGAGGAAAAAACTCCGATCCGAGTAGACTGTTTTCATAGCCTGCCTTCACATACGTACGGTTACATGCGCGCATACATGTTATAACCAGCCGAAAGATACAATAGAGGTCTCCCCGACCGCCACATCCTTTATAGACTCTAATCAGCAGTTCATATTTGTATATAATTTGTTCTCATAAAAGAAGTGCGCCCCCGATGTATCGCTTACAATATGACAGACGGCGTACATGACGAAAGCTATGGGGAGATACATTTATTCGCCTCTCTACGTTCTACTCTATCTAACGCGGGAGTTTTGTGCTCTGTTTAAATAACCATATGTATATCGTACGCATGGATACTTTTCAAAAGGGGTTCTCTCTCATAGATGTTATGAATCGGGTGCTTTTAAGGACGTAATACGTATATACATACATACATGTATAAATGTATACGGCTTGAAAATGCTTTTAGATGATCCGTTAAGAAGCGAAAACACGAAGTTAGTTTACCAACAGAAAAATATCCCTTCAATTATCCCACATGGATTGTTTGCAAGTGATGCGATCAGTTTCAATAACTTAAACAAATATTCTAAATTATGTATTTTTAACTAGCACTTCCATTTGATTGAACCAAAATACAACTGTAAATCGTTCGTTAGAACTTTTTATTGTTCTTGAAATTCAACATTTCTGAAAACTTATATGGTATATTTTTTATGACTTTTTTGTATCGGGCATATAATTCTGCATCAAAACTTACTAAGACACACTATGTCAAAAATCAGCCGTTTTTGAATTATTCATTTTTCAAATATAGGGCTAATTGCAACGTTATGTTCAAAATTCTGTATTTCTGAAGGGATTGCAGCTAAAGATCTCATATTTGGCATGTTACTGGCTGAAATAGCATACATCAAATTTACGTCCTACAATTTATCATAATTTATACAGGGTCGTCCAAAATTAAAATTCATTTCAACCAAATTCACAGCGATGAAAGTCACTTTTTTTAAATGGAACACCCTATATATTATTGCATTTTTGAATACACTTAATAATTCTCTATATTTCCGGTTTCCGAGTTATAAGTACTTTTCGGGTGAGAGTCTTAAAAATATGCTTTTTAATGAATTTAAAATCTTAGTAATCCTTGAATGTCAAAATAATTGATATTGCATTTGTACTATAAATACACAAAGATTATATCTGTCAAGCAAAATAGCAAATGAAATATTTTACAGAAAAGAAACGACATTTTAGATTTATTTTCCATTCATGGAGAATGTAATAAGATTATAAATAGTACATGTACAGTATTCGACGACAGATATCAAAATTTTTGCAAAGTGATCTAAAACAATATCATTACAAAAACTCAAACAAGAAAATTAAACAAAATAGGTTGCAAAAGACAAAATTCAATATGATCACGATGACATATAAAACACATTTAACTCACAGTTCTACTACAGTCTTCGTGAATGAAAAATAAATCTAAAATATCGTTTCTTTTCCGTAATGTATTTCATTTATTATTTTGCTTGACAGATATCAACTATGTGTATTTATAGTACAAATACAATATCAATTATTTTGACATTCAAGGATTGCTGAGATTTTAAATGCATTAAAAAGGCGTATTTTTCGGACTTTCATCAGGAAATCTCTAATAACTCGAAAACTGTAAAAGATCGAAGCCAATATGTCTAATAATCAATGATAGAGAATTATTAAGTGTATTCAAAAATGCAATAATATATAGGGTGTTCCATTTAAAAAAAGTGACTTCTATCAACGTAAAGTTGGTTGAAATGAACGTTAATTTTGGACGAGCCTGTATAAATTATGATAAATTTTAGGACGTAAATTTGATGTATGCTATTTCAGCTAATAACATGCCAAATATGAGGTCTTTAGCTGCAATGCCTTCAGAAATACAGAATTTTGAACATAACGTTGCAATTGGCCCTATATCTGAAAAAAATTGAATAACTCAAAAACGACTGATTTTTGACTTAGGATGTCTTAGTAAGTTTTGATGCAGGATTGTATGCCTGATAGAAAAAACTCATAAAAAATATACCATGCTATTTAAATTAAGAAAGTTGACGTTAACTTCCGGTAAACCGGAAGTGGTACAATGGCGTAAATAATTTTGTTGATGAGTCCAGATGATAGTTATAATTACAAGTTTTGAGAAATGTTGAATTTTAAGAACATCAAAAAGTTCTAACGAACCAGTTCCGTGAATGACCCTGATACAAAAAAATTAATAATGAATAATAAATAAGTGCTTAGTTATGATAATCTATATGCAAATACAGTGTGTCCGAAAAAGTCCGCAATAGCCTTGTAAGTCCTGTGTTATAGTCTTAATAAGAAAGTGTTTCAAATAAAAGTTGCCACAATTTACCTGATCTACTTTGTAGACTGAAGAGAGTTCGAATATTTTATACAACCTCTTGCGGCAACCATATTTAATTCGATCGAAAAATGTCAAGAAAAAATTGCTCAGAATTACAAAATCTTGCAAAATTTCAACTTGATGTTTAATTGGATGATCTTCAATCGAAAAATAGAATCTAGAAAAAATTATCTTTTAATTCAGATTTATTTCCAATTAGAGGTAAAATAAAACCAAATTTCAACTTTATGTTTAATGGGTGGATGATACGCTAAGAATCAAGTCGCAATATAGAATCTAGAATATTGATTGTAATATTTATGCCTCAAATGAGTTCTCCCCGTTGGTGTGGCTCCTTATTTCCTTAATTGCCAATTAAATAATTTAATGTGTTTTATCACTCGTTTTATGAAAGATTTCTCATTAGGTGTACATTTGCGCATGTACGAGAAAACGGTGGCAAAAACCATTTAAGGCATAAAGATTAAATAGGCAATCAGCATAAGTAAGGGAGAAATAAGTACGTGATTTTAGTATCACAACAATGGCACTAATAATTATTTTGTATGGAGAAAATCAAAGAAATTGCCAGAACACGGCAAGACAGTTTAATTTTCCTCAACCTAGCAAGAATGTCCATTATTCGACAATAACTCGTATGGTACAAAATTTGAAGAAGGCCGAAAATGTTGAAAATAACGTTAAGAAGATCCATAGGCGATGGACAATTATAAAATTCTCGTGTAAATTGTGTCGCTTAAATTGTTTATTTGGATAGTGACATATGTTATTATTTGATTTTGGCTGTTGCACATTTTATCGCAAATCCGCAACATTAGCAATACATATGTACAGCTTAAATTGGCTATTCAGATAAGAATGCAAAGTGCTGTATCTCTGAAACAATTCATCATAGAAAGTTGCGTTTGAAAATTTTTGGACTAAAGTGGGCAAAAGAAGACCGCGGAAAATATTTTCAGATTTCCAAGATGGTCGCCAGGGGGCGTAACCGGCATCTTAAACTTTTAAAGTGATTTTTCATTGAAATCCACCCAGTAAATGTTACCAAAAAATATATGCTTTTTAAAGCTAAGCTGTACATTCTAAGTAATTTTTGTTTAATACTTTTTGACGTATCTATTAAAATAAAGTGGTGGGGGGCCATTCAATGTTTTTTTAAATAAACAGCTGTAACTCCTAAACGACTGAACTGATTTTAACAAACTTGGTCTCACTGGAAAAAAGCATTTATTGTTACATCAAACCTATCATACCTGTGATATGTCTATTTCTTAATGATGCCGCTAGAGCGCGTTTTTTGATGTAATAACAGAAAATTGCAAAATTCTCTAAAAAAATTAAATGCAATAATATTACTTTTTTTCATAAAAATGTTGGCGACCTTCACTCGATGACATTTGGTCTTCTCTTCCTTACTATCCTCTCATATTGAGTTTTGATAGCTCATCCTATGAAGTAGACCGTTGTTCGAAATCCTTGGTTTTGCTGTGTTTTCCGTTAGATATTTCATTGAAGGATGATAAGAATAGATCTGTTTTGACAAAAGAATTACTGTCACGGTTGAGTGAAATAGTTTCGGGATATGCGATTGGTAAGCAGTTTGTAATATGATTTAAACTGATGTGCTAAGCTGAAATATAATTTTCTGTTATATCATTGGTGAGTTATGAGATATAAAAATAAAACTGGCTCTCTACCATATACTTTTGACGGTTTTAGTACGAAGACATTACCAGCAGCTGTCAAATTGTAAAAAGTTATTTTACAGTTTGAATATTTTTTTAATACTCAAAACATTTCTGACGGCACTCAAGTTATAAAAAAATTTTACCGCTAAATTCTAAAATAGTATATTTGTTTACAGATTCGAAAGTTGTAACAGTCAAAATTGTTTGGACATGTGTCAAATTGTAAAACAATTTATTTTATATTTTTATATATTATATTTATTTTATATTTACATTACAACTGATACTGAGAAAAGGTAAATCTCTCGGTGATTAAGAAGTATAGTGAGATTCAGTTTTCAGGAACTTTATACTACGATTAATCGAGCCATTGGATACACTAGATGGTACAGAGATAACTTACAGTGTCGCAGCAACAGGATGCCTAGTCTAGGAGGTCTAGTCTTTTGCAGCAATTTTATGATTGAGCTGGTTTTGCATGAAGTGACATTTTCGTCTCATTACATGACACATATTCAGAACCACATTTTATTATATCCGACGCAAGCGTTATTGTTTGCCCCGGAATCATAAATGGATTTATAGTATATAATAATTTAATTTCCTATATAATATTTTTCGTTAAAGACAATATTTATTCTTATTTTGTTAATAAAAATTAGTTTTTTTTCAGAATATATAAAAAACATAGCCGTATTTAAAAACAAAATGTTAATATCATTTCCGGTTAAACTGGAAAAAAGGTTGCGCAGGATGCGCGATTACACAGCATATGTTAATTTTGAATATCAACTAAATCCATTGTACGATATAAAAGTTATAATCTGTTACCTCCTACCTACCCAAAAATTGAAATTAACAATTCTAGAAGAAAAAATAAAACCTCGAAACTTTCGTTATAGTTACGTCGGTTCTCGGAAAAGTTATCCGCAATTTCTCTTTTAAATTTGTTTAATGCAGCGATTTTTCGGAAGCAAAAGGCCGCTAGATACTCTGTACGTAAGTACAAGAAAAATCGACTAACAAAACGTCAGACGGAAGGAGATGAAGAGGAAGAAGACGAAGAAGAAGTAGAAGAAGAAAAAGCTCTCTAATCCGTTTCGCTAATCCGGAATAAACACCGCTGTGATCTCGGATTAATCAACGTTGATGAATTTCAGCCTTATTAAGACGCTACTGACTTTGTTCTCCTTGGCTTTACCGAATTAAACATTTACCAAATTCGTTTCGCTTGTTTTACTTAAGGATCGTTTTATCGCTGTAAGTATATGAACAAAGTAGCGCTAGAATTACATGTGCTCGTGCCTGTACTTGTGTATACATATAATGTGTGCAATGTTGTTTTCCATTAAGAACTTGTTTGCAAATCTGTAATAAAACCAGAAAGACTAAATATAATATTTATTTTAGTAATTTAAGTTATACATAAGGAGATAAATTACCGCTCCAAATATATAAAAAAATAACATCAACTCGAAAGCTTTAGAAAAGTCGATGTCATATTTTTAGACAGTCACGGACGTAATCACATTTTCGAATTGACAGGCTTGATTTTTCCACTTTTCTATCTAACAACGTTATGCAAAAGTTCGCGTCGTTGGCTGACCGGTTGGCATCAGGTGGACGTAAAATCACGTCGCCCCAACTCGAGTTCCGGTGGCATCGACAGTGGTAACGGTCCACTTGGCATGTGACAGCTTGATGGTAAGCGGCAGGGGGTCGGGGACTCTACCATACATTATGCATTTGCGGAGTTTGAGTCAATCACGGACCGCTGACGTCCGTACGGGACATAGATAGAAATTCCCTTCGGCAAGAACAACTTACATATGGAAATACCTTTTTTCAAATGCCGCGGGTGATATTTGTTTTATTTTTATGTTAACTCTATGGCATTTCTTTTATTTTATAACTTATAATAATAATTTAACTGGAAACTTAAATTTACTCTAACTGAAGTCGGGGCTAAATTGGCTAAATATACTCACTGACATTGGATCCAGAAGGAATCATTTATTTAACTTGATTTTTTGGCAATTATAGTATTTACACTATGCATCGACAAAATGAGAAATGAAACGTTCCAAAAAATAACATTTACAAGACAAAATTTTATTGCAGTACAATTAACACAACGGCCAATTTCGCGATAGGACAAACCAACATCCTGATAGGCAACAATTCTACCACTGTCAAAGTCACTAACACAGTGATAATTTTGACAAATTAATAGTTTGAAGATGGCCGATATCTGCTTATGGAATCGTTCCAAAAACTTGAACAATTTACCAATATTCGACTGAAGTATTTTATAAAATCAGCGAGTATTCCGGTTGATCAAGGTGTTCCTCCTCGGTTGACCAGTTGAGTCTTCTTCGTGTTGACCCGGATATCACCTAACCGAAAAAAATGCCAATGTACTTCTCGAAAAAATGCACAAGTGGTTTTCATCTTCAGAATTATTTGTTTCTAAATACAGAAAAAACCAAATATATTACTAGTATCTTTTCACAGACAATTAACACAATGTGTTCAGGAATTGAGGTTTTTGGGGTTACATATTGCCAATTTCGCTTGATAGGAATACAAACTTTGATCGCTAAACTCAACATCCTGATACGTAATTTAAGAACAATAATTGGCAACAATTCTACCATGGTGTCAAAGTCATCGTCGTACAGTCAACATGTATTTGATGGCAGCAATAGATAGGAGAATTTTGCAAGACTTTCTTTAAAAGGTGGAATATTTTACATTATCAGCAATTTTTATATATGAACTTTTAATTCTAATATTCAGAAACAGAAGTGACTTCTCATGCAATAGTGATGTTCACTCTTACAACACTAGAAAAGGGTCTCATTTTCATAACACTTCCGACTTAGTGAAAAGATCGCCGCGTATTTGGGTTTAAAAGTTTTCAACGCTCTGCCTCAAGATATTAAATCAAAGAATGGAGAAAAACAATTTAAGCACGCGATCAAAGCATTCCTTTTGCGAGAATGTTGTACTCGCTACGATTATTTTAATTTGTGTAATAAATGTAACTTAGATATTTAGTTTTTAGTCAAATTTAGCAAATTTAGTAATGTATTATTCTGATATGTAATATTGAATCTCATTTTTGAAATGTTTCGAGCAATAAAATTTGAATGTTGAAAATGTTGAATGTATCAATGATATAAAGTTGTCAGCTCTCATGAATATGAATCTCTTCGCAAAAAAGTATCAATGATGTAAAGTTGACATGCTTACCATAGCATCCTTTAAAAATATGTCATTTTTTGACAAAAAACCAAGTTGAACAAATTACTCCTTCTGGGTGTAACACTTCGAATGTCAGTGAGTATAATCTCTACGAAATAACATACCTGCAGTCCAAATATGACGATCCAACTTATAAGTCAAAAAATCTATATCTAATATATAGGATGATAAGGTTACAATTTTTTTTTCCTTCTTTTTATATGGCTTCTTTAATAATTGCAATATTTCCAAAGAAAAATTAAGTATTGTGGAGTACTCTGAAGATGACAAATTTAGAACTGCTTTCACTTGAAAATGGCAATCTGCTATCAGCAATTTATCAAAAAAAAATCAAATAATTTCTAACTGAGGTCTGCATCATGTAAATACTGTAAATTTCTAAACAAATGAAAATCAAAAGATTAATTGGCGGTACAGAATACAAATCTAAGCGTCCCAACCATACTCTAAAAACTGTTCTTGAAGTCTTACAGAAAGACCTGGCTTAATGTTGTTGTAATCTAGTATTTTCTTCAACTGCAGTTTTCACATTGATTAGTTGAAAACGGTATTTGTTTCAATTCTAAGTAAAAATATTCTGCTACTCCTTGGCTAACTAAATCGTTTTCCCCAAATACAACTTTATTCCATGAGCAATTAACTGATAACAGTGCTTCTAAGACTGTAATATTTTTCAACCACTGTGCCAGGACAATTTCATCTTCTTCATCGAAATCCGGCAATGCTATTCCGCTATCGTTTGTTGACAATCCTGCATGTTTGAAGCAGTTCGCAATTGTTGCTCGTGAAATATTGCTACACGACATGACTTGTTGCTTTCTAAAATGGTTAATTGCCTTGATTATTAGTTGGTCAGCCGTTGTTTTTAGCGGCAGAAAACAAAGTTTTATTGAGATTCAATTAAGATTATTAATAATTAAAATAAATAACAATAGTTTCCTCTTAGTTCTTCATCTCACTCTTCATCCAGTCATCCAGGCTTTAATATTAAATTCATAGTTTACTGGTAACGATGTTATATTTTAAAAATAGTACCTTTTTTATAGTGCCTGTCATTAGCCGCTACCATAACCATAATCCTCTTTGGATATTTTAAAACAACACATTACAAAAACTGATCAGAGATTTCCAAGCAAATCTGCAGAACGATGGAGACAACAGATAAATGAAAAAGTAGAAATATATCCGAAAAAGCTTTGCTAATGCCGTTTTCGTTATGATGCATTCTTTCTAATTTATGATATGCACGACATTGATGAAAAAATAATCCTTTTAATCGAGAATTTGGTGGCGTTTATGAACTATTATATGCCACTTATTACATCGCATTTCATTAAGAAACCGGCTCCCTGGTTCACAGATACAATAAGAGCCATGCAAAAATTATGTGACAATGCACTTAAACCTTTTGAAAAGAATAACAATGTTACGAAGTGGGATTTTTATAGATCACTAAAAACTATCACAACCGCTGCTATAAAATCAGAAAAGAAAAGTTACTTTGATACAGAATTAAGCGAACAGAATCTAGTAAAAAACTTGTAGAGGTTCTTGAAAAGTATGGGTTTATGTACATAAAAAAAGACAACAGTCGCTACTTGATCACTTACACGATCTGAATATCATAAACAACTATTTCGTAAATGCTATTGCTAAATCTACGATTGATACGGCAACATTCGATTTGTTTTCTAGTACTAAATTGAGTGTGTTGTGGTCGGAAGTCGTCGCTCTGCGTTTACGTTAACTAATTCGGGCATCCCACAGCGATCTATCCTTGGTCCTCTATTATTCTCACATTTGCGTTAACTAGATCTTTGACGTATTGTAAGTGTCATCAATACGCTGAGGATACTCAATTATATTATTCATTTCCGGTATCGGTGGCCAATGAGACATGCAATCGCTTGAATACCGATATTCGACACCCAATATGCTAAAAAATATGTCACTGCATTTAAATCCTCCAAAAGGCGAACTTATTTTATTCGAACTAAAGAACATACGAAACGATGAAAATGTCCATGATAAAATCAATATATTTGTGGATAAACAAAGGATTGCTTTTAAAAATTGTGTAAAGAGCTTGGGCGTTTCATAAAACTCCGATCCGAAATTTGATAAGCATGTTGATAAATGCATCACTAAAGCTTATATACATATACTAATAGATTGGTGCTGAACTTAAAGACTAAACAACTGTTGTGTGAGAGCCTTGTTCTTTCTAACACTAATTATTGTGATGTACTTCATAAGAACTCACACAAGCGTTTGATTTTCATATTAGACGACGTAACCACGTCTCTCATAAATTGACGGAATTGCGATGGCTAAATATGAAGAGCCGAGGACTACTTCATGCCGCTACTCTATTTCATAATACCTTGTTTTCAGGAAAACCACCGTATATATTTCAGAAGGTAAAATGTAGAACTGAAGTGCATAGTTTGAATATTCGATTCAAGGGAACACTTACTCCACCCTGCCATATGTTGGAGTTTTTCAAGAACTGCTTTAGTTATCGAATTACGCATATTTATAACAATATCCCTACACACTGTAAACTCACGCGTAGCCCCGTACTATTTATGAAGAGATTATTTCAACATATATTTTTGGATAACGATAGATTTGATAGTCGTGATCGATGCTGTTGGTGGTAATCTTCCTATTTTTTTTTTTTTTCAATTTACTTGTTTCTAGTTTTCTTGTCGATGTAATAATTATCTTAATCCAGCTCTCTTTATTAGAATTAGGTTAGTTTGATGGTTGAGTGGAAGAGCAGCTATCACCAAGTGATTGGAGGCGAGCTAAACTCCGCCAGAATTCTTTCGTACTTAATTCTGTTCTTTTTTGTTGATGAGATCATGAAAAACGTTTCCTACAAAGAAGTAGAGGCACAAAATGAAGAAAGTGTATATCAATTTCTTATTCTTTGATTTATCTTTTTATTTTATCAAACATTCCATTCTATGACATCTGTTTATAAAATTAATGTTTTCCACTGCTTTCAAGATGTATCTGTGTCCGTTATGTTAATCGATATTAAGTTTGTACTATTTCAATACACAATATGCAAATATAAATATACCTGAAATAGGTATACTGCCATTATTTAGTATATACATCCAATTGTATTCTAGCGTTCCCCCTCCCCCACACTTTGCAATAATTAAAATTGCAGGTTTCCATTTTTCAATTTAGCTTTTGTATTTTTATTTTTGTCGATTTTTCACCCTAATTTTTTTTTCACCAGAGTCGATACGAATCAAACAATCTGCGTGTATTTGTCGCTGATGAACGCAAATGGAACGATAGGGTACGGAAGAGCAAGAGACCCCCTGTCCCCCGGGAAAGACATCGGATAAAGCAGACTGCAGTGATCCGATTAACTGTAAATGGACGTACAATTGTCTACTGTCACCGCCTACTCTGATCTGTCACTCCGCTAATGCTTACGGTTCTTTAATTTGGATCCAGACGTAATTCCTAACTTTATCTTGGAGATGTTAGTTTTCTGAGGATGATCTCTCCGAGGATACTACACTGAGAGGAAAGTTCCAACGAGTTGGAGAAGTATGTTTTCGGTTCGAACCGTTACTGCTTGTGTAAATAACGATAAGTTTACGTTTTTTTTTGCAATGGTAAAGGATGAAGTAAATACATTATCTATCGCCGAATAAATAAATAACTTTAACAAGTACTCCTAATTGTTAAGTTAGTAACTTCACCGAAACCACCAAGTTCTTAATCAAACTATTAATATGAAAGACAATTAACTTGCTGTCAAGTATTTGCATTATCTTAATGCAAGAAGCAAACACATTATAATCCCTAAGTAAAATGTTTTTATTCACTACAAATCGATACTTACAAACTAACTCTAACGATGTCTGGTGTGTAAGAGTGGTTGTGTAAAGAGCTTTTGTTGCAGTAAGTCATGTGATGTAATAGATAGTAATCAATAGTATTTGTGCTCCTTTTTTAAATTATTAATTTTTAGTTTGGTAAGACACATTTTATATTTTGGAATGAAACCATGTTTGTAGTATTTGGACCTATTTTTAGAAGAATAGTCCCCAAAGTAGGAACCTAAGAACCCAATAGTGGGAATCTATTGTATCGGGTGGCCAACTAAGAAAGAGGAAAAAATATTACTGACTAAAGTGACCCCGAGAAACATCTGGAAATTCTTTAGAAAAGCGTAGGATGACCGCTAGAGGGCGTAAATGATCACTAAACACTTTAATTCTTATTTTAGGCAAAATTTACCAACTTAAGGTCTATCATAAATATGAAAATCGGAATCTACTGAAAATTTTACATATCTTACATCGGATAACTTTTTTGTATTTTGCCAAATCAGAGGTGTGGAGGAGGGGAAACTTTGTATTGAAAAAACGCTTATAACTCCGGTTCTGTTGAACCGAATTTTGCAAACTTAGCCTCGTTGAAAACAGCATTACTCCTCCAATCTAATGCTTAGAAATTTCTTCAATCACTAAACATAGGACAATGAAAGTTTTAGAAAGTTCTTCATTTACTTTTTTGTCGAGTGCACAAGCGAGATGCCCCCATGCTTCTCCTCCTCTCTCCGGTTGCATCCGGACAAAGAAGTCCACAACCTGGTCAACAGTTACTTCGGGATCTTCTAATCGATCAACCCCAAAGTATATCCGCCTCCCCATGTCCGCAAGGAGATGGACTGGAGTTTCTTCCACACTCCCACAGTTTCTACACAGTAAGTAACCTCAGTCTGTCTCTGCCCATAAAGACTACCTTGCACAGTCTTTTCTCATTTGGGCTGATCCCGAGAATTTTACAGTGTCTCACACCGACAAGTGCATTTCAATACTAACAGAGAGTCCCATTTACTTGGACTAACCAGCATTAACGGCACTATCGTCTCTGATGTTAATGTGCACCCTAACTCCCTACGAGTCTCTTCGATTGAGTCCACTGTGCTACAAAGCATACATTTATCGGAGTTATCTCTATTAATATGCTTTGCAAACACACGGAAAGATCCATGTCGACAGAACTTGTGTCAGATAGCGAAATTCGGTTTACGCCATTATTATTTTTAAGAAAACAGAGCCATAGATCTGTATCCCAGATTTTCTCCCACAGACTCTCTAGAAGCCCAGAAAACTTATGAAAATGGCTCACACTATACAAATTGCACAATATTGAAATAAACATCCGACAGATTCTGATAACCAAACTGTTATCAGTTCTATCTCCAAAATGTGTTTATTACCTTTGATTATGAATGCAATTGTTGTTGTTTCTCAGGACGCAAACAAAGCTTTTCAAGTCGTGTTAAGCTGCAATATTTGTACCTATCATAAATATGCACTGTTAAAGACACTATATTAATAAGCACCCACACATATGTGCTTTCATACAACAACTTTCGTTTTGGAATAAAATTTTCTTGTTTACATATTACATAATTACTATAAATTGTATACATTTAAGCGGACGTATATCCTACGCAAAATGTTTAATTACTCGTGAACGAAATGATCTATCACGCGTCCCTTTATCATTATTAACTGCATCAATCGCATAATACGCTGACCAGCGTATGCACACCAAAAACAGTAAAAAATCAAGCGGATTCGCGATGCGAAACATGTGAGGGGTTGACGTTGACGGGGTGGTGGTGGTAACGCTGGTGGTACTAGCAGTAGCCTGTATACAGAAGCGGCAGTTGCTACCCGGGGGTGGCTATACGCCATGAATAATAAATGGGGCGGGTTCTAACAATGACGTAACTGCAATCGCGTCGCTAGTCTCAGCACAGATTGGCGAGCATCTGCCGCTGGCCCCACGCAAGCGCCCCCAATTTCACCCCCTCAGCGAAAGGAGGATCGGATCGCAGGGCAAAAGAAAGGACGCATTTTCAGATAGAAACACCACGAGAACGTCGTCAAGATGCCTACCCTGTACAGAGCGCAAGTTTGTGTTTTTTTTTCTTTTTTAGTTCTTATTCCTTCCATCCTTAAAACCGCGAGGAAAATGACCCACCGGCCGCCGCAACGAAGGACACGTTTTCGAACGGGGCCGCGAAATGTGGTGTATTCTGGTAGGATCCGCTAGATAATCGTAACACTAATAACAATAATAATCCGGATGGTAAGGGTTAGTCGTGATGATGCGTAATTGTGTAATAGAGGACGAATTAATAATGTAAAATTGGTGATTGCCCGTCATTATTGTATATCGAAAAGGACACGTATGCCTAAAGGTGTATAAATATTTTCCGCTTTCTCTAGCAGTCCAGTAGTTAAACGATGTAGTAAATAGCATCTGGCTATGGGTTTTTAATATTTGTGGATATTTTAAAAAAGCTGGAAGTAAAAAGAACAGACTTTCTAAAATCATGAACAGAAATAGTTTAAAGTAATATGCATTAATAAAGGTCTATAAAAATGTCAATGGCAAGCACTATCATTAATTACGTCAGCATCTAGTCTCTATGTTTAATAGACATATAAAACATAGGGGTTGGTTATACTTTTCTTTAAAAATGCATCTTATAAAATGTTACTGATCTAACCATTACTCACCATTACTCAGTTTCTCACAACCGTTTCCTCTATTTGATTAATTTTCAACATTGGCATATGTACAAGCGAATAAAAATGAATATTGAGGAAGGAGAGGGGTTGGCATGCTTTGATTTAGAATTTCATTTATGACAGTTACATCTACAATTTAGGGAATTTATGTTTGGGGGTTAATTAGAAATTATATAACATCTATTTGGTAGGAATTTTAAACAATCGCTCAGAATTGGGTTAAAAGATTTTTCATAAACCACAGCATTTAATAAAATATTCCCTTCTTTCTTTGCTTATTCAAAAAAAAATGATAAGTACAAACTCACTTAAAAAGATATGTTCTACAAAAATGGCATTTCAGTGAATCCTAAAAACCAATCCATAATCATAGCCCTTAAAGGAGGACGACAAGTAGGAACTCTCCAATCTATCGAAGGAAGCGAAACAGTAATTTTGATTGCGACAGCTCTTTTGCCCTCCATACTTACATTTTCGAGAAAAGAGAATGAACAAGACTTTTAGCTTGATCCACCTTTACGAGATTGGATTGAGATTTACTCATCAAGCTGGACGAGTTCGGAATTGTGCATGGTTTGAAAAGTTTATAGAACTTTTTAAACTAATGAACCAATCCCCCGTTTGGATAATCCTAGCTATTAATTCTACTCGTACGGATATAATAGTACTCTGTTTACCAGCCCACATGTTCGATAGGTTCCAGTCCCTTAGTGTATCAGTTTTAAACCGCCAGGCCTTTACTATGACGATTATATCAGAAACTCATTTAGGTGCAATCCAGTGCGCTTTTTCAAGCATCTTTGATTTTCAGAAATGTAGTATTACAAACTGCTACAGTGATAACCCCAATCAACAGTTTTGAAAAGATAGAATTTTAGCCACCACCTGATCGTAATGCGTTCTCAGATGCAAACTGCCGCTGACATATAGCTGGGTGCCAATGAAAACCCTAATAAATCCTTTGCAACAAACCTTAACCGCGGAAACTCCTCATTAACTGTAAGGCTCTGACCAAGAAAGTCAAGACAAATAAAGATTTAAACAATGAATCCCAAATTAAATGCTCCTCTTGTGTGTGAAATGATCAATCTCATAGACCTAGTTCCTTAACCCTCAATATACCAATACTTT
This sequence comes from Holotrichia oblita, assembly GCA_023690525.1. Taxonomy (NCBI): domain Eukaryota; kingdom Metazoa; phylum Arthropoda; class Insecta; order Coleoptera; family Scarabaeidae; genus Holotrichia; species Holotrichia oblita. Next base: position 184,879,676 of record CM043015.1, on the reverse strand, counting down.
TGTAACCTGCCAACTATCGCCCGGGCCTAAGAAGCCCGTAGTTAGTTTCATAATTATGTTTGTTTTTAGCATTTGTCACTGATTGAATCGAATAAAGGATTACTGAATAAGTATATATTAACAATAAAACTTAAAATTTTTATTATTAAACAAAACCGTAAGTTCTTCATACGATATTAGATATTACATTGTTATAATAGTATAGTATGGCTAAGTTACTCATTTACTTGCTGTAGCATTTCAGGCACATTACAACAGAGTGATCTTTACATATGTTTTTTTACAGTCAATGCAAATAATTTTGTTTTTTCTGTCTAGCGATGGCGGACACATACAGCGCCGTTTTCTTTTCACTTTAGGTTCCGTCATATTTTCCATGGCCACGTAGTCTTCGGCGGGGTTGGTGACATCGACAACTTTAGCTAGCGCTTTACCTAAATTTATAATAAACTGACGACGTTGCATGTTATTGGATGTAACAGGTTTCCACAATATAAAAGAATCTAAAACACTCACGTGGATCATATTATAAAAAAACAACCAGTGGCCACCTTCTTGTCATCCTTCTTACTGTATAACATCTCGTCATCTGGTCCATTGTATCTACTCCAGCTTTGGTTCCATTATATGACAATATTATTTCAGGTTTTAGCTTTTCATTGGTTTCATCGTTTTTTCGTTTATAGTCCATTGTACTCAACAGTGGAACTACCTTTCCCCGTTTGGAACAGTACAACACAATAGTTACGTTGTAACTAAATCCGTAAATACTTAAACTTTTCGACCACTATTCCGCCAATGAGTAACTAGTTAAAAAGTTATCAGATGTGATTTTCCTTCCACTGCCTTCGATTTCTACTACAAGACTTTTTACTACTTATTCACCTTGTTTCGCAGTTCTTTCTTCTCCGGCCCCTTTCCCTTAGTAAATATTCATTTTCCAAACATAAGAAGTTGCACTTCCACAAATTGCCCAAAATTTTATTCCATAACGTCCTGGGTTTGAGGGAATATATTGTCGAAATGCACAACGTCCTCGGAAAGTCACTAATTGTTACTCCACATCTCTATTACTGGTTCATTTCGGGACTTGAATACGCCGATAAGGATCAGGACCCCAATAAACACTTTCAATTCTTCGATTTCAAGGTTTTGCCATTTATCTTTCAAAACTGTAGCCCCCTTTTTAATTGTTCACTTGCAAATGATATCTAATAATAGTTTATGAAAATATAATAAAAAAGATGACTCAATTGAATCGCACATTCCCTTGGCAAAACGTGTAGGTCCAGGAGTTGACTCGATTATATTTTTAGCTGCTGTTCTTCCTCCAGGTAGTTGCTTTGGCTCCGAAGACCATTCTAAATTAGTTTTAGATGTACAAATACGTAATCTTTCGCACATCTCTTCTTCGACATAATCTGAATTCTCATCAAGTAATTCCCCATCATCTCCGCTTATCTGTTCTGCTACTTCTTCTAATTCACGCCGAGTAAGCGGTTTTTTATATCCGTACGACATTATGTAAGAATTAGTAACCTTTAACACACAAAATCATGAACATGTCATGACTTGCATGGACCTACGCAATATCATAGAATTACCAGCGCAGTAGCCAAAAAATTAGAACAAACAAAAACTTGTAAATGCAGGGGCTTCAGAGGCCCGAATGACACGTGACGCTAGATTTTTAAATAAGTCTAGATTCCAAAAGTCTTTTGCAATAATAAAGAACTGAGTGAAGCATCATCTAATCACAAACAACGTCACAAGACCGTTCCAAAAAATATTAATTTTCAGCGAAGATATCTTTGATTACAGAACACGAACGGGCTTCTGAGACGCCGAGGTATACGCAGGGTTAATGTTGCCTCACTATCAATTTCACTGATTTAACAAAATCTGAAGAGAAGTAGAAGCAAATGCAAAAAAAACTTCTGTTTCGACCGCGTCTGCATATATGATGAACTTTAGATGGCCTAAAAATACAAAATAAAACAGAAAAGATCAAGAAAAAAGCAGAAAGGAGAGAAAAGAAAATGGGCGAAACAAATTATCCTTTCCCACTCACCGTTTCCTTAATATGTGTTTGGTTTTTAATACGAGATAACCAAATATTGCTTTTAATTTTAATTACTTTAATATCGTACATTGTCTTTGACCGGATGCTCATTAATGTAAAAATGCAGTCATCACTAAACATACTGCTTTTCTAGTGGATTAGATTACCTAAGTCGATCATAATGGTAAAATTCCAGTTATTACAAAGAGGTAGTTAGATCTACGAGGATGTATTGATATCTAGTTAGCCTAGACAAATTCTGTAGATAAAGAAAATATTGTAATGCCATAGCAACGCAAAATATCATAGTAGTGTCAGTGTGAAGTTTCACATCAAAAAGTCAAACCAAAGTTTCATAAATTAATCTTTTTTTATAATTATTTTCTTTTTTCACAAACAAAACTATATGGTCTATCTTTAGAGTGCTTAAACGAAACAATTTGGAAGTGGGAAGATATCTAGGATTAAACGATAAATACATACTTACAGATCATAGATATAGACATGTTAATTGATTCCCTTGCGAATATATTTCTTCGACGCATTTGACTAGCGTGGCATTTTTCGTCAATGAAGTGATCTTTTCTCTTTTTTTTCTGTCCCTGCTTATGCTTGGCTCTGTAAGTGGAAAAAATGCTTCCATTTACTCCGATTTATGTGGCTTTTTTAATTAATGTTTCCTTTGTTAAGATTCGTTATCGTATTCACTTAATTATTATTTCTTTTAATGAATTTCGGCGCATGGTGTCCTCCAATTCCAGAAGAGGGACTGTTTTCACATCTTCGTTCTTTTCATTTAGTCATTCACTATATCTTTCTCCTCGTAGCCCCAATATTATTTCTCAACGGTTTGTCGTGTACCTATCTTTATCTTCTGAGAAATTCTTCCATTATTTCAACCTTTTCTTTTTTTGATTCTTCTAAATTTAGGGACTACTAAGATTGTTAGGTTGACGTCACTTAGGTGATTCCTATTGGTAGGAAATATTTCTCGAACTGGATAGATTAATGAAGTAATTGCTAAGTCTCTACCTACGTGTTATTCGGTGTTTAAGTTATTTGGTTTATTCAACACTTAATGGTGTATTATTGACCAAACATGTCTTTTTTTATTAAATACTGGCAATTGTTTGGGTTATTTTTAACAAAATATTGAGCAGAAATGGTTAATAAAGGTTTATCAATTAAACATACAAAAATATATCTGTAACAAATTTTATAAAAAGTTTGTAGAAATAGTAAAAAATTAAACTATTCTGTGTTTGTAAAAATTCACAGCAGAATATTTTCTTAGCAACGTTGCATTTCATACTAGAAACGCTTTCAAATAGAGTCAAATAGAGAACAACTAAAGGATTCAACTTCTCAAGTATCTAGTATTCTGTTTAAAATGAGAAATTTTGGGGGCACTTTTGGTTAAACTTTTAAGACAAATTTATGTACGGAGCTATAGTTTCTTTTGCAATGATTAACAAAAACGTTACATCTGCATTGTTTCGCTTCATATACTAATAATATTAACCGAGCTGGCCTAAGGAGGAACTTCTCTCAAGCAGAATTCATACAGGAATGGTTGGCAACAAAAAACAAGCATTTAAGAATCAGCAACAGATATCTTAATTTACACATGTCAATGTGTTAGCTGCATATTACAATCAAGGTTATTAATTGCTATTGTAAACTTTTTGAAGCTTTACGGCTTCGTTTGTAATAAAAAGGCAGCTTATCAAAACCTGAAAGTTTTGGTAGGAAAGATAAAGTATACCGACTATTTCCGCAATATGTTTGCGGATATGTATTTTGTTTCTATTCCATTTCGTCGTATGAATCAGCGACACTCCCCGCATATATTTTTGCGATGCAAAGTGACAATTCCTAAGTAAAAATCTTTTCGACTACATAAACGATCAACCAAAGTAGATTCACGTTGACAATGGTGTCCAATACCGCTTATACGTATATCATACGCTACGTACCAAACCTATTATGACTGGCGACACAATAAGATTACACGATAACTCTAAACAAGATGCGACCCCGGTATACACATGTGTAGAAGCCGCGCGTGGATTTCCATACATTAACGCTAAAATGTTTATGCGATTGTCGTAGTTGTGTAGAAGTGGTGAGACGCTCGTAGTGGCAAGCAAAAGGGGGCGCTGTTATAGTAACCGGCGCGAATGTTGTTAGACAGCGCAAGGCAAGGGTTGTTGTTCCCCGTTACCGTCGCCGCCGCCATAACGTCGTCGTTGCTACATACAACGCGCTCCCTGTCAAAGTACTCGTAGAGCTTTTAAGTGGATAGAGGGTTGATGGTTGCGTGGTGCGACGGTCGCACATCGGCATACGACATTAAGAAGCGCGATTTTCCAGCCAATTTTACGACGAGAGATTGGAAATTTGGAACGCGTGTAATCCTCAGTGATTACGCAACGCCGGACGTGTTTTTTGTTTTTACTTTGCAAAATTATTTTATTTATTTGTTTTGAAAGGCAACTTATAAAGTTAGAAGCTAATTAGAGGCAATATAAAATAGTATAACCGTGCAGATTTAAAAAAAGAAAGCAAAAAATCTTTATGTAAAAGATCAATCAACTATCATGTATGCAGGTAAGGTTCATTCATTAACTCATTTCTTCCAGACGCTATCTCCCATCGTCATAATATGAACCACAACTTCAGTTAACCTTTCAGCTGATATTGGTCTGAGTTTAGCATTCAGATTTTGGTCTTCATCTAAATTACCAAGTAATCTGTTAGCCCATACAGGCATAAGTAATTCCATTGTTTGAATTCTTTGAGTTGGATTTTGGAAACGCTAAAGAAAGGTTTTGTGTCCAACGAAATGCAAGTTTATCTGCCTTAATATTTCCTCAAGCAAAGTTCCTTGGAACCTAGAGATAGCCTCTTATTTATTACTAGTTGGGCAACATTGACTCTACATTCAAGAGACAGAATGAGATTCAAGACTTTATGAAATCAGCGCAATTAAGTAGCCTGATTGTCGGTACCTACAGATATGTCCAATTTTCAATCCTGTGTTCACTTATTCTCTAACGTAAAGGTCTGTGACGTGTATTTTTGTCTGGAAGACGGTTGGGATCATCTTTTTAAGAGAATGGTGTTCAGACTGTAAACTCCACCTTGGATTCGTGGATTTCATCTTGGGACGGCTTCAAAGTAGCGCCTTGAATGGTAGTTTATGGTTCAATTTGACAGAGATGCTATCTGTAAATTTTGCTGAAGATTCTATCTGGTTTTGAAGATGCCCTAGGGTCATAGGTGTTAACAGTCTGTTGATTGATATTGTATTGTATTGTATTGATGTTGAAACGAAGAACTTAAGTCTACTGTTATCAACTGGTTCAATTTCCAGATAAACTCCTGTATAGAGGGGTTGGTGCAATTTTACTAAAAGTGCTTAGAAGTGGACGTCGATTATGTGGAAAAATTAAATAAATATACTTTTCGAACTGACAATAGTATGATGAACCTTATTCTAAATTCACACACACACATCCACATGCCACATCCTTCCTAAAGTTAATATAATCTCATGTTTTCTGTATGAAACACATATCTAGGAAACTATTTTTATTTATTATTTCTATTTTGTTCAAGATATATACATATAGAGCGGTGGATGTGCAATTTGATCTGAGGTCGTTTTTATGAACTAAAATGTGATTACCCAGTTTAGAGTAGGAGTATACAGTGCAGAGTTAAGGAACACCGACGAGATACTCAATTTGGATATACGAAAAGATCTGCAGTAACTGAACACCTATTTCTAGACAATGTTAAAGTTTTAGCCACAATTACGCAGTACTATCGGATATTGATATGGGAATCACTCGAAATTATGAAGAATCCAATTAACTTCAGCCAAGAAAATGGGTGCAAACTCAGCAACATGTAGCACATGTAACCATAATGCTGCAACGGATGCAGCTCATCGAACTGTAACGAATCAGCGAAGCGAAGAAAAAATAAAGTATACAACAAAAAGCAGAAGACAACCACATCAGTCTTTAGAAACGTTCTGAAAAGCTGATCAAGTGTAGACTTCAACGCATTAAACGATAGTCATGAAAACGTACGCTCAAAAAATGACAATTAATCGGACCTTTCATATAAATTGTATAATTATAATGTAATGCCCTTTTTGATACATAGTATAGCTGTATTCTTAACGCAGCTTTTTATAATATTTACAAAATACGGTGAAAGAATAATATCAACTCGAACAGATAATCATGTTAATGACGATAATGGTATTATTTAAAGTTATCGTATTGCATGTGAACATACCAGAAAGGTAGGCTTCTCAGAACGTGAAGTCCGACGATACGAAGAGGGGGCATACGCGCCACGACCGACAGCAACCAGCCAACGGTAGCGTTCGTGCGAAGCTTCGGCCGAATCAGGATCTGTTAGGCTGAATAATTAACGCTGCGATTAGTTCTGGATTCCATTTATTAGGAACGTACCGGGTTAATATTTATGTGGGATTTCACCTTTTGTACGCTGGAAGTTTAAAAGGCCAACCGAAGATCAAATTAACCGGACAATTTAATTTCTTATTTATTATTCGGGACCCGGCTTTTAATTCCGTTTTAATTACCATGCAGATCAATTCGAGCTCTACCGACAGGGAACACATCCGATGAGGAAATAAAAACGACTAAGCACACATCGGAAGTATTAATCGCTAAGGTGATTAACTTCTTGTGCTGTACACATAGTATTACTGCTCATAATTCTGTTTGTTTGAATAATTTGTTAACAAACGTATAGGTGCAGACAACCTTGACCGGCAAATTTATAACATCACAATCCTTTAAAATCTAATTAAAATACAAATATGTATATTTAGGTTATATTGTTAATTTGATATTCAGAATGAACTACTTTCTTTCTCCCTTCTTCGCGTAATGTTGATGCAATGAAATCAGAATCATTACCTTCAAAGCTAGTGGCAATAGTACTTGGACTATATTCACTCTTTTAGCAATTGGTGGTTATGAAACTGGATAATACTCAAATGCTATGCTAATCAAATAATACTAAAGAATGTCCATATAACCAATCCCTCAAATATCTGGCACTCTTATACATATTACTTGTAGAATCCACGGATTGTACTTATTTTTTACTCTCAAACACAAAATACTCTAGGTTAAATTGTCACTCTCATTAAATGAAGTGAATTTATACGTATAAAAATTATTTTAAATTCTTACACACGAGCAAGGCATGAATCACTAAAGACCTATAGTAAAATCTTAATAATTTTTTTTTGCTACACCAACTAAAATTATCCTCATGTCTGAGTGGAGGAGATAATAATTCTTTCCATAATGAGGCACTTTGTCATTTCTCGGAGGTTTTCAATAGAGAAAATTGCAGCGTTTGGCGTAAAATAAACCTTAGTGTTATTCAGGAACACCAAATAAATCCAAACAACTACTTGGTGTGGTTTTTAGGCAGAAGAGTTTCAACTTTTTTAAGACTTCACTGGAGATGCAGTGAATAATGAATAATGGGATTATCATTGAGACATCATGACTTTTGTGACTTGCTTTAGATGATGAATGAATACTACGAATCTATGATTTCCACAGGATAATTTAGTTTCAAGAAAAATCCATAGCAATGTAATCTAGCTTTATAAGAGGACTGAGAGAAATGATCTGTGACTTGTTACATTACACTATACAGTTTTTATAGGTTCGTGATAAGTCATGAAAGTTTCAACCTTAACCAATTTTCGAGCTGAAAAGAGAAATTCAACCAAAAATACACACATATGTAGAAAATATTGGATATACATATGTAAGTTCTCTTATTACTGGCATCTTGGCAAGATTCTGTATAATTAAAAGTACTTTAAAATCCTAAAGAACGAAAAAAATAAGAGCTTTTATTAATTTTTCTATATTACCATAATGAAGTCCATACCAGCAACTACCTGCAGTTCTACTATTGCCTCAATAATACCTGCATCTGATAAACTTATATCTACACTACTGATAGCAGTAAGAGAACGATGTGGTAAACTTGACCTCCAATTATAAAAAAATTATTTCCACTTACAATCGCTGAAGCCTCAACCGCAAAATAAGCAAAAATAGGCTTTCCAACTTATTGATATTAATTCGGTCTTACTTACACAATAAACATTAGCCGTAATGGAATTTCTTTTTGACTATCAATTCTTTTTACACTGTTGTTTAATTACCCTGTACTGGTTACTCTCACTATTTTAGTTGCTGTAGTATATATTGTATTTACGTATTATGTGTTATTATTTTTTTTATGTGTTAATCTTTATTTTGTAAAAGTTTCAGTTGTCCATTGGAATATTGTTGTGTCATTGGAATATTCAGATTCTGTTGGGCAAATAAACCATTATTATTATTATCAAAGAATAGCCATAGATACAGCACACAGGTTTAAATTCAATGAGGCTGAGGTACTCGATGTCGAACACAATACAAGAAAACTTTTAATTTGTGAAATGCTTCACATAAAAATGAACAACACATGTAATTTTCGAAACTGCTGTTAATAACATTATTTATATACATATGTATATAATTTGCTCCTTCAATGTCGTTGAGTTCCTGTGTTTGGGAATTTCGCACTTATTTGTTTCCATCACTGTTGTTAACCTTGTTACACACATTACATTCGTTTTAGATTCATACCACAGTACGCTACGTACGACTCTCTTACAACACATACAGTGTGTAAAAGCCAAATGGAATAACTTCATTATTTCGGTTATTGTAAATATTTATAAAAAAACCCGAAATACGTCAAATTTAAATTATAAGTTGACATTCTTCAACGTGAAAATGCGATCCCTACCTTCAACCCCCTTCGAATACAGGGTACAACCCCCAAGTTTTTGAAATAGGAAGTATAGGCTTCTGATATATCATTCGAAGTCTCTTTCTTCTCTATTCAAAAATGTTATCGTTTTTAAGTTTGTTGTAACAATTAAGATAAGAATATAAGAATAATAATCAGAATAAATAAGAAATTCGCTACAATATACTCAAAAAATGAAATGTAATGCAAAATGTAAAAAAAAATGTAAAACACCAAAAAGAACTATTAACGTCAATGAAGTAGATGTTCAAAATGTTCACCATGAACATAACATTTTTGAATAGAGAATAAAGAGACCTTTCAAACGATGTATCACAAACCTATACTTTCCATTTAAAATGAAGATTGTACCTGTCATTCGAAGGGGGTTGAAGGAATGGTTCGCATTTTCACGTTGAAGAATGTCAGTTTATAATTTTACGTGTTTCGGGATTTTTTATAAATATATTTACAATAACCGAAATAATGTATTTATCCCATTTGGCTTCTACACACTGTATATTAAAATCGAGCTTAAATTACATCTTTAAATGTCAAAAATGTCAATGTATTATTTAAACTATCTACATACTATGACACGGTTCTTTCGATAAGTTGTTGATTGGTATGTACTTTTTAGCAATATTTTTTATGCAGCTAAATTGCTTTTTCCTCAACACGATTAGTTTGGTAATTTTTAAATTAATCTTTCTAGATTGAAAAAAGTGCGAGTGCACCGAAATTGCCGCAATAATAAATATGCATTAAAGTAACCTATTTTCACTCAATTTTTTGCCTTTGTCTTCGCCTTCATTATTATTATTAATGGTAAGTAGCACCGTCGGTAGCATGAGATACATACTATGTCTCATTTTACAGCTTTAAAACAGTATGATGACGAAATGTTTTAATATCAATAAAACATGTCAAGAATAAATAAATTTGTTAACTGTGGCAATTTCTTTGCCATACTACTATAATAAAGTCTAGCATAAGAAGGCTTCATTTAACTGCAATAGTCTATAGGTGTTCTGAAAATTATTTTAATGTAGTAGAAATGTCTCGTTTAAATTTTTCTTCTCTCTCTTTACATTCAAAAATTAAATCAAGAAAACTGAAAATTCATAATAAATTTTCGAAAAGGCATTTCACATTTTCAGATTGACTTTCGCCAATTTACCAATTTCACAGATTGAATCATTCACCAATAATAAGAAGATAAAGCAAAAGATATTATTAATATAAGATAAATAATTGATTTTATTAAGTAGATATATAACTGTGAAATATCCTTACTAACATTAGAAGAAAATGCAGCTTGAATATCGACACCAAAAGTTTCTAAAACAATATTTCTTTTACCATGCACTCTCAACGTATTTGTGATTTAACATTTAAACACACAGTTTACAAAATTACAGGAATTGGTATTGCATTGAGTTGCAAGTTATAAAATTTTATGAATGTCTATCTAATATAAGTACAACTTTGAGAAATTACAAAAGAAGGTGACTTCAAACTTTTCTACAAGAAACCATAACCTAACGATCTGCACCCATATAGATATAGTAAGCATATAGGGAGTCAAAATATGATTTTTGTTTAACTGATAATATTGAGGGAAGCTTGAAATATAGCCTGTAATGGCGCCGACGTATTATAATTTTATATTGAACCACCTCTTTGTTGACGAGGATGAATGAGATATTACCGACATTTTAAATCCACACCAACTGCGAGCTCCAGTAGAAGTTGTGTTCACAATATCTGAATTTTGAAATTGAAGTGGTTATAACCAGATCCCAAATCCCAAATATGAGAAATCTTTCGAGAAAGTTGCCAGTAATTGATAAATTTGGCAAGAAAAGATTACTTGTCTAGATTCGTTTTTGATACCTTTTATTAGAAAAAATCTTCTGAGCACTAACAAACCATCAAATTGGGTAGTTTATGTGCCAGAATGGAAAAGATGTGCTATGCTCAGACTAGCTCCAAAGATCATACTACCTATATGAGAGAAATGAAATTTTAGATGTCACATAACTTGTTCCAACTGTTCCACACAAATGGAAAGCATTAGGAAACTTCTCAATTTTTTATCTTAGAAACCGTGATAAAGAAAAACAAAACGGAATAATTTAATTGAAATATAGTCCATATAATTTATTAAAAAAATTAAAAACACAAAATCAATACAGATGTATGTTCGCTTAAAGTAAAAGAAAATATGTAATGACCACGTTTGACCGTTTAGCATAAAAGAACTCAAAGATATATGCATATAGCGAGGACCTCGAAGTGCACTTCTCTTTGTAACGCTTTCATTCCTCCAAGGATCGACTCAAAAAGCAATATTTCCGCTTATATTCTTTTAGCTTTATTTTACCAGAGTACAGAGTTTTGAAAATTTACTTCGTTTTCTTTGTTTTGTTCTTGCGAAACGTAGTGTCGTTTAAAATTCAATGCATTATTGAGATTTGTCCACTGGCATGGATTTTTCATTAAAAAAAAACTGTGTTTTAGTTCCATAAAATGGGCTTAACCTGAATACAAGTTTTAAGTAAAAGAGCTCAGCTAAACATTGTTCCTATACATATTTTATTAGTGTTAATAAGATTTAAGATAATTTTAAGTTGTTCTTATTCTCTTTGTGTTTTCGTTTGAGTACTTATGTTTTCATTTAGTAAATGTTTCAACATGTTCCAATTTAGTTCCTTTATTTGTGAGTCATCCTTTAGCAATTATTCAGATCCATTTATGTTATCTTAGTTCTACAACTAGCTAAGTTCCGTATTGTTGACTAAAAGTAGTGCGTACCAAAACTAATAAATGTAAATTGTAGTTACAATTTGGTATTGTTCTTGTTCCTCAACTCTATTTTGCTGTTTCTCATCAACAAAAAAAATCGACGAAACATTCGAATACACGGACCCTCTACTCCGGTTAAGAAGTTAAGCGTGCCGTTTAGACTCTCATGCAGTATGCACGTCGGCCACTGTATAATTCAGCCCGGGGTCGGGATACGGCGTCGGCACACTTGACCGACACACAAATCTTCAGACTGCTTCATCAAGTCTTGCCACGACCGCCAAGATGTCGGTTGAAGTGGAGAAAGGGAAGTAGAGGCGGTTTGGTGAATCGAAGTAACCCGTTCCACTATCCGTCTGCCTTGCTAGAAAACGGGGTACCATCGTGTAGTAGGTATGTACATCTCTACTTGTACCATCGGAAAATTTACAACGGTTCGGGGTCCGGGGAGGGAACGTACGACGCCCTAAACGGGGTTTCCGTCCGGAATACCTAGTATTTTGCATCGGACCGGAATTATTTATTCGAGAGGAGAACGTGTTGCGCATCCGACGTCCTTTTTTATTTGTTTAGTTGGAAGGAATTGTTCACGGGTGACAGCCGCTCAACCATAATTTACACCGCCGACATTGTCTACTACCAATAGTTACCACCACCAAGTTTTCAGTTGTTTAAAATACAGCAGCGCCGCAAATAGAAAATTTCCATACATCAATACTTCTAGGCCACAGAAAAATACACCCAGCCTCTTTGCAAAGTTTGCATTATTATGATTGCCATGTTAATGTTAGCCGAAAAATGAAAAATTTAAATGACTAAATTTTAAAGAGCAGACAACTACTCGCAGCTTATAATTTAGTTCATTGTTTTCATTATGTAACGAGATGCAATCTTATAACATGCTCAAGCAGAATTAAATACTTTTAAGCCTTTTCGTTAATGAACAGTCCTTAGTGGCTGAGATCTGAAAAGAAGGCCATCTAAGAATCAAATATTTTTAAGAATAGAAAACATCAAGTCGCATTGGAATTGGTTATTGACTGAGCCCCATTGAATCGTAAAATCGCCTGGGTATATGATTATCGTGAAGTGGCTAATTCCCAATAAAACCGAAAGCCAATACTACCCATAAAGACTAAAAAGAGGATCAGAACAAAAGACCATTCCTAGCGAACCTTTTGTCAGAGCAGAAAATGCCTTTCTACCGTCTAAAACCAGATCCAAACGTCTCTTTTGTAGCTCAAAATGTGTGGAAAGCCCTTCACGGAATTCAAATTTTTGTAAGGAAAATATTTGGAAAGACAAATGCTTCTCCTCTAAAAGGAGTATTTGAAAACAAATTATTTAAGTACCTAAAGCTGTAAATAATTACATAATACGATATACAAGCCGATTCATTTATATTAGCACAGTGGAGTATCTACACTACGTACAATTTTACAACAGTTATAATATTAGCATTTTTATAGACTATCCAAGGTCAAATCATAATGCAAGAGTGTTCAGGTGTTCCACATTATATAAAAAATTAGCCAGATTACATAATGGTAATATTATACCTGTTATCAAAATAATAATTATATGCATCTAAATTTTGGACTTTTATATTCTGGCAGATTTAGCATACCCCTTGTTAGCATATATCATAACACCTTATAGACAATGGTCAACTGAATTCCTGTCGTGTGGATATTGAAGACGCTTTTAAATTGCTGAAACAGAAGTTCCGGCAACTATTAACTCTAAACTCTAAAACTATTAGTCTAAACTAATAGTTTTAAAATTATAACTTATTAACATGTCTTGTACTCAAGACATAATAATATTCTAATGTCAAAACTTGAGATGTCTTATGATGAATGCAGTTGCAGTGACTTCCCGAGCTCTATTATTTATCGAGACTACTATTGCAGCTCTTTCTGTGTAAATTGTGTAGTTCTATAGCTTTGCTACAACATTACCTCACCGTAAATAATGTTGCACTATTAATTATGTCCCTCTAGCAAACGATCTAGGGAGACGTTCGGATAAACGTCACCGGCAAGAATCGAACTCCGGACCATAGACCTACGCCCAGTTGCCTTTATCTTTGCAGCTATCGAGCTGTTGTTTTGTAAGAACAAAATTTTTAGAGTTGTATTGTCTATGGTGTAAGCTTCCCTCATGACGACAACACAGAATCAGACGAGTAACTCCAAGGAGGAGAGTCTGTAAACAAAAAACCTTGAATTAATTTTCAAAATATTGCTGTGGTTTGCACGCTATTACTTTAGATACCTACAATTAATTATTCGGGAGCATGACCATATTTTTGAGTATCCACGGATCTGCCTAAAAAGTTTATATTTGATTAAAGTAGGCGTTTATTACAATATATATTCCTCGATCTCATAATAGCAAAATACTTACTAACTTCTCCACTAGAAGTTAAACACAAAAAGCACAATTTCACCCACAAAACAACAGCAAAGTTATCATTAATCTCGACTTGTTATTGTAAATTTCTAAACTTTCAAGAACTTCTAAGAATTTATAATGATTAAGGGATATTGCTTAATATTATTTGGTCTCACAGTTATGTGTATAATATTCATTCCTCCTAACATTCTCACGTTATCAATTATTTTATTGGCGCTTTGCATGATTATGCTATAATCATTACACTTGTTGTTGATATTGTTCTGATCTTACATGCCACTTCGCGTCATATGAGAAATTCCGTTGAAATCAACCATTTCTTATCCTTTCCCTCCCTTATTTTTATTTTAAATTTTAATCTTTACAGATCGTAGACGCAAACTCTTTGTGTTCGAATCATTTCATGTGAAAAGCTATTATAGATAATAGACTCTTTTTATAGCAATGCCACTTTGTCTTTTAATAGTTTTTTCAACAAATCCTAGTTCTTACGATTTTATTATATCTGTCGTTCAAATTTTAGGAGTGTAAAGTAGACTTTATTTCAAGTAACAAAAACGCAAAACTTGTACATCCATATTTATTTGTTTCAAAATTACAGATCTATGAATGTGATTGTTGTTGTTGTGATTGATCTTAAAATAATGGAACCCTAAGGTCAATAAAACTGATTTTATTAAAAAAAAGTGTATTGAATGCAGGCTTGTACCCGTAAGCCAAAAGGAGAAGTACTATCCGAATTTCATACTTGTTTTGTCGGATTTACTGGACAGTTAGATGAATACTATCCAACAACTCTTCTCTTGTGTTTGAAACTTGCGCGTAGATTAAATTGTTCATCTACCCCCCATAAATAAAAGTCAAGACGATTAAGATCGGGTAATCTGGGTGGCCATGCAACAGGACCGCCTCGACCAATCGATTTTGGATAATTGATCAATTTCGGACTGCAATTCTGAAATGTGGTGGTGCCCCATCCATGTCAAACCACATGTCTTGTCGAACATTCAATGGGACGTCCTCTAAAAGACCTGGAAATTCATTAATAAGAAACTGAAGGCAATTGTCCGCATGTAACCTCCCAGGAAGAACGACAGGACCAATCAACAAGTCATCGATTACAGCCGCCCAAACGGTAATAGAAAATTCATGTTGAAATTTAGATGGGCGTATAGCTTTGGGATTTTCTGATGACTACCTGTGCAGGTTTCTCAGATTTCTAGTACTCTTTTTGTAGATTTCCAAGAAATTACTGTATACACTACGACACGTGTTTATTTCTTTAAGGATAACATTTTATTATGCGACGTTAACAATGGACTCTGATTGTTATTGAATCGTATAACTTTTTAAAATAAAATCAGTTCCTTTTGACTAGAACTAGGATTACATTTTTTTCATGATCTCACAATCACATTCATAGATCGGTAACTTTGAAACAAATAAAAATAAATATACAAGGTTTGCGTTTTGATTACTTGAAATGAAGTCTACTTTACACTCCTAAAATTTGAACATAACGACGGGGATATCTATAAACTGAAATCATCACAGACAATATCCAACAGTTCTAATTTTCGATTCAACTTTATTTGAAAATTTTTCTAAGAAAACTACCATATACATATACATACATATATGTATGTATTTACTCTTGAGTTAGATCCACTAAACGTATCTAATGTGCTATTGCTATAACTCACGTTCCTTTACATGACATGTCCATGTTGATAACCTTTAATATTTCTCGTTGATTAATTTATGAACAGAAACAGACTCCCTTTAAAGAAGTAAGGTATTTTCAACGTTTCAACTGCAAGTTCGGCGTAAGATCCACCTACCAATCGACATACGCTAAAATATTTAGGTGCATTTAGTAAAATTGCATAGAGGTTAGCGTGTGTACCGTGCATTCATTCGATGGGCTAATAGTACTGACTTTACCGACAAATAAACAGTTGTAACTGACGTATGTATATCAAGGCGACGGCGGTTAAAACGGTTTATATTACCTCAACGAATACACCCACAAACTCAAAATGGACAGCCGACAGCATCAATCAAGTGTCTTCAGGGAAACACGTAAACGAAACGTATCGTACTTCTACACGCTATACAAGGCACTATTAAAAAAGAAATAAAACCGTTTACAGCGAATCGAATAACATGTATGCACATAAAAATGTTGTCCCGGTCTTTTCAGCATTTTAAGCTACCTTGGCATCATACTGCATCATCATAATCATAACTGCATTATTTTCCTAGTTAAGATAAATTATTAATAATAAATTATAAGTGCTAATACTCGTGTATACTTCATCACAAAAAAATAGAAAAAGAAATAGTTTGATACACCTTCCATCACGACCTACGCTTTCTCTTTTCAACTTCATAAAATAGATTTGGAACAAAATATAAAAGTATTCTTCATATCTATGTTCATAAAATCGCATCCGGAACAACGTAATAGCTCTTAAATAGGATTCCTTTTGTTGTCCCCTGTTCGAAGGAAAAAAAGTGCACTTTATGCACCGAAAGAGCCCACCAGAGGACGAAGATAAACAGGATCACGGAGAGACCAGATAAATCTCATAAAACAGGTCTGTAATCTAATATAGTAGAGCTCATATACCATGAATAGGAATAACAGTGATCCAAAAACGATTACAGCTGCCAGAAATGAGCATCAATGGAGACCCCGCGAGGTTTGTCTCACCCTCATAGTATTAGAAGGGATGGGTGGAGGGCACACGCCCTTCGCAAATAGAATAAAAGTGTAGTACAGCTATATCGCGTTAAGGAGAGAATAGATACCTACATAATGTGTGTATACACATCGATATCTTCTGCACGGTTTGTAATTTTGCATACATGATATAATATAATATCATGTATGCGAAACTACCGCCAGTGCTTTAAGGCATTTGTATTAATGCAACATAGTATCATAAACAGAAACCAAATTTCTACTTTATTTCAAAGTTCAGAAAAAAAATTGCTTGAACAGAAGATAGTCATAATCTCCTTCATAATGCAGATGTTGCGTTTGTACTTAATTAGATGTAATATGAATTTTATTACTTTAATAAAGAAGTTATCGTTTCTAAAGAGACGTGATATATGAGAATTATAAAGACAACAAGATTATTTGATTAGTAATATGAGCCCTAACAATTATATGTCGGGACAAGCATACCTTTTCAAAAAATACATTGGTTTAATGAAACAACCTAAAAGATGTTTTTTTTTTATTTTAAAGAGATTATATGTATAATTTACAAAATTTTGGAGTAAAACTGTCCCAAACTTCTAATGTAATTTGTTTTGCAATTCTGAAATGGTTTGTTGAGAATTATTACAATAAGTCCCTACACGTTTTCAAATGGATTTAGATCTGGACATTTTGGAGACCATGGCAGAACTTCTATATTGGGCAGTTGCTTTGCTAAAATATGTAGTTCTCTGGCAAGATTTGCGCTACAGATGGTAGCATATTTATGGTAGCACTATTGAAATTAGAATATGTTGCCACTGTACGTGGAGACCAGCCATCTTCTATTTCGAACAAAATCCGGGATTTCATCATTTGATTTAAATGCTGTGGCATTTTAATGGTGTTTTAGTGTTTAAAAAATTTAATTTATGTTGCTGCATAATTTAATAATTTTAACTTATGTCTGAAAATTTACGGGGAAAAATGGCATCAACAATACAGAGTGTCTCAGCGAGACCGTTCATTAAAAGTTTATGGCACTCTGGTCAAAATATAAATTTGAAAATTTAGAATTATATATAGTCGTTTGTGTTCTCTTCAATAAAAATATTATTAGATTTCTAGAGCTGCCGGCTATACCGGAAGTTGCCATCTACTTCATTATTTTTACTGGAACACCCTATATATTTTTACACATTTGGATTCGCCTATTTTTAAGCTTTATGAATATCTTTCGTTTTTGCGATTTGATTTGGGCGTTTTGTAGTTATTCCATTTTTTCTGAAAAAATTGCTCTAGCAGACATTTATTCAAAAAATCAGAGGACACACGATTTTTCGGATATCAATTTAAAATTCGTAATATACTTAAACAACATGTTGGAGTATATTTTAACGCCGAGAACGGCTGTCTACATTGCGTGGTTACTTTACTATGGCTCGTTAACTCTTCGAAATTTTGAAGAACCATAACTTCATTTTTTCAAATAGAACCCTAGATATTTTATTACTTAGTCGTCTTCGTGGTCCAATTCTACATATTTTATGCCCTACATGTACTCTACCTAAAATTAATAGTTTAGGAGATAATTAGATTTTTTGAAAAATACACGCATAACTCATAGATACTTATCCAGTGTGCCATGGAAAATAAACGTTCTCAAAGATTTATTGTCAAAGTCTAATCCCAAAATCACACTTCGTTGTTTGATACTTGCGAATTAATAATTACGCGTTAAATATGCGATTACATTATTGCAATAAGAGTTAAAATTGATAACAATAACGAAAACAATATTTACACCTTAATATTCGAAAACAGGTGAGTAAGTCGGTTTGGAATTGGCCTGTAAGATATCTGGATATGACACATGTGGACTTTTTCCTTTGAAGACCATTCGCGCGAGCAGCATTCGACAGACTCTCTTCTCAAGGTCTACAAAGAGCAAGACTGGAGGGTGTTTCTTCGCGTTTAACACTGTGCTTGAATGCGAACGGCAACCATTTTGAACAATTATTATAATTTCTTTCTAGCTTTTTACACTTATTTAATAAAAACTAAATTAAGAATTTCTTGATTTGTGTAAACATTGTTTTCGTTATTGTTATCCATTTTAATTCTTTATAACAATAGTGTAAAGGCATTTAGCAGATAATTGTTAACTGACAAGCATCAAACGACGAATGATTTTGACGTTAGACATTGACAGTAAATCTTTGAGAACGTTTATTTTCCATGGCACACTGGATAAGTATCTATGAGTTATGTGTGTATTTTTCAAAAAAATCTAAATATCTCCTAAACTATTAATTTTAGGTATAGTACATGCGGGACATAAAAGATGTAGAATTGGACCACGAAGACGACTGAGTAATAAAAAAAGGGGCTTTCCATTTGAAAAAATGAAGTTATGGTTCTTAAAAATTTCGAAGAGTTAACGTGCCATAGTAAAGTAACCACGCAATGTAGACAGCCATTCTCGGCGTTAAAATATACTCCAACATGTTGTTTAAGTATATCACGAATTTTAAATTGATATCCGAAAAATCGAGTGTCCTCTGAATAAATGTCTGCTAGAGCAAATTTTTCCAGAAAAAATGGAATAACTACAAAACGCCCAAATCAAATCGCAAAGAGTAAAGCTTAAAAATAGGTGAATCCAAATGTGTAAAAATATACAAGCTGTTCCACTAAAAATAATGAGGTAGATGGCGACTTCCGATATAACCGGAGGCGCTAGAAATCTAATAATATTTTCATTGAAGAGAACATAAACGACTATACATATATAATTCTAAATTTTCAAATTTATATTTTGACCAGAGCGCCATAAACTTCTATAAACTGTTACTGTGTGAAGCAGACGTTTGTTTGATTAATTGCTTCAATGTCAAAGTGCTTGTGAAAATTTAAAATATCAGAAATCTCAGAAATCCTTTGATAATCTATATTGTGACATATTTATGCATAACCTTCGAAATCTATTAGGACAATCTGAATATGCCGTATGTCACGGGAGACCCGTTCACACAGATAATTTATGCTCATAAGAGTCATCCCATTTTTTTTGCACACATCCGTACATGAAAACTTTATAGAACCCATTTCGAAACAATTTAACAATGGAAAGTCAAATTAGTTTCACAATTCAATCCATTTGATTTATATGCCAAACTAATTCGCATGTTGCATGCAGAAATTTAAAATACTAATTGCAAAAAATTGCATAAAAAACAGATTTGATAAGACATTAAAGCACTCATTCATTAAGAATGTAAGAATTTTAAATTCGTACTTTGAAATGTCATTATGAAACTTGTTTTTTAATGTCCTGTGAGATCATTAAAAAGTTATTCGAGAAGGCCTTGGATAGAGCTTTGCATTTGGCAACATTGATTTTTAGTAATTCAACATTTGGAAGATTTAATTAATTTTCTCGAGGAATTCAAAACTATTGTATTTTATGAAAGCATTATCCATGATTTTGTCAAAATACATATTTGCCTCAATTTTGAGTAAGGCCAGTGATGCAGAAGATAGTCGGTTTGAGAACTGTTATCCTCTTTAAGGATTTTAACTAACCCACTACATTTAGGTATTATAGTGTACTCCTGGCAATTTCGTAGCTAACGAACACCAAATTTTTCTGTTTGTTTTCTTTCTATAACAACGTGTAATGAGAATATTGTTGTTGTGTCTTTTTAAATTTATTACTTCGTTTTCAATAGGCCTACTAATTCGAAAAGAAATCGGTAATCAGGTAAGTAGATTTTGCTCTTCTAATGGATATAAAGTATTCTAATATACCATTTTAATAACCATGTCTACGACTATTACCAATAATACATTACGAATCTTAACTTAAACAACATATCAAGCCCAGATTGTTAATATTATCGGAAAATATCTATGCATCAATGTATTCATAAGTAAACTTGACACATTGATGAATATTCTAATTTATTAATCAGTAATTATTTGAGGTGACGAGGTGGTCGTCAGGGTTTTACGAATGAGCTCCCGCCTTTTGTTTAACCGCTCTATAACCCTACACATCCCTTTCCAGTCCGCACGTCACGTCCGTTCGTACGTCCATCCGTCGACCAACAACGTTGCGGACGCCGGGATGCAAATAAGCAATTTCGCAGCAAATCTGCTATTCATACACTTAATCATCGTCCAGTCAACTGATTACCATTGTAAATTACATCGTGTCATGGTTACGACTGCATGTCACCGCTCCGGAATTTATATTCATGTTCGTGCGGATCCGTACAACCGGAGCCAACAGAACAATTCGTCGAACATATATCATACTGTCCAGAGCTGTGGGTCGTGAGAGTTAATTTTGTTGTTCGTTTATTTTGCTATTTTCGTTTGATGTATCTTTTTGTTGTGATATGTTTTTGGGGTTTCTTTTGTATAATTAACTGATGCAAATTAAGTTTAAGTGAAGTTCGTAAAGTATTAACTAGCAAATAGTAGATGTATATTATATTCATAGGAAACTTAACTCTTTCTATTGCCTACATGTTGAGATCTTTGCCAAATTATGAGTTCGCCATTATAGAATTGACATTTGCTTAGATTAATTTTATTATTTTTGCTGGGTATTTTAGGATGCAGTAAGAAGGTTATTAAATGTCCTTAAGCAATTTTCTAGTTATATATTATATTAACCTAACGAATTTTTTCGCTTGTGTTTGTGTGGCGATTATTTTAGTTGCTTCTCATTACTGGATTTTCTTCCTTAAGATGTCACATAAATCGTAACAATATCTAATAAATTGATGTCTTCTAGAATGCACACGAGTTATGCTCGCGTGAGATGACACTCAATCTGATCGTACAAAACAACAGTAGAAAAGTAATCCTTTTAATAAGACAACACTAAATCCCATGTTGACTTAACATACTGCACAAAAGAACAACACAAAGAGATCAGTAACTAGAACGCCCTTAATCAGGAAACGATAACCGAAGATTAATTCATTACTTAAGAAATAAAAAAGAGAGTAACGGAAGCGACAAAAACCAAGAGTAATCTAAACTGCGACTGGGCGGTCGCCAAGAAAATGGCAACATGGAAAATGGAAGCACAAACTGACAACAACAATGATATTGGGGGTGACTTGGTAAAAACTAAGACTAGTTAAATATACCATACGATAAAATAACAGCAAATTCAACAAGAACAACAAGAAATCCAGGAAAGACCTGAAATACCAAATAAAAAAATTTAAACTGAAAGTAACTGAAAAGCTACTAAACTGATGCCCTAAACAGCAACCTCAAATAACAACTTTCTCGTGAAACTTGAAAACAAACCAAACTTATCCGTATCTCCAAAGTAAAACCAAAAGAGAAAAAAATTAGACCCATCCACCTGCCTACTTTCTTTAATAAGTTACATGAAAGCTTGCTAAAGGATAAGCTGAACAAAGAATAGAGACAATAGCTTTGGTTTTCGTAAAGGTAGATGAACTATTCAAGTAAAAGGATTATAGAACTGGTTGGGAACAGAGCAAACAATAACTACGTAATGGTAATCGATCTGACTTCTAAGAATATTCTTTCAAGAACGAATAAAAAAATTTGACTGCCGTAAATTTTACCTGTGTACAATAAAGCAGAAGTGGCTTTACAGTCGTTAGACTTGCAAATTTTAGAAAATATTTCTCTAGAACATTTGGTTTTGTTCCCTCATCTATAATCAACTTCAATTACTTATTGATGTCGTGTACCTTTACATTAAAATTCCCAAGATTTTCCTGAACATTCTCTTTTTACAGTATTTCAGCAGTTCAGCCGGAAAACGTATGTGTAGACAGTTCCGGTGTGTAGTAGCAGCTGGAGTTTCCGCAGTAATGATTTGCTGCTGTGGTCAAGGCAAAACTCATAGTAGCCGGTGCCGGACGGCCCTCAGAGGCCAAGCATCTGGTCTTATTATGATTTATGTTTATGCATGATATTTCTCCAAATATTGTACGGTGCTTATGTTTAAATATTTACTGTCGGGAGAGTAATGCCGGAGCTGACCGCCTTCGTTCGACCGAAAGCTCTCCGAAATGTACGTACGTAAATCTAGCAGTAAGCGGCGCTACCAACTTTAAAAAATTAACACTACTTTATTCTTCTTCCGCAAATTTTACGTATACATGTGTTACGACTGATGATGTCACGGGCTAATTTATTATTGAAATGAAAATCGGTTGATAAATCAGCTAGGAAACTTTAAGAATATTAACTATTTACTTTAAATTAAAATATTATTACATCGTGAATAGTAATATTCCTCCTTTCCTAGTTTTAGAATGCCTAAATATTCTTTTTTAATTGCACTTCACATACGCCTGAATAGATATTTTATTAATAAAATAATTTATGTAAAAATGATACTGATATCACTATCAGGCCATTAAAATTGCAAGAATGAATTTTTGTTGCAGACTGAATGCATCTATGATTAAAATAAAAACTAGTATTTCAAGAAAAGTCATATAAGTGGTGAAGGCAGAAAGAAAGTATTGATCAAAGTTGTTTCCAATCACTGAAGGATTTCAAATTGTCATCTTTTTGATGATAATTTATGCTTCAGTTGAAAGAGAATCCACGTGCCCATCATAGGGCAGTTGCATACATGGATGATCTTTTCAACACTACGTGAAATTTCAGTAAATCCAAACAACTGCAATTAAATGTTCCAAGGCATCTATGATGATGCAGTAATATTAATAGCGTACAGAAATAATTCTCATACAAGTTTGGGATATATGTATGTATGAGCGAAAATTTAAATATTACTTATTCTAAAAATTGGAGATGTGTTCGTCGACACCTTAGAAGCCAAAATTCTTGCACATTCTGGAAGAATTTGGTTTACAAAAAAACATGGAGTATTGCCTGTGGTGTCAAGTTAATTTGTTAAACGACGCAGAATTTTTGCAGCACCCAAGAAAAGCTTGCTAATGTAGAAAATAATTTTTAATGATATGGGACAACCAGATGATTGGTAAGGGTCTAATAGTTCATCAACTTCACGGCAATTGCAAATATCTTCAAAGCTCTGAGTTCTGGTGAGCTTTTCTATAAAACACTCACCGTGCAATTTTATAATTTGTGGGCTACTAAAAATCTCCATTTAAATTAAGAAAAATTCTTAGATATTTAAATCTTTCACCCTCTTTATTCATAAGTTTGACAAAGTTCTTTATAAGCCCAAGTTCAATGTGCAGATGAGATAAAAGAATATGTTTTGGATCTACACATACTTAACATTTTTACATCTTAGTTAGTTGAAACTCTTTCTTTTGCAGTTAAAGTTTCGTCACATAATATTCATTTACTACACTATTGTGCTGTGTATCACATACCTCGAATTTAAGTTGCGAATTAATGTTGTTCTTAAAGTTCGATTTCAAAAATAAACTAAATCTGACATTAGTTACGAACAGGACAGTTAATTCTTGACAGTATGTCATGTCATTAGAAATTAAGGTTTTATGAGTAGATTAAGAAATCTAGTTATGCAAAAATTATTTTAAAAAAGAAAAAAAACCAGATGAAAAAAAAAACCCGACAGTGACGGGGAAAAAGAAATCAGAGTTAAAAAATAGTTTTCCAGTTTTACTTTTAATGAAAGATAAATAGAATTGACGTGAATAAGGAAAGGAGTTAAGAGTCTCAATTGTTGAACAATCAAGAGGGAAGGAAAAACAAATCAAGATTTGTTGTTTGACCAGCAATTTGCGGTGCAGCGTGTGTATTCATCTGTACGTTTTTTTTTGATTCGAGGAGAAGTGGAATCATACATTAAGGATCTGAAGAGGTATCATACAATAAATACCTGATTCGAGGAGAAGTGGAATCATACATTAAGGATCTGAAGAGGTATCATACAATAAATACCTGATTCGAGGAGAAGTGGAATCATACATTAAGGATCTGAAGAGGTATCATACAATAAATACCCGGTAGATGTTCTTCATATACCACAAATAAGACTCAGTGTTAATCGCAATTAAAAAAAAAACTATTTTTTTTTTTTAAGAATGTTTCTTTTGTTGATTTAAGTTTTTTTTTGATTGTTACAAGATTAAATTGTCCTGTTCAGGTGTTACCATTTTTTTTAAATTCCTGTCACATATTAAGATAAATTTATTTTTGAATATTAAAAGATATATATATATAAAAAAACATTGTTTTTTTTTTAAGATAAAACATTTGATTTTTCTTTATAAAGACAATTTACCATCATTTCAATAATTTGAACCCATTAACGACCCTGATATTTATTAATATTATAATCTTGTTTTACAAAGGATTATTACTTTGTATTACACTATCTTTTAATTCCTGATTTATTTCCACTTAGAGGTCAATAAAACAATAATAATAATAATTAAATACCAATTTATTCCATAACATATAATAATATGTTTTCGTTAAATAACTTCTTCAGTGGAAGAAATTGAAATTTAATATGTGTCAAAGTACTAATAATATATTGACCTCTAAGTGGAAATAAATCAGGAATTCAAAGATAAGTACATAAAGGTCAAAAAATACATATATTAATTGTATTACACTATGTTCCCATAAACAAAGACGATGGCAATATTTTGTGAAACCGCCCTGAAACCACGCTAAAATTGCTATTACTTTTAAATCCGCATATATCTGCTATTTATACCAGTTTGAATTTTATACTTGCCGGCTATTGTGCTGAGTCGAAAATGGTATGCTGCATTAAAACTTCTTCTTTGTCAGAAAGGTATTATATCGGAGCATGAAATATATGGATGCAACAATAGATAGCTAATTGTTTTGTATGAATTTGTAGTTTAAATTACGCTAATAAAATATGTTTTTGTAGAAACCACGCAAGACCTCGTCGAAGCATATAGGTAGACTTCTTAGTTGTATTATCTTTTATAGTAATTTTATAGTATAGATATAGTTCTTTCCGCGAAATGGAACTATCGTACTATCGAGAAAAACCATAATTAGCGTAGCTTATGTAAATGTTTTTGATTGTTACTTTAGCCACTTTCACCTAATGACATTCATTACTTGACATTTTATTGTAACCAAAGTTTGTAACCACGAAATGTTCTTGCTTATTATTTTACCACCAAAAAATTTCTCAGATATTGAAGTGTTTCTATAGTCGTATGTGCTGTTGCACCATATTGCCGGACATAGCCATTTCGTAATTCTTCATCATCCAGTTGATTTATAAA
The DNA here is from genome assembly GCA_023690525.1 of Holotrichia oblita. Lineage (NCBI taxonomy): Eukaryota > Metazoa > Arthropoda > Insecta > Coleoptera > Scarabaeidae > Holotrichia > Holotrichia oblita. Next base: position 184,853,557 of record CM043015.1, on the reverse strand, counting down.
TGGATCGAGTATTTCATTGGGATATCCTGCAGCAGTAAGTGTGCCTTCAAAAAAAATGCGACCCGCCAATCTTCTTCGACATATTCCAACTCAAATACCAACTTTTTGAGGATGCAACGGTTTTTCAACAAAGAAATGAAGATTTATTGATGACCACAACCTGTCAATTCTATAAATTTATATAACCAGAAAGATAAATCCAAGTTTCCTCTGAGAAAAAAAAAACATGATCCTTAACATGGATTTTTTTCTTCCTTATTGTTTAGGTTATTTTGAAAGCATTCAGAAAATTCCACTCGTGGATAATCCACTCGAAAAAGCTAATGAAAATGTTGCAGCGTGTATGTATGATAGAGTAAATTTTTCTTTAGAATGAGTTGGCATATGTCATAGGACAGATTTATCTGTTGAGGAATTTTTGAAATGGATGTTTTCGGATTCTCATCAATAATAATACGCTGCATGATATATATGACCAATTTTTTCAGCTGTACGTTTAGATGGCCACCCACTACCAGTTTTTCGACCGAAGTTACCAGTCTCCCTGAATAAAGCTCTTGTCAAAACATTGTAAAAGCCATTGAAATCAAAAACTAATACTTCTAATAGCTTGTTTGTAATTTCTTTTGAGTACACAACAAACACTCAGTAATTTTTGGAAGGGCTAGAGTCAATCCTAATATTTAATAAAATGTCATATGCTTACGTAATTTTTTGGATAACAAATTCTTGATCGCCTGGTTCCTTCTTTATTATTGACATTTCAGCTATATAATACATATAACAATTAACTGATTACATTATTTATTATGGACGATCAAATTTGTATCAGAAGAATTAATCTATTTAAGTTGAGTATAATATTTCAAAGCTTTATTCTATATTTCAATAATATAACAACCAATAATTAAAAAGGAGTTTAAATTAGTTCATTACACATACCCTTTTAGTACTTTTTCTGAAGGTTTGTATTGGCTTATATTTTTTTAACTTTAAGTGCCGCTATCTTCCTAATGAGAACCTGCGAAAATATATTTATCCCTTTTTCTTTTTCGGCGGAGAAAGTTAAGTTTCGTGGAATGGAAAAACGAGATAAACAGAAAGAGTCAGCACCCTGCCGTAACATCCAGGAATGCCTTACAAGCAGGTATTGCCTTGGTAGTAACAAGTGAAGATTCGGCCCGACCGGGTAGAGAACGGAACCGTTGATTTCCCAGGAGTTCCACCACAATGCAAGGCAAACTCAGACTACCCGCTTGGCACTATTTGCAGTTTCGGAGAATGACGGCGAAGCCACCAATTCCGACTCTGCAATGGAACATATCGACGAGACCGACAAGAAGGGCAACCCAGCGTCCGTATATACGTCTATCCGTTTACTCCAATGAGATTTTTCAATAGCTTCCAATTTACACTTTAAGTGTTATTGTTTTTCATGTATATACATGCGGCTATACGCGTGTAGGTAGTTGGAAACGTTTCGCCTTTCGTTCTTTTTGCGCTGGGCGAATGATATCGCCGTCGATTGCCGTTTTTTTTCCCTCCCGGAACTCTCCTTTCATTCTACATTCTATTCGACGACCTTTTGATATTCACATTTGCACCTTGTATGGCACATCTTTTATGTAATATTAGAACTGCCTTCAATTGAAATAATTTTCGTAATGTTCCGATGTTGCTCCGGTAATGTATCGAACGAGCTCATATCGTTACGTTAATATTTAGACTATCGTGTATAATGTAATAGTAATGACATTTACACTTGTTTGAATTGGAATTTACATGTCTGGAATTGAATTCATTTAACCATTTGTAAATGAAAGGTGATGTATGAAATTACTTTAGAGGAAATACTAATGTCTAACTCAATCAAATTTACAATGAGTACAGTATTCCGTTTCAAGCGCAGATTCTATCTATTCACGCAATTAATTTGTGGGTACGAAAGAAAGAGCTGGCTCTACTTTAAATTCAGCAAAAAATGTTAAGAACGCCCGAAAATGTTGATAGAGTTCCTAACTGCCGTAAGACATAGTGCAAAACGTTCTGCGGTTAAATATGCTTTAGGATTGAATATCAGTAAATCGTCCATACGTCGAATCTTACATAAGGACTTAATTTTTCACCTCAATAAAATTCAAGTTATCCAAGAATTAAAAGAAGCTGATCTGGTTAATTGCATCAATTTCAGTCAATATATCTTGCAGCAACTAAATCCACCATATGTTTATGTTAGATTGATTGATTGATTGATTGATTAGGTCCCTGGTTACCAACCGGGTTTTGCTTAGTAGCGTGCCCTTATAACACCGCGGCCTGTGGCCTATTGTATTATTCGGTACCAAGTGAATTTCCTTATGTAAACAGGTTAGTCCCTTTTACTAGGTTTAGTAGCCTGTGTGGTAGGTCCTTTTCCGGTAGATCTGTCAGCTGGTTAATTGGTCCCAGCAGTGGCAGTCTCCGTCGTTCCAGCGCAACGCACTCGAATATGACATGGTAGGCTGTCTCCTCCTCCTCATTGCATAGTCTACATATAGGTTCGTCCTTAAGGATGCCAACCTTATGTAGATATTTCCTTAGACAGCCATGCCCCGTTAACAGGCTCGTGACTGTTCTAAGCTGTAACCGGCTGAGAGCCAGCACATCCGCCGTCAACTGCCGTGATGGCTGCCTCATCATTCGTTTGCTATGAACCTGCCCTTCAACGCTCCTCCAGTGTGCCTGATGTGTTTTTGCAATCTACTCAGCCACTGCTCCGCGTATGGCAGTTCTGGTTATCGCCAGACCCGGTTCAGGTCTGGTGAATTTAGTTGCAGAACCTTTTCTTGCTAGCTTGTTTGCTATTTCGTTACCTGGTACACCCTTGTGCCCCGGCACCCACACCAAAGTTACCTTGTTGTGTTTGGCCAGGGTTCTTAGGTTTTCCAGGCATTCCCAAGCCAGCCTCGAGGTTATCTGATAAGCTGCTAGTGTCATTAGGGCCGCTTGACTATCCGACAGGATATGAATCAGCTGACCCCTAGGTTGTGTCTCTGATGCCCTTAGAGCACATGTGTCTATTGCTAGTATTTCCGTTTGGTATACGGTGGTATATTGCCCTAATGTCATATATTCTTTATGATTTAGGGTTTCACTATATATACCTGCTCCAGAACCTGTGGTCCTTTTTGACCCATCTGCATACCAGATTTGGGTTTGGCCCTCTGGTTTCTGTTTTCCTCTCCACTTATCCCAGTCTAGGACGACCTTGAAGGGTTTATCGAAGGAGAGTTTGGGAATCATTGTATCACTTCCCATCTCAAAGATTGGGTTTGTGATTTCAGTCGTTATGCTGGTGTGTCCTGAAGTGTTCCGGTTTCTCCAGTTTCCACCACATTTCAGTCTATATGCCCCCATTCTTGCCTCCCCCCTTATGTAAATATCTAAGAGGGGGCAGGTTTTGCATGGTTTCCATAGCAGCTGTTGGCGTGCTTTTTGTCGCCCCAGTGATACACAGGCAGGCCAGTCTCTGTATCTGTGTGAGTTTTACACTTGCCTGCTTCTGTGTGGTTTTGGTCCACCATATCAGACAACAATAGGTTAGCATAGGTCTTACCACTGCAGTGTATAGCCAGTACATCATACGTGGCTTTAATCCCCATGTTAGATGAAGCTTATTTTCATCTTAACGTCTATGTAAATAAACGGAATAGCCGATATTAAAGCGTTAAAAACCCACTTGGCACGCTCTTTCATCATCTGGCATTATTAGACCATTTTTTAAGAGGATAAAGGAAATGCTACAGCCATTACTGCAGTTCGTTACATAAAAGTGGTCACAACATCTTTGCGGCAAGAACTGGTTCGATTTCCAGAGATTATGTGGTAGGTATATTGCTGTTTTAAGAGAACTTTTTATAAAGAAACATTGTGTAGACGGCTAGATCGCCTGACTTATCCGCGTGCTACCTTTTTTCCTAGAGGTTGGCTCAAGAGCAGGGTGTTCGTTAAGCGACCACAAACGTTAGGAACTAAAACTAAAAATTCAAGAAGTTGTACGTATTATATTAATATTACAGCGAGCAAGGAAAAAGGGTACAAGATTGGGGTAGATAGTACTGGTGCCCACTTGTCAAGTATTGTTTTTAAAAATAAAATCGCAAGTCTAACTTAACCGAAAGTTGTTAAAACATTAATATTAAAATAAATACTTCTGTAGACACAGTAGTTTTAAATTTTCCCACTTCACTGACGCACCCCGTATATACAGGGTGGCCCATTAGTGCGTGGAAGCTCGATTAATCCGACATTGTACTTTTTCTTTTATCTAACTTGTTTAACTTGTTAATTCATAAAATTTAAAAATAAAGCAATTTTTCATATTAAATTTAAAATATCTTCTAAACCCAAACAGTTAGGTATAGGGAATGGTACACAAAAATGAAAGAGCCGATAAATATCTATCGAACCATCATAAAAAATATAGGGTGTTCCATTTAAATTTAATAAGAAAATTAAAGATTCGAGTTTTGACTCACCCTGTATAAATGAAAATTTTTTTTAATTAAATTCTTGAACCAGCGGAAAGAGAAGACGAAGCCAAATCATGTAGTGATACGAAAAAGTTTTTATATTTTGTTTCATGCCGGAACTAACTCTCTTAATACACCTTAATTTAGACGTAAAAATGGTCATAACTTTTTAAATATTCGGTATAGATTCGGCAAACCGTATATAAAAACGGTCGTAAAAATAAGCAGATTTTAAAAATGCAAAAAAAAAGTATACCGTTCCATTAAAAAAAAAATAGAAGTTTGGTCTGGTACAGCGTTATAGAACACCCTGTATAGTTGCAACTAATTTTAAAATATGAAGTTTAAGAATACCTACACATTTCCTCAATAAAGTTTTTTAATATCTGTTACAATGTCGGATTAATCGAGCTTCCACGCACTAATGGGCCACCCTGTATGTAGGATGATATATTCTAGACAAATAGCTCATATCATCTTACAACGTATTGGTACAAAAAGAATCACATTGCTTAAGATACAGAGATCAGAAGTGCACAGTTCTCCGCTTTGTTAATTTAATAAACATTAAAAGTTTATTATTAAACTTGTGCTTGCGCTTAAGATATGAATTTACCATTAACATACAGAAACAAAGAAAAACTTTGCGAATACATCTGAAAGACATTGCCATCTCAGAATGGATTATTTGAAATATATGTCGAAACAAAAATGCAAAGATTTTGCTGCACTTTGAATAAAAAGTGAAAAGTGACATCCTGTTCATACACAAAAATGTATCAAAGCAAATGAAAGCTAAATAAATCGAAGTGAACGAACATAACGAACGAATTTTGTGTTTTTATTAAACATGTGCAAATGTAATTACTAACGTGCCATCGAAAAAAAACATTAGGGTAGGCTATGTAAATGTTTTTGATCGTTGCTTTAGCCACTATTACATAATGGCATTTATTACTTGACATTTTATTGTAACTTTAGTTTATGACCTTTATAACCTCAAATTAAATGTCAAGGAATAAGTGTCATTATGTGAAAGTGGCTAAAGTAACTATCCATAGCCTACTCTAATTATGATTTTTTTCGATGTGTTTATATTTACTTCGTTGATATACCGGGTGTCAACGAGAACATGTATCAGCCCGCCATTTACTTATTAGTTATAATCAAACTTTGAAATTCAGACTGTATATATGAGTGATTGGTGGGCTTCTTCAGGTGCACTCAGTTTTTCTATAGCACTTCCGGTCAAACCGGAATTTTTAAATACAACCTGTATTATTTCTGTCATATTCTGTTTCTTCTAAAAATTTGCCATCTAGTGCAGGTCAACTTCTGACATTTCTGTCAAAGATGGCGGTGTCTGTTAAATTTATCCATTAAAGTGAAAATGCTTCGCAACAATTGTCGAAATGTAACAACCATCAAAGTTAGCTTTGAAAACAATTAAGAAACGTATTTTATTTAAATTTCACTCTATCAACCTAAAATGAAGTGTAAAAAATATTTATTACACTAACAATATTCAAGTAAATTTATTAGGGAAGCCGTCGCTTTAAATATGGATTTCCCAAAATATCTACTACACTCTACATCTCTACTAAATATACTACATACGCAATGAAACAACAAAAGGTTTGAGACAGGGGTGCTGCCTGTCTCTCATTCTTTTTAAAATCTATTTGGACAGAACTCTAGTGAAATGGATGGAAAAGTATAGAAATATGGGACTGACAGTGGGAGATGACACGCTTTTCACAGTATTCTTCGCAGGTGATCAGATAGTAATTGCAGAAGATAAAGATGTTGCAGTTGCCGGTCTTCAAATGAATATATGGGAATGCAAATATCTACTAATAGGAGATGAAGATATTAACTTTACTGGAGACAACGATAAGATAAAGAGAGTAAAATGCTGTAAATATCTCGGAATATCTTCACTAAAAAAGGCAACAGCGATGATGAAATTCAAGAAATAATCAACAAAGGGAGAGCAATAACAAGAACAATAAATTATCTCCTCTGAAACAAGAACATCAACAGATTCACAAAGAAGCATGTGTATAAAAGTTTAGTTCAAAGTGTCACCTTTGAAGGATAACAAAAAGAAACTCATGACAACAGATATTTTTTGAGCGGATAAATGCTGACAGATGGCCTAGAAGGAAACTGGAGTGAATATCTTCAGAGCGGCAAAGGAGAGCAAGGTCACGAAGGAGTTGGAGAGATGATATAAACGAGACCATGAGTACAAAAAAATTGGAGGAAGTCGAGGCTTACGAAAGAACAAGATGGAGATTGGGGATGCAAAGACGGTAACAGCTCTAGAAAAATCCGTACATTTATCAATTTACTGCTAATTGAGTATTTTCTACTTATTTATACTACTATTTTTCTAGAATACTGCTACCCTATCGTTGGAGCAATAAAACTTTGACAGTAGCATACTTGTGTGAGAGAGGATATGATAGGAGCCTTGACAAGCACCTTTTTATTTTAACAAAATCAAGCCAATGGTTACTCCTGCACTAAGCAATTCTTTGCTTCTGTTTTCCACTATAAGAGTGGAATTTATGTATACAAAAACTGACCTATCTCTTTTTTTGCTATAATAACAACCAATGCAATATTAAATTGAGCATTTGCATAAACACTAAAACATACTTACTATTAGGTATAAAGTATAAATTATATTTGTTACAACTTCTTCCTAAAATTTAACATCAAACAACAAAAAAAAGCTTTTAATAGAAGTAAATAAGATATTCTGTTTTACCATATCCAATTGCAAAGCAAATATATTATTACAGCACAAAATCGAAATAAGTAGAAAAGGCGAAGTCAGAAAAGTTAGCCGAGACGGTTTGGGAAATAGTAGTTAGGCCGTTATAGCGTGGTAGGGAGAGAGTTATCTCCTACTCGCCGTGAATATTTGCGTTTAAAGCGGCTCCATTGTTTTTGGTAAGTCGATGATGAAACAGCACTAATTACAGCATGATTATGATTAGCTTTCGGTCGGCTAAGCCGCTCAGCTTATGAGCTTTATTCTCTAGTGTTTGGATGGGGCTTAAGTAGGGCTTAATACTCGCGCTCTGATGTATTTACATGCGTGTTGCCGGGATAGGGCCCAGGTTCTGTTTGCTGAAATGGGATGAATTTGATCTCAAAATTCTGTTTAGCCGCGAAATAACTCTTAATTTGCCGAAACTAATGGCTGCTACTGTTAGTTTTACTAGTACATATATGTATGTACATACATACATATGTATATGTATGTATATATCTGTTTGAACTCTAAACCAACTAGATTAATAAATATTTATTATCTTTTACAAACTAAAACATGCATAAATTACAAGCGAAGATTTATTTGCCGAGATACAACAAATACATAAGTCAATAAATGAATAAATGTAACTTACCGAGTAGCTTTACTATCCGTTTTCTTTTAAATTGTAAACATGCAATTGATATAACTGGATATAAATACGATCGTATCATTACTATATTGTAAGTTTCTGTTAATAAATATTTGTTTAATTGTATTTGATAACACACACAATTCATAACAACTTACCTAGTGTGACACATTTTTTCTTATATTTAAATACTTTTTTTTCTGTGCGGGAGTGGAAGTACTGTGCGTTACTATAAGTAAGTTCTCTTTTGTATCCCTCGTACAGATAGCCTTATGGAATCTTTCCTTGTTTGGACAAATACCAAGAATTCTAGTATATCTAGTGCTGACTCCCAGACATTGATTTTAGACCTGTAAATGATGATTTGCTACAATTTCTTATTACACAGTTGGTGATTTCGATGCATTGATACCTATATAACCACTTCGAAGTGAAACTTGAGAGCTTATCTATAGTTTTGTAATCGCTCGATACTTAATCTTGAATATTTCAAGCTACCTGCTGGAAGCTGGAACTAGATGTGGAAAACACAGTCAAACTGGTACAAACTCCTGAACTAGGAAATTCTAGGGTACTAACTAGGCATTGCCACCTGAAAAAGCATTTATACAACTTAACACTTGTATACAATCAAATCCTCGCTACAAAGACAAAATATTTTTCCTAAGATGTATTTTTATTGTTCTACATAGTCTCCTTGAAAATGCACACAATCTTTCCCAGCAATGCTCCCATCCCTCCAACCCATCAAATTATGTAGTACTCGGTGTCTTTCTCTGCAAAATCACTGTCTATGTAGGTGACGAAAATTTCTGTCCTCTTAATTTTTAGGTTAGGGAACAAAACGAAATCGCTTGGGGCCAGATCTGGTGAGTAAAAAGGGTAGTTAAGCAGTTAAAACTGTAATCGGTGGATTTTCCATGGCAACCCCTGAGGTGTGGGACGGCGCATTGTCTTAGTGAAACAATTTTTTATAATAATTATTATTAAATAATAATGATGCTCCTGTAATGGTTTTTTTCCTGTTCGAAAATAATCGATTACGATAACCCCATGACTATCCCAAAAACAGTCGCTATCACTTTTTCAGCCGAAAAAACGGTTCCTGCTTTTTTGGAGCCGATTCCCCCTTCGCAGTTTACTGTCTTGACTGTATTTTTGTTTGGGAGTTATTGCACCTAAACTGCGCCAACAGACCTATTTCATTCTAACACGTTTGTGGTCTAACGTGAACAAGCGCGGTACCCAAAGCGCGGACAGCTAAATGCCTAAATCTTGATCAGTATGTGAGAAACACGTTTTTTAGACATGTTCGTAACCTCTGCTACTCCTCTCATTTTAATTCGGCGATCATTTAGCACTATTTAGTGCACTTTAAAAGATGTTATCGTCAGTGGTTACAGTTTTAGGACGTCCCGAACCCTCATCGTCTCCCAAGCTTGTGCGGCCACGTTTAAATTCTCCTATCCAAAATGTCACTGCGGTAAATAGTAATACAGAACCCCCGTATACATCGTCCAACTCATCTTTAATTTGCGTTGGCGTATTGCCTATCAAAAACAAATACTTAATAACGGCTCGATACTGAATTTTGTCCATTTTGACAAAAATACTCGCATCGACTCACTCAAACGACTGTCATACTACAATTGTGCGTCCAAAATGGCTGAAATTTTGGTAAGTACCTGTCAATAGATGCGTAACCACATTACCCAGCTTTTATTAGCGAATGCTGCTATCTTCACGTACAGACCACACTCGCACAATAAAACAAAAAAATCATTGCTCAATCTGTACTGTTATAATATTAGCAACACATTAACTTTGACTTAAAACTAGTTTTAACCTTATAGACTCTATTAAACATAATTATCATTACGACTGAATTATGTAAAAATTGTATAAACGCCAATAGATTACTACATACATCTTGCCTGATCACATCATTATGCAGATTAAATTAGTAAAACAAGTAACATCAGCCACGACTAATGGCAAGCATAACCATATCCTTATTTATCAAAGTAACTCTCACGAACGATCCTGTTGCTATCAAAAAATCGGCATTCATTATACCTAGCCAACTATAAGAGGGGTACATCTTCCTCACTTGTCGAACAGTATCATAAAGTACATTTTTAGGTCGATTATACTTTTCACAGTTAGCAAGGAACATTAATCGAATAGACTCTTTCATTTCTAAGGACAAATCAGTATCCATTTGTTGAATCGTGCACTAAAATTATATATCATTAATCACATAATTTTGCCTCATCGTCAGATACATATCATTTGCATTATAACTTACGTCTTTATTGACTGATTTCACCTAAAACACATTATATTTGATTATTATTTTGATGATAATACAATAAAACTTACATTATTTCCAGTACTATGCGGACTTGGTCTAAATCCCTCTTCAGTAGCCTAGATAAGAGGCAGAATGAGTGATTGAAAAATTGTAGTAAAGCAATAATTCTTACCGAGGTGAACGCACAACATATGTACATTAATGCAATTAAAATATACATTTTAAATTTTGATAGAAATACATATGTATCTCTATCTGTACTTTATTCGCAAATAATTGATTTAGTTTATATCTGTAAACAATAAAAAAATTAATACCATGTTATCATCACTGTTTATGGAAACTTAATACCGAAACTGTTAGAAACATATTAATATTGATCCGATTGAACAAAACCATATGCTATTTTTTTATCAATTATATGCTATTTTTGTAGAGTTATACGAGGGCGACCTGAAATATTTCCGGACTCGATAAGAGGTGGTGCACGTAAGTTGAAGTGGATTCATTGGTCGGCAAGGGCAACTACTACTAATAATAATAATAATACAATTTATTGTTGTACATCATACATAGGATGATATTAACATTGTCTGTACTGTTAATAGTTGTTGTTTTAGAGTGTGTTTAGACAGGCGATTTCGCAAAAATGGATAAAATCGAATTTCGTGCAGTAATAAAACACTGGATGGCTGAGAAAACGGCCACGGAAATTCGAAATATTTTGCGTGATGTTAAGATTTTTCCAAAACATAAATGTCCAAATGTTAGCAAAGTTAAGCAGCAAAGAGAGCTTTATTAATACGTCTTGACTGGTTGCGTCAGAAAATAAAATTAGTCGAACAAAAAAAAACTCAACGAACACGGTGCCAATCAGTGACCACAGTTTTATAAAGTTATTGATTATGTCAAGCAAATGGATGTTACCAATAACAAATCCTTTCTTCAGATGAGGCCAAATTTTATCTGAACCACAAACTGTCAAAAGTTCCCTAACATATAATTGTCATATTCTACACAATTTTCTAGAATTATGTAGCGACACTTAAGAGTTTCGATTCAAGGATAAGGAATGTCCGTGTTAAAAAACAAAAAAATTGAACAAATACCACTAGCTTTTAGTTCTTTCTAATAAACATCCTCAATTTTGGAAAGAAGCGAGAAAAGTTTGTCACGTTGGGTGAACATACAGTCTATGACACAAAAAAAATTACCGGAGAATACGGTGTGAGTCAAGGAGCAATAAGCAAGATTTTTAAGCGTAAAAGGGACACAGGATCAGCTAAACAAATGATAGATTTTTGCTTCAAAAACTTAAACACGAAAAAAACAAGTCATCACCTACAATAAGACTTAGCAGCATCAGACGTAGGAATATATGACTCTACTGTCCGCAGAGAATTTCCAGTCTGGTAGAAGAACTACTCTAGCACCAAAACAACTTTTCACTAACCACATGAAGAAACAGAGACTAGTCTCCACCAGAATATGCTCCAACTGGACTACAGAAGACTGAAAGATCTTATTTACAGATGAAACTCACCTCGGAGTTCAGAAAGAGCGGTATAAATTCGTCAGGAAGTCTCAAAATCGATGTTGAAACAGCATTTGAACATAATGCTTAAACAACCACCTTAACATGCCGACGTCAAAGACCAAATGAATCCCTTATAGAGTATTTTTACGCTATTATTGATTTGTGTGACGAAGTTGATTCAGAAATGCCGGAAACTCATATAATGCGCAGATTAACAGCTGGAATGTTACCATACTACAGGCATATGATTAATATCAGCAGACCTAACACCTTGAGCGACTACAAAGCGGGGCGGTGGTGTGGGGGTGTATGTACGTAGTGGAAGCAAATCTGGAGTAATTACTGTATCCCATAATATTGAGCAGATCTGGTTATCATTGACCCTAGGGAAATTAAAGTTTGTGGTAGCTTGTATATATAGAGCGCCCAATGTTAACTATGCAACATTTATCTCAGAATTTGAAGATTCTTTGTCTTACTGCTTTACAATTTCTGAAAATCTGTACTGTTGTGGGGATTTCAATGTGGATCTCCTAAAATCTGATGAGCTCCTGACCGAACAGTTTAATGACTTTTTAACAACTGTTGGTGCTGTCCAGGTCATAGATGCACCTACAAGGGTTTCGGACCGTTGCGCTAGTCTGATTGATCTAATCATTACTACCAATCACACCAGTATAACCGGAGCTGGTGTATTAAATTTTCACGACTCGGATCATGATCTTGTTTTCTGTGATGTTAAGACACAGTCAGTCAGACCCGGACCAAAAATTCGAGAGTGCCGCGACTTCAAGAGTATTGATCCTGTTTTGTTCTTTCGAGATCTACAATTGATTAACTTCAATCAAATGATTTATTTGGACAAAATAGATGATAAGATTAAATTTCTCAACTCTGCTATACTCGGGTTATTCGATAAGCATGCTCCTGTTCGCACACGCAAATTTACTAAACCCTACGCACCCTGGCTAACCCACAATCTTAAGTTCATGATGCGTCTTAGAGATAAAGCGAAGGCGAAATTTAGGAGATCTGGGTCGATTGGTGACTGGGAGTATTATAAATCATTGCGCAACTTAAGAACTTCTACCGTCAAGCGGGAAAAAAGGCATATTTCGAATTTATATCTCAGGGGCGGTGTGATTCTTCCATCTGGCACCACCTTTCGTGTATCAGCTATCATACCAAGCTAAAAGTGAACCTTCCGGATCATCTAACTAACGTCAATGACATTAACAATTATTTTGTCACGTCTCTTCCGCGACCATCTGCGGCGTGGCCACCTGGTGACCCGGATGCAGTTATTCCTAATACTTTTTATTTTCATACCGTGAACACCAATGATATTCAAAATATCATTAACAAAATCAAAACTAACGCTGTTGGATATGACAACATTTCAATACAAATGATTCGGCGTTGTTGCCCGCTCATAACTCCATATATTACTAATATAATTAATACATGTTTGCTAACTGGTGTCTTCCCAGATGGTTGGAAGCATGCTGTTGTGATCCCTTGCCCTAAGGGCGCAGACCCTAAAGATTTTAAAGATTTAAGGCCAATAAGCGTCTTACCTGTGCTGTCCAAGGTGTTGGAGCGGGTCATGGAGCTGCAGCTGAAATGCTATATAAATTCACATAATTTACTACCTGAAGTTCAATCTGGCTTCAGGAGTAATCACAGTTTGTGTAACAGCACTTGCAAAGCTAACTGATGATATTTTATTAGCTTCGGACCAGGGTCTTATTACAACTCTAGTCTTACTTGATTACACAAAGGCTTTCGATACGGTCAACCATGCTACCCTGCTCAGGGTGCTTGGGGGTGTGGGCTGTAGGGATGCCAGTCTACGTCTATTTGAAACTTTTCTATCTAACAGATCTCAGAGTGTAAAAATATCTCATGATATCTCATCTCCGTTATCATTGTCTCAAGGGGTACCGCAGGGTTCTATTATCAGTCCTATTCTGTTCTCATTGTACACGTCGAAATTCACATCTGCTCTTGAGCATTGTACCGCGCACTTGTATGCAGGCGACACTCAGATTTATTACTCTTTCAAGCCGTCTGACTGGCGGGAATCTGTCTCTAAAATTAATAGCGATTTACAAATCCTACACAAGGTCTCCTCAGCTCACTCCCTAATGTTGAACCCGACGAAATCGCAGGTAATACTTTTCGGTAGTTGGAAAGCTTATGATAGTCTGACACCAGAAATAGCTGTACAGATTGATAATATAAAACTTCCAATTGTAAAAAAAGTAAAAAACCTAGGGTTGATAATAGATAACACTTTTCGCTATCGCGATCAGATTTCTAAATATATAAAAAATGTCTACATTAATTTGAAGAAACTATATACATACTTATCGCTCAGTTCTACCGGTAAAAGTTAGGAAACTCCTGTGTGAGGCTTTTGTTTTCTCAATTCAACTTTTGCGCACCCTTATATCGCCCTGCTATTGATAGAGCTACTGCTTGTCGCATACAGAAGATGCAGAATGCGTGCCTTCGCTTCATTTATGGTATCCGAAAATTTCAACATATTTCACATAAGATAAAAGACTCTGGATGGCTATCGATGGAGCGAAGGAGGGATCTGCTTACTTTATGCTTCTATCACAAGATCTTGTTGTTCAAATTCCCGCCATACTTGTATAACAAAATAAAGTTTCGAACCGACGTGCATACCCTGTCCATTCGGTTTCGGGGCTTGATCTCGCCGTCTCTCCACCACACCGCACGTTACCAAAGAAGTTTTACCTACTCGATTTATAACATGTACAATGCTATTCCGGATGAATTAAAAGAAACTGGAAGTTACGAATTCAAAAAGAAACTGGGTGGCTTTCTCTCTCGGCTATGATCTATGTAGTGTATGTATGTGATCATGCTGCAAGTAATTTACTTTAATTTACCTTCATTTTGTGGAAGGACTGCCTTCACGCTTTGAGCGATCGGTGTTTAGGTTAATTTAGTTATTAGTATTGTTAGTTATAGGCATTAAATAGCATATATTTCTTCTCCTTTCTTTTTTTTATTTTTATTTATTACTTACTTATGTAATTATGCTTACTTGCTTTCTAATGCATTACGTGGTTAGGCATGAGCAGGAATGAGCAAAGATGCTCCTACTGGGTCTCGCCACGTGTTTGTATCCCAATCAGCTTTGTATGTCTCATAGTTAATTTATTTTGTTTATCCCATGCAGTTGTTGATGATTCTAATTTCGTATAAAATTGAAACCTCAACCCAGTCATGGAAATATGATCCAAGAAATAAAAAGTTTACTTCTATCCGAATTAAACAACACGTCACGTATTAACCATCAAAATTATGGCGGTTACAATCGCGCAAATTCTGATAACACTCAAGGTCAGCGCTCTAGGCAAAATCCATCATCGAATCAATTCTCTAGATCACGAACCACGGATGGACGCCCAATATGTTACCGTTGTATAAGCCAGGTATTGTGGCGAATTGTCGACAAAATTTCCAACGAGAATCACAACAGAACTCCAACACATCTTTAAACGCCAATTAATAGAGGTTAGAAATTCTGTCCCTTCTTATAACATTGACACTAAGCAACGAACCTCCTTATCTCCTCCAAAGTTACTTTGCGGCGCTATTCCCACTTTCGAAGGGTCATCGACTATATACACCGTAAAAGCAATAGTAAATTATATATACACCAACATTATTATTGACACGGGTTCCGTCTACAATTTAGTCCCCAAATCCATCGCTACCAATATAAGACCAGTAGAAAATCCTCCAATCTTACGTACGATCGAAAATTCTTCTGTGTTACCTACAGCTGTAGCAACTATCTCTCTACTCTTAAATAGAAAAGCGTATAAAGTAGAAGCATTGGTTATAGAAAATTTACCCGGCGCCTCCACCATTATGTCACGGTCCCACACAAATATGTTTTTTTTGAACTCACCGTGATCTGAGAGCGTAGCTCCGGTCTTGGGGGATGCTCTGTATCCTTACTTAACTTACACTAAAACGCTATTCTACTCAACACTTACTTTATTATTTTTCCACAAACCTATAGCTACTTAAACCTCTAGAACTTGCTTATTCTAACGCTATTTTCTAACTAACCTAACTTATCGCTAGATCGTCGGTCAGTCTCCTGTCCGCGATCGCCTGTCAGCACATCCGGTGTCCGCGTCGCATCTGTCGCGTGAATCTGCTGACAAGGACCCGGTAATCTAACTAAAAAAACACAGCACTAAAACCTCTATTTCATAAACAAAACGTCACTGTAGTTCCAACTAGACTTTGTGTTGAGTTTTTAGTGTTTTGTAGGCGAAATATAGTGTTTTTATTGATTAACTTCTTACACGCAACTGACAAACACTTCACTTACCAACAGATCCAGGCTGAAACCTTGAAGCATTACTTTTTGATTTTGCAACAATTCGTAATAAGCTACTACTATATCACAACACGATTATTAGTCAGAATAGTTTCGTAGAATCTAATACAAAATGTAGGTCTCTGCTTAATTGGTGGATGTTTCTGGAAGATACTTAGAATTAAAATTTCTTTGCCTCTTTTGTAGAAAAATACTTTACTAGAAAATTTTTAAATGTTTGTACTTTGCTATCAAACTTTAATTAAACAAGGAGTGACAACTAATTTCATCAATTATATTTTAATATTATTAACAACATATTGCCACCTTTTAAATCAGTATATCTATAATGTTGCTACTTTTTTTGGCCTGGTATTTCCGTTGTCTCTTTTTATGAGACTCATAAAATTTAAAACTCACCGAAAGATAGATAATCGGAAGTGAATATTGCCTTCCTTTTTATATTGAAAGAATGTTGACTGGAACGTACAGACGTATAGAGTTATAACAAAAGGTATTAATAATCAACGAACTGTGGTCTAAAACAAAAGCTTATGAGCCGTTACTCACCGTTATAATTAAGTTCTCTTTTTCCGTTGTCGCGGCCGCGTATATAAGCAAAGAAGGAAAAAAAAATGAAATTAGAATGGTAACCTTAATCTTTTCCGAGTCTTCGTTAGCAAACCGTGTTATTGTAGCGCCCTCTCGTGTCTCGTCTCATGAATATGAATTCCGGACGCATTAACAAAGTAAAACGCCGAAGAGGAGTTTAACAACTCTTTTCAGAATTCTTATTCGGAGACATAAAGTTAGGACGTGTTAAGAGAGGGTTGAGTTGGAAAGCCATGGCCCCTTAGGACGTCTTGTCGCCTGCCCCCATACATAATACAACGCCTTTCTACTTAATTATTACGCAGTTAGCCTAGAGACACTGAACTAAATCTCAACTAAGAAAATAATTTTAACTTATATCTCTCTTTTTGTCGGAACTTTGTGTCATTTACACAGAGCAATAATTTCCGTTTTCCACCATCCTCTATACTTTATTATTCCGTTTTATTTTTGAAGGGACAATTAAAAATATCAAGAGAAACTTTGGGATTAAGAATTTTGTGAAAGATCGGGAAACTTTTGTTTTAATACCTTTACGGAAGAATACTTGTCAAATGTTTGCAATTTAAACAAGTAATATGAATGCAGCGAATTGCATTCATTGCATTAATTTGAACTATATTAAAACATTAAAATTGCATTCGGATAGAGTTTAGGAGAGTACCGTTTTACAGAAATATCAAGGTACTGAAAATAACGACCACTACCCGACTGGATACAAAACATATGATAACAATTCTGCACGAACATAGAACAAAACGCGAGTAAAAAAATAACTGCAACTGTAGATAACAGTTTGTTATTAAATTAAAAATTGAACGTTATGGTGTTCTTAAAGATTAACCCGAAAAAATAAAAATAATTTAATGCAGTTGAAAAGCAGGACTTTGTATCTTGCGGAGTAATATAGCAAGGCAGTAACATCAATATTCAAGGAGGAGCAGGCAAAGGGCATCAAATTTATGAAGCCATGTTTATAGACTCGCGGGACAACTACCTCGACCATTCCTTTCTTACTCGCAGGCGTAGCTTTATGTTTCCGCCGGACGTGCTGTGAAAGAACGGAAGGACTCGATGGGAAACCGTCTTGATACTAGTGTTTCTGCTATACAACACAACCTGCTGCAGTATTTGCTCCGCTATTTTAGACGTTCGTGCCCCGACAAAGAACCGTTTGTCGGTACTAAAATTATGCAAAGTGCACCTTCGTAAAATAAATTCCTTACATTGACTGGTTGCTAATATAAAAAAAGGATAAAGAAAAGAAAAAAATTACAATGTAGAGTGGAGTTAGTGTATACTTGAATACAAATCGTAATGCCTTCGTAAACTCAAACATTACTTACTAAATGGTTGTAAAAGATTGCTGGAGTAATACAATTACTACAGTTCTTACATATTTCTTAATATAAGTCAAATTCGGAAATAGAATTAGTACAATTATCTGCCCAAAAGAGTTATGTTTCTTCGAAGGTGACGGAATCCATATATTTGTTACCAACATTTAACACCTATCGTATCAGCAAATATAATCATTTTATATAAGAAAAGTCAGAAGCATATCAGGAAGAAGGAAAGAAAGCTAAACGTTATATTAATACTACTGTGATAAGTCTAGTCAGTTCTATACATTCATGATGGCAAAGGTGTCGACTGAACGTTTTTAGGGATGACGAAAACAATTCTAAAGGTTTATGTCTTCTTTCTTTCACACTGGAATGATGAAGATGTTGATGAAAAGATTGACTTGTTTAATCAACAAATCATTTCTTTGTTTGATCTGCACACCCCAAGTAGAACAGTTAACGGACAACATACGATCGTTGCAAAATCTGCAAAATAAAATCAAATTCCGTTTTAAGCGCTCTGGATCTGAAGCTAAACGTATTTAACATTTTTATCAGCTCAACTCACTTCCCCATAACATTGACAAAATTAGTGATCTTTACTTGCGATCTACTTGCAACAATATGCAGTCGTTTTTTGATGTTTATACTGTGGACACTGCTGAAATTTCGAAACACCTTTTAAAAATAACCAGTCTTGTTAAAAGCTCAGATAGTATTAGTAGCCTTTGACACCTTAAATTGCTTTCAATTTGTTATTATATTGGTTTCAACGAGTCTGTAGTATCTATATTACGATCTTTTCTATCTAATAGATATCAATGTATTCGTTTTGCTAATGGTGTGTCGAATCCATTGCGTTTGTCACAAGGAGTACCTCAACACTTTATTCTCGGACCTCTTCTTTTCACGATTTATACATCAGTTCTGCCCTATTATGTCAGACACTGTGAATTGCAAATGTACGCTGATGATACTCAAATTTATAAGGCATTTGAGGTTGATAGTTTCGACAATGTGTTGTATAATATCAATAGTCAATCGAAATATATTCGCCTTATTCGACTATTTTTTTCGTGTGCATATATATATTTCATTATAATAATTCAATTTTTTTTGCTGGTTCCACGGAATTTATTTCAGGTTAAGTTAGTACGTAGGCAATTATGTTATTTTTCCTAATACCTTCAAGTGGCTTTAGTGTGAGAGTGTTGTACCATCTATCTCAAGCATGCCCTATGATTTTTGAGATCTTTTAATGAAATATTTTGATTTGCATTTTCCACGTTATGAAGTTTTCGTATTTCAATAATTTGCAAATATTTCTTCTCTCTCTGTTATACAGGGTGCCCGGATTTCGTAAGGACAACATGGGTACAAAATACATCGTACTTTTTTCCATTATAAATGGAAGTAATAACGTTAACACTCCTGACAGGTTCGTGTGATGACAATCGTGCTGTTTTCGCAGATAACGCGATAAACAAAATAAGCTTTACTTTCCAAATTTTAACAAAGTTTCCATATCATGCGATACATAATTGTATTCAGAAAAAAATTCCCCCTTAAAAGAGCTACAAAAATTGCACGGTTCCAATTTAAAATTTTGGGGTTAGGTGAGATTACTAAAAATTTGCGCAAAAGACCTTTGTCTTATTAATGTTATTAATGCGAATTACTCCAAACCGCATCTTAATACCATAAGTAACAAAAAGTTAGGTACGGCAAATAAAAGAAATTAAGAGATTTCAGTCTTTCTTCCATATTAAAGCAATAAAGCATGACAAATAAAATATGACAATGGATTCTTACTGAGATTTTGAACCAGCGCCTTTTTGCTAATTTAACCGTCTCTCTATGTCTTCAAATACAAAAGTTACCCATGTTGTCCCTATGAAATCCGGGCACCCTTGAATATTTTAACAAAAATTGACATGATATTCAAGACCAATAGACACTAAGTCCAAAATTTCAACAATCTAATTTCTTAAATAATGCAAATAAGAGACTTAAGTCCTTGTATGCAACAATAGAATCGTTAATAGAGAGATGTAAGACTATTCCTGATTTTATTGACGATGTCTTGATCTCATTGATTATGGTTATGCATGATAAGCTTCGAGTTATCATCATAAAGCTTCGAGTTCGTAAAAAAACAATTTTTTTAAGATTTAGGGATATTTACGAAGAAAGTTTATGTAATGAACGTTGAAAAAGAAAAAATTACTCCACTAATTAGTGTTTATTTGTAACAGATAAATATATTACTTAAAGACTGAGGCAATAGTTTAGTCTATGGGAAAATCGTAGATTAAACTAATCTGAGCAGAAAGTTAATAATCTGTGGTTTATTAAAATTGCTAGCTGGTCTACATAGTTTCAGAAGACTTGATGGAATGGTTTAAATATTTTTCTTATAAATCATGTGTAGTACTGTTGCTAATAAAAACTATACTTTCTTCTATACATTTTTATTTAGTATCAGATTACATATGTATATGTACCGGGTATATACTGTATCTCAGGAACGATTTATAGTACAGCTTTGGGAAAAAATATCCTGACTAAAGTGGTCCCAAGAAAAAAAAATTAAAAAAAAATTATTTAGAAAAACGTAGGATGACCGCTAGAACTGAAACCCGTAACTGAACACACAAAATTTAAATTCTAATTTTATACAAAATTTACCAACAAAGGTCTATCACAAATATGAAAATCGCAATTTTATGAAAACTTCGCGTATTTTACACTGGACGAATTTTTTGTATTTTGTCAAATAAGGGGAGGGGAAACTTCGTTTTGAAGGAACGAATAATATATTTCCCAAAACTAAAGAAAGCGACTTGCGTTTCCTCATTGCTATGTTTTTTTCTCGAAAGTTTTTTTTTACAGCTTATCAACATATTTATTTTTTGAAAAAGTGGTAAAAAGCTAAAGCTTTTGCCCTCTTTAAACGACTTGCTAGTTTTAAATGTTACGTTTGAAGGTTAGGTATCTTGTACTACATCTACTACGACATCTACTAACATCTACTACCGAAATTGATTTGCTACAAATGATTTTTTTTTTCTGCAAAAATTTGAGCACTAGTTTCTAGAGCAGCAATGCCTTTAAGTTTATTCTAAAAGTCTCTGTGTGCTACTTTGTGCAATATTTGATATTTATGATAAAATTCTATCAACATCTTAATGACATCTCGATTCCAACAGAAAAAAAATAGCGGGAGATGGACTCCACCGACAACGTTTCAATGGCTTAAGGTAATCGTGAGTTACCCTCTACATAGATCTACTAGTAATACAAATACAAGGAAACACATTTAAAATTATTACGGTATACGGTAGAAAATACGATCAACATTATTAGACCTGTCCATATCTACAGCATTTCCAGAAAGAGATATCAACAAACATTGAGATGTATGTGAAGTGGTCGGTGGAATATGTTTTATGTGCGGTCCACCACATAGACACATAAAATATAATAAACAATAATTTGAAGTGGTATCGTTAAATTAAGAGCGTTATAAAGGCGAGCTTGTTTATGGCCGGCTCGAGATATTACAGCTTCCGCGCGCTTGACCACTCATACTTCTGAAATGGCCTGAAACGCGTGCAATTTCATGACTGTCCGTTTAAAAATTCATGTAACTGGAACTGGGCGAAAAATGGGAAAAAGACACGTACAGGGAAAGGAATTATACTTATACATATACAACCTTCTTTTCGATATAGTATATATAGTAGTATATAAGTATGTAGATATACACATACATATTTTACTCTTATAAGCATACCTTATACGTAAAATTTACAAGTTAATCATAATATCAAAAAGTAACATTGCAGATTGCATTGCCCAACATAATGACGTTATAAATAATGACAAAAAACCATCTTCCAAGCTAATTCTACCAGGAAACTACAAAGAACCTGGAATTTTAGATATACAGAGTGGGGCATTAGTGCGAGGAAGTCCAATTACTCCTGTATTATAAGAGAAATGCGAAAATGATATCAAGATAAAAGTTGAAGTTGAACCTAAAAAATTTTTAACTATACAGGATGTCAAATAAAGACAGGGTAAACTAAACTTACTTTATTTTAAATGGAACATCCTGTATATTTTTAATGTTTACGATTCTTCTAGGTCTTACTTTTATTATGATATATGCTTTTGTTATGTTATTTAGTTTACTTTAGAAGATAAGGGAAGTTTTACATGAAATTAATAACAAAGTTGGCGCCTCCTACCGTACTACGGCTTCCACATAAAATAATTCATTTGCGCTAGAAACATTTCTTATATGATCTCCTTTCATCAGAAATTATTTATTTATCGGCGTATTCAATATTTATATACAGGGCGAGTCATAACTCGGAATGTTTATTTTCTCACGTATTTCAAACTGAACACCCTGTATTTTATTATTGGAGTAAACTCCTCTCTTCCAGAACTTTATTATTTATTAAATATTCCCTACAGCTTTATTATTTATTAAATATTCCCTACAGCTAAATGTGCTAGTTTTTGAGTTTTTTGCGTTTCTATAAGTCGAAAACATGATTTTAAGTAAAAACGAGGTTTGATTTTGATTAGTTAGTTGAAGAGCAATATTAGACGAAGACTGCCGTTCAGCTGGGATAATACAATTCTATACCTAAATCGCTAAAATTATCATTATCATTATATGCTAAGGCATGAATTATTATCTGACGCAAACTTGAAAAAAACAGTATTAGCTATAATTGCCCTGTATGACTATAATTGACTTGTGGGAAATTTATTTAAAAATTACAAGTTGCTTGATTGGAAAAATGACATAAAATAGTAAACACAAAGTGTTTATAAGATAAAAACAAAAAAAGTAAAGTAGGAATGAATTACAGAATTTAAAATAAATAATACTTTACTTTGTTAAACCACTTTATTTAATATTGTTTACTGCTGTTTCAACCATTCTCAAAACTAAAGTCTTTAATTTTGAGAATTTTATATTACAAAATGTACCGCAAAGTAACGCCTAAACCATTGATTAATTACAGAATTATTTATTTTTGTGTATTTATTTTTATGGTCTCTCTATGGTCATCAGTTACTATGGTCAGCAGTCAACTCTTGGTGCCGTTGCGCATAATATAGATGCATTTATTCCTCTGTTTAAATGGTATTGGTTCATTTAGATTTTTCATAATTCATAGTTCCAGTCGGACAAAACCATTGCAAGAAAATTTCAAAAGCTTCTGTTCTTGGTTGTCGTCTACTAGAGAATTGCTGATGATAAAGTCTTCTTGCAAGCAAAATATTCTTATTAGTTCCTCCCAACAGGAAAACCATATCAATCTATACTTCTAAACAGCAATAAAATTATTCTGTTATATCAAAACTTCAAGCTCATTAATATGATCAATATCGATATGCTCATTCAATTCTGTCTCAGATAATACTTGAGAATCTTAACTACTAATTGTTTTGCTACTATCTCCATTGTAAACAAACTGCAACCATGGTACTAAATGTATATTTTAAACGCTGCTGCAAACATTATTCTGTCTTGGAAAAATGTTTCTCTGAAAGTGTCTTCTCTATTTGTAGCTGCTACAGATCTTGATATATAATTTCAAGTGTTTCAAGGCTTGGCAGAGCCAGCATATGCAGTAAATATGTTCGCTCTTAGTTATATCCCAATACCAAATGCGCGTGGCAGTCCCAAATTGGAGAAGTCCACCAGAAACACCTGCCACAAATCGTTCTCAACTAGGTATAAAAACTCACCTGGCAATCTCTAACTTAACCAGTCTGCTGATCTTACTAATTCAGCTATCAATCAGTTCGACTATTTTATAATTACGAGAGCAACTCAAATTGAAACGAACTTTGTCGACTGAGTGTCAGAAAGGGTAGCCGTGTTTGATGGAGTGGCACAATTTAGTTGGCGAGGATGCTCAGAGTGAAGAAATCAAGTTGGTAGGTTCGTCTATCGCTTTGTTCTGTAGTTTTCAGGATGGGCTGACGAAAGATACATTTGCACATAATTTTTGAAGATTGCTTTAAGCGCCAGATATACTTTCTCACCCGTGAAAACACGCAACCAACTGAAATTCATCGTGAATTACAGGCTCTGTTCGAAGAAGATGCACTTTCATAGATTAGAGTTAATCTATGGTGCAAGAGTTTAATCAGTTCCGTGAAAATGTCTAAAACAAACGCTGTATTTGCAATATCAAGAAATCAACGCCAAAATTGCGGGGGAGCTTCGTGTGAGCTATGGTAATGTACAATCCATAATCATTGAAATTAAATCACTATATTTCAGAAAAATATTAATTTGTTGGATTCCAAAATTGTTTAATGAAAATCAGAAATTTATGATTCCACATCTTGCAAGAATGGGTTGGTTTTCTACATAGAATATTACACATCTAGAACAAAACAAGCGAGCGCGGAGTAGATAAGGAAAGGCGAAGCCAAACCCGTCAAAGTTACAGCTCGGAGGGAGGATGCACTTTTCTGGGATCTGAAGGAGTCTCACTCGTTGATTGATATTACAGGAGTCTTTTCAAGTGAGCAAGTGTCACATCCGTGAGGGACTATTTGCAAACAGCGCACGTGGCCAAAGAGAAATTGGTAAAAATTCACTGGAAAAGGAGTGAGCATCCAGCATACAGACGTGTCCTATCACCATACGATTTCTATTTGTTTGCACCTCTTTGATAGATTTTCAAACAGTGAGAGCATCTAAAGTAATATGCTTATGAAATAAATCTTTTAAAAGATTTGAATTTAAATTTGATTTGCCCTCGTATTTCTACTGATACCCAAAATACGACCAAAGGCCTATTGTACTCCATAGCTTCCTGCTCAAACAGTCCCATCCTCTACCACAATCTTTTTAATAGATAGTCTCCTCACCTCTGCAAACATCAATATCTCAACACAGGATTTGCTTCCTAATGCCGTTGAATGCTTTACAGTGGGATATCATGTACACTCAGATGCTTGGCAAGTGGCATCAAATACAGTTTACAACTTTACAGTACGCATATTTATCTCCTGTTCGATCCCCTCTCGCTTTTTTGCTTGTCTATCGACTTTCTAATTTCTTTCTACTCTATAAGCTCTCTATATTAGCCAAACAGGGTCAAAAGTGACACCAACGTTAATTTTCCCTCAACTATGTACAGATCATTAAGCCTTGATAGTACCAGTCTTCAAGTAATTGCTCCTGGAGAGCTCCTCCCTTTCGTCTCTCGACAAATCTTAAGGCACTTTGCCTTCTTTCGAAGAAAATGCCCTCCCCGACTATAATAACCCCGCCAAATAATCTACTTCTTCAAGATCCCATAGTAGATGATCCACCACTAGACACTACTGCAAAGGAAATATATTACATGTATTACATGTATATTGTATATATTACATGTATTAAACGGGTCGATAGCCGCAGTGGTTAGGCGGCTGACTATTGTTGTGAGAGGACGATAGGTGCCGGGGTTCAATTCTCTGGAGGGACGGTAACATTTTTTCAGAGAGTTTAATCCCGGATCGACTTGCTATTCGCTGTTGGGAGCAAAGTGATTAACAGCGCGGCATCATAAAAGGCGATATTATGCTGTCACAAAGCCATTTAAAACACAACTTACACACACTAAAACTACACCGTGAGAGTTGCAGTGATAGCCAGACAAGTAATACAGTTTACAGAGTCACTGCAACTAAGTACTCACCACACATTAAAAAAAAATCAAGTGTGCCTTCACAAGTGTTTCAATAAAACTTATTTGCCACGTTAAAATTCGGTTTTAGAAATTGCGGACACGGACTAATACATCTGTTCTAATAAATGTAGACTTGTTGCACATGAAACATATAGCAGAATGTTTGGGAAACGTTCGAATCTTATAGGATTAATTGTTTGCACTCATTTTCAGCTTTCTTTTAAAATATCCAAGCAGCAAAGAAATTAAATCACATTGAATTACTACTTTAAAACTTAAACATAAACGAATTGTTTGTTTACACAAAAGATTAATGTGTGGATCCAGCTTTAAAATGCATTCATACAATGCAATTACATTTTAAAAGTAGCAATTTTGTAATAGCTTCGTTTTCTTCGATTTTTTCGAGTTTTCTTACTTCTTCTTCGACAATTATTAGCCTTTCGTTCGACTCCGGCAAAGTAGAAGGTACTTTAAAATAATTACTGCAGTGATTGGCGGGAGATTTTTTCCTAGTTCCCAAGGGATGTCGACTCTGTAAAACTGTCACGACCCCACGTTACTTACTTACAAAGTTTCTGTTGTTCGCGATGGTCCACGAACGTTTGCAATAACCCCGACAGTCTAAATTAAAGAAAAGAAGTAAGGACAGTCAGGAAATAGGAAAGAAAGAAAAAGACCGGCTAGACATGGAGACTCTAAAAAGTGACGGTTTAGATCGTAGATATACTTATATACCCACAGATACTGCACATACTAATATATTAATATATTGAATATTTATATTGCGTTAGAATAATCAATAACAAAAATAAAAATAACTTTCCAAAAACTTTTTAACGTTAATACAGGGCTCTACGACCGTTCTGAGAAAGATACCTTCGATTACGACGAACTGAGTGACGACTCCAAGTTAGAACGACTCGAACAAACATTGGCGAAATTAAGTATCTTACTATAGCTGGAAAGCTCGGAAAAGCTCCGGACTTTGATTGTATTTCCAACAGGACTCCGAACAACTTGCCTCAAAACGTCTCGCAGTATTTGATCAGCATCATCAACGCTATAATTTATCTCGGCCATTTCCCGAAAATCAGAAAACATGGCGTAGTTGTAATCATCCCTAAGCTGTAACATTGTTTATCTCAGATTTCGCTAAAATAGCTGAAGCGGTTATGTAAAATAGACTGAAAAAGGATCTGTTTATCCGTCAAATTATTCAGCAAGAAGATTTCGCGAAGTTGCTTCAACAGGTTTACAACTCCATGGAATTATAGAGGCCACAGGAGTTGCTGTGAAGCCGAAGAAGAAGAACGTGGATCAATAAAACGTCAGCAGTCTTGTTTTTTTAGAATATTGTTTCCAGTATCTGTTCGATAATTTGACTTATTTTTTATTGTCGATTTTATACTTCAAATAACTAAGACCGATCCGATTTCATGATGTTTGATGTTAATAAATGTAGATTGATAAATAAGCAATTAAGAATGCCAGCTCTGTGTTTCTTTGTTCTTACTATAACTATGTTATTATGTACTTTAATACACGCATTTATATTAGATAAAACTGTATGGCAAAGCAAAAGTTTTGAGTGGGGTTATTCCAAACATATAAACTCTTCCTGTTAAATTAAGCACATATGCAGGGTAAATATAAAATGTATTCAACGATTTGACGAGTGCTAGCTAGGCGCCTTTGTTCGCTTTTCAAGAGGATTTCAAAAATCAATTCAAAACGATAATCGTTAACCCTATCTTAAGGGCAAACAAATGAAGGCTAATGCTCGTACATCCCCTAATATTAGTATCGAAAAGAACGGCCGTGACACATGAGGGGGATGATCTGTGTACAGTATCATGTGTATGGAGTGCGGGGTTCATTGAAAACAGATTAACGGAGGCTACGAGATGGGTGGTGGTAATTTGATAATGCACTGGTCTCGCCTCTGGGGGAACAGGACGCGTCCACGGGGACGGCCTCGTGCCCTTTGATTTACACTAATTTTAAACATACCATCTGATCTAAACTAGTTAAAAATTAATCAACAAATATGCCATTAAGAGACTTTCTGCTTTCTATTTGCGTTTTTATCGTTACTTCCTCATAGAATTGCCACTTTATGTTAACTTTCATTAATGGTAGCCCTAAGTTTAATTGAAGGGTAAAATGTTTTCTGTTTCTTTGAAACGAATTCAAGATACGTTTTATTATATGTTAACTTCTAAGTTGCTTTATTTCTTCTTGAATAGATTACAACCCGATGTTAAAATGGTTGAAAAATCTGAACCGGACCACCACCGAAAGCTTTACTGGCTGATTAAATGGCAATATTAACGACCAGCAAGTTTAGAGCATGGTCTTCAAAACATTATTTATCGTTTTTTTTTATATTAATGCTTCGTAAAGAGTCTAGCTAACATAACTTGAAGAAGCTTTGGCTAGAATTGAGAATTTTGTTGAACATAACTTACTGAATATACAGTAGTTATATCCATTAGCATTACACGTTTTTGTGAGGCAGTAGGATACATGAACAGTCCCTTCGCAATTTTTAATAAACCCAGAAATTTGAATGACAGGATTTAAATTAAAAAAAGGAAAAGAACCAAATCGTAAAGGTAATGGAGCAGTGCAATCTAAAATCCAAAGGGTAACAGATTAGCCAAAAGTAGAGCTCATTCACTTTTTATAAAGCCAGAAACAAGCCTTTGGATAAACAAAAGAGTTGTTTAAACAGAAGATAAATACATTAATGCAGGATTATTTAATCCACCGCAATCCGATGCCTTTCAACGACGGAGCTGTCATTACCAAGGCGATAATAATTCTTTATATACATCAGAAATTTTCTTGAGTCTGGGGGGTCAGACCATGTTTAGTATATGTTTTTGGGGTTGCTGAATCCGAATTCAAAGTCAAAAAAAAAAACCATCACGTCAGAGTTTCGGCATAACCTTACAAAAGCTATAATGTAAGCTATTTAACACTGTGTGTGTTTTGACTTAAGCCATAAACCTTAAACCCTTAGACACATTACTCCATAACTCTCAGTTGTATACCAAGGCATGAAGTTTTACAATTTACTTTCACAATACATTAAAAACTTTTCATTAAGTCGGTTTAAGTTCGAAATAAAGAGAATATTTTTACTAAACGTTTTAGTATGTATAAGGGAATTTGAGGATTATTTTTGATTATTTTTATTTTCTTAGCATACTAATTATTGTATTGTTTACTTTGTATTCAGTTATTTATATTTTATATTGTTATTTAAATTTTCTATTTTCTTTCTTTTACATTCGTTCTTGTGACTTTCTTAAAATATAGAAGCAAATATATTATTATTTTTATTATTAACTCCGTAACCCCATAATCCCATCACCCACATCAACTTGTATTATTGAAATACAACCCCATACATACACCGTAACTTAACAACTTCATGATCCTGTAAGTATCCTGTAAGTTCGCTTTCTTGCTCTATTAACTCACCATTTGTAGTTGTATCTCAGAAAATGGGTATCGATAAAAATTCTGTTCGAAAACATAGCTGAAGTTCATAGGACTTTTAAAGAAATTCATTGATTTCATTCGTCACATACAGCCTTCTTACGTGTGTCTGCATCCAGGGCACCTCCTGGCGATGTACATCGGGTAACTCTGATTCCAACAGAACTTGAACTGATTGGTTTTTTAGTTCACAGCTTAAGTCAAAACGTTTCAGTCATTAATTGCTTAAATTAGGAGTTGTTCTATTGTTGTGAGAGGACGATGGGTTATTATTTTTTAAGAGGTTAAGACGTTATGAAGTTAACGGTTTGCTTAAATTAGGAGTTGTTCAAGGGGTTTTAAGACGTTATGAAGTTAACGGTTTGTGGGGTTTTGGAGTTTCACTGGTTGGTTTGTTAGTATGCAGCTTGAGTCGAAACGCTACAGAGTTGAATAGCTTACATTATTAAGTTTTTTGAGGTTATTGAGTAGTAAGGTTATGAAGTTATAGGGTTACGAGATAATAGGGTTAAGGGTTCATGAAGTTTATAGGGAGTAGAAAAACAAAGCGACTACAACGCCACTTTGACCTTCGAACCCGCGAAGGAATTTACTTTAATGTATAAATTATCTCGTTACTCGTTATCTCGTTCAGCTTACGGAGTCACTGCAACTAAGCACCCACCACACATTAAAAAAAAATTATGAAGGTTGTTCTTGAAAAAACAAGTTTCGATTCACGTTGCAATGTTATTGAACGGCTTTGATCAGGTATTTAATGGCTTTGATCAAGTATTGAACGGCTTTGATCAGGTATTGAACGGCTTTGATCAGATATCGCTCAATAACGTTGCAACGTGAATCTAAACTTGTACACAGTATTGGCATAACCTCAAAAAACGCTTTAATCTAAGTTATTTAAAAGTATGTACAACGTTTTGACTCAAGCCATAAACACTCAATTAGTTATTAATCAGTGCTGCAATCACCTGTTTTGTAAATGATACCGGTCAACTTCCTTATCAGTAGATCTAGATAGGAAGTTCACAATATGAATACAAACTCTTTCTTTTGAGGAGAGCTGGTTTGAACTATATTTTTCTTCTAGTATATTTTTTTCTATTATACAAACTATTCCCTATTTTGTTCAAGTTCCAAATTCCTCGTTTTATATGTTTGTTAATGGAAGTTGTTGTTAATGGCATAAGCATTATTTTGTAGTATGTGTCTAATTTTAGCCAGATTTTCGTTTAGCTTAGAGGGTAGTAATATATTATAAGTATCTACATATCTGAGTGAGTAAGTTTAATACACCAGTTAGAGAAAATTTGACCCTTTTGTGGTTGACAGAAATATTTAAAAAGTGTATTTTTTTTAATGTGTGGTAGGTGCTTAGTTGCAGTGACTCCGTAAGCTGTATCACTTGTCTGGCTATCACTGCAACTCTTGCGGTGTAGTTTAGTGTGTGTAAGTTGTGTTTAAATGGCTTTGTGACAGCATCATATCGCCTTTTATGATGCCGCGCTGTTAATCACTTTGCTCCCAACAGCGAATGGCAAGTCGATCCGGGATTAAACTCTCTGAAAAAATGTCACCGTCCCTCCAGAGAATTGAACCCGGCACCTATCGGCCTCTCACAACAATAGTCAGCCGCCTAACCACTGCGGCCATCGACCCGTTATTATTGACCGTAATATTGCAACGAATTAAATTCTTTTAATATTTTTATCTTTTAAAAGATGAAATGGTTAGAGTGGTTTGGTTTGAAACTACAGTTTCTAGTTTCCCCATTATAAGGTTGGCAACACCAGCAAATATTGGCGAAATTTAGTGCTGTATGATGAAACTTTTTGAAGTTTTATATATCCTTATCGACAAACTAGCTAGTACTAAATCATCTATCTAATAAAATACTATACAAATCATTTATATGAATATATCTTAGGCTATTTCTAATTCATCTGACTAAACGAACATTAAAAGCACTTCAGTTTTTCTCAACTTTTGCAAAATATAACTGAAAGCTCGTCTTCATAGAATTTTCATGAACGTAGCAACTAGTAATAAATCTCTATTTTATACAAATCGTTTGTCAAAAAGAGAGAACAATAATTTATAACCCTCGGAAAACGACTCCTTTGACCGAAGAGGGTTTTAGAAGATTTGAAATGCAGATGTATGGTCCGCAGTTCAGAGGCGATGTGTACAGATGGCGCGGTCCGGTATGATTTGTGCGACCGCCGCTGGACACCCGTTCCGCCAGACCGCCCGGGCATTGGTCATTTTCCGCTCCTTTCGCGGTTTACTTTACTCCGGTAACGACGGCCGAAACACGACGGTGCTTTTAACAACGCTACTGGAGATGAGTCGTAAGCGGTGGCGGGAGGAACGGCGGTCCATCTAGCGGTAAATGCCGCTCTAAAACTACTCTCATAAATATGCACGGATAGACCGCCAACAAGTAGCATATACAGAGTTACGATTTGCATGTAACGTGCAATATACAGTTCGCACAATCGCACTACAATTACAACTCTTTATAAAAACACAATTTTTAATAAAATGCTACTCCTGAAAAACAGAATTAAGGCAATAACTATACTATTTACAGTGTGTCGCACTCTAGACGGCACCACCGCAGTATTTTGTTAACATATTATCGATTGAATTTTTTTATTTCTGATCATACCTGTCACTAAACTGTAACTTTAGTTGGTCAAAATCATTTAAATAAGCTAAAGCCAAAATTTTATTAAAAACAAAAAGTCTTGAAAATTTTTCGGTCCAGTTAATTGGATAAAAAGTCTCACAAGTTTGCCATGACTACATTAAGACACCAGAAAGAATTTCTAATCTAACCATATGTCATTTATCAAATTGAGTGTTTGTTGCTGTTTCGTGTATACCTACTTAAAATCGTTGAAATTAAATAAAATGGCTATAAAGTGAACTTTGGATGAAAAAGTGGAGATAATAATTAGTGAGCGATAATGTTCGTTCACCACGGGAAGCTGCTCGTGAGTTTAATATCAGACATCCAGGCCGTCCTCCCATTACACATACAACTGTGCTGAGAATCAACAATTTGTTTAATCACACCGGTAATGTAGCAAAATCAACTGCAAGGATTTTTAATCATCCTGAAGATGAACAATGTCCTCAGTTTTAAATTACTCTAAAGACAAAATTCGGAGGTGTCTTCGTAGACATAAGAAAACTCTTTTCAAGCCGAAATTTTTGTATACGTTGGAAGAAGGAGACTGTGAAAGGCGTTTCGAATATTGTTTATGGATGCAATATTATATCATCAACGAACCATGGTACCATCTCGATAACGTACGGCGCCTCCTTTTCGCAAAGTACACCCCCCGATCGGAAATTACTTCCCATATCGATACCGAAAATTTCGATTTTTTCCTAGCCCGTCTTCCTACACGAACACCCTGTATATTTTGGCGGACGTTGAACCGAAAAAACTATTATACGACTGTATCGCTACTCGCCCCCTCATCACGAAAAACGCCCTTTTCAGGTACAGTTCCATTTGAAAAAAACAAAAGACGATCGGCCGCCGCGACGCGCGACCACCTACGACCTCGGAAAATGTCGCCGTCGAATTCCCCGTACCAACAATATCGATTCCCAAATTTTCAACATTCCAACGCGATTCTAAACGGGTCAAACGAATTTCCCACCCGTTGCTGTCAAAATCCCCCTTTTTTCGCAAAAAAAAAACCGTTTGATCAATCTGCTTCGCTCTAGGCAAGTTGGTTCATCTTGTTAAACTAAACGAGAGGGCAAACTACCAGGAAGGCACATTAACGCGTTTGAGCGCTGTGACCGTTCAAACTTTGATAAATTTTCTGGACAACTTTTTCATCATATACATTACCTAATATTACCTAGCTCGATAACCGTTTGATGAATCTGCTTCCTCCTCGGCAAGTAGGTTCACCTTGTTAATCTAAACGGGTGGCCAAACTCCCAGCATAAAGGGCACATTAACGTCTTATAGGGCTAAATTTTCATCGATATTTTCTCGAGAACCGTTTGATGAATCTGCTTCGCTCTGGACAAGTTGGTTCATCTTGTTAATCTAAACGAGAGGACAAACTACCAGGAAGGCACATTAACGCGTTTGAGCGCTGTGACCGCTCCAAATTGATAAATTTTCTGGACAATTTTTTCATCATATACATTACCTAATATTACCTAGCTCGATAACCGTTTGATGAATCTGCTTCTCCCTCGGCAATAGGTTCACCTTGTTAATCTAAACGAGTGGCCAAAAGCCCAGCAGGGCACATTAACGTCTTATAGGGCTAAATTTTCATCGATATTTTCTCGAGAACCGTTTGATGAATCTACTTCGCTCTCGGACAGATGGTTCATCTTGTTAATCTAAACGAGAGGACAAACTACCAGGGCGGCACATTAACGCGTTTGAGCGCTGTGACCGCTCCAAATTTATAAATTTTCTGGACAATTTTTTCATCATATATTAAATATTACCTAGCTCGATAACCGTTTGATGAATCTGCTTCTCCCTCGGCAAATAGGTTCACCTTGTCAATCTAAACGAGAGGCCAAACTCCCAGCAAGGCACATTAACGCGTTATAGAGATAAATTTTCTCGAGAACCGTTTGATTAATCTGCTTCGCTCTGGGCAAGTTGGTTCGTCTTGTTAATCTAAACGAGAGGACAAACTCTCAGGAAGGCACATTAACTCGTTTGAGCGCTGTGACAATTGCATTTTCATAAATTTTTCTGGACAACATTTTCATCATATAAATATTACCTAGCTCGATATCCGTTATACACTCGCTCCGAGCTATTACCGGTAAAGCGCAAAAACCGGTTACTTTTCAACTTTAACCCTTTTTATTTCCCAAACGATAAACGATATCTAAAAAGTATCCATGTCTAAATATATTCTCCTCGTCGAGCGCTAGGTGAATTTTGAAAGCAAAACACCAACGTGCAATATAAAACGATCGAGATGGCTACCATCTCGATAACGTACGGCGCCTCCTTTTCGCAAAGTACACCCCCCGATCGGAAATTACTTCCCATATCGATACCGAAAATTTCGATTTTTTCCTAGCCCGTCTTCCTACCCGAACACCCTGTATATTTTGGTGGACGTCGAACCTAAAAAATGATTATACGACCGTATCGCTACTCGCCCCCTCATCACGAAAAACGCCCTTTTCAGGTACATTAATATTTTAAATGATCGAAGTTTTCTAAAGAAAATTCTGTTTACCGATGAGGCTACATTTACCACAAACGGAGTCGTTTCATCGCAAAATTGTAGGTGTTGGTCTGCAGATAATCCACACTGGATAATAAATTGTGAACGTCAGTATTGCCAAAAAATTAATGTTCGGCGTGGAATTCTAAACAACAGAAATTTCAAAAAATAAATCGATAATATGTAAACTAAGATAGTAATAGTACATTAATAACTGTAATTATGAAAATTTTCTATCAGTGTGCAAAAGAAAGAGCCACTTATCACGAATTAAATTACGGAAATTGTTAATTAAACATTTTTCTGAGATGTTCGTTCTGTTCCAAGGCTGGATTTGTGTATCCCTAAGCCTTCTTAGCTCTTATGAGTGGCTCACAAGCTGGCCACAGAAATTGCACTCTCTGTTCACTAATGTTTTCTTATTGTCGGTGCTACTTGTTCGCATCAAGAATTCGCCTAGTGGCGACGCGAGGTGGAGGTCTATCTGGCTCCAGCTCCCCTAAGTGCTGAACCAATAGGTTCTTCGGCCGAGCGACCCTCTGTAAGGTGTTCATGGCCAGCGCCATCGCATATTCGAATAACCTTGGCATTTGAAGGTCTCTATGTATCTGATTATTTGATACGAACCAGGGTGCATTAAGGATGTCGCGTAGCACCCTGCTCTGTAACACGTTGAGCCTCTTTACCTGTGATTTACAGGCGCTGGACCGGGTGAGGGCGCCGTAGTTCAATATTGGTCGGAGAAACACCATATAGATAATGATTTTCTGCTTTAGGCTCAAGGAGCTCGTGCAACAGATTAGGGGAGCTAGAGCCCAACTCGCCTTCAAAAATCGTGAAGTTACCATCGAAGAGTGGTGGTGGAACGTCAGTCTAGAGTCGAGGACCATACCGAGGTATTGGACCCTCGGACTCCAAGGCTTAAACATTTATAAACATCATTAATATAATTTTAGTTTACAGAACGACAACTACACTTATTCATATTCACTATTGTTATAATTCTTCCTAAAAAACATTCGATAGTTATTCAGATAATAGAGACCATTTATTTGATCTCTAAAGTCATAAACGGGCTCGATTCTATTGAAATTTGGGCTTCGGGACAGCTATTCTAGCATTTATTGTTCTTCTTCCCCTCTCGATAAATAATTCTGGACAATGCTAGCTGTATGTTTGATGTCATGACCTTGTTGATGGCTAAAATTTCGAACGACCAAATGTATTTAATTGTAGAGCTGTTCTTAACAACAATTTAAAAAGCTTAGGTATTGCAAGCGAAAGATACCTTTGAAAAGAAGCTAATCTAGTATGACTATTCCACTTTAAGTTCTGATAAATAACTTCATCTAAAACTCTTTAAGACCCATGGAAAGAAACAAATTTATTAGGTCATGAAACAGAAATTTTGTGTTAGAATTATTTTAAAAAAGCAGTAGATATTATCAACATACAAAAGTTAAGTTATTCAAAAGAAGAGAGATACATATAGATCATTTAAATATATTTAGAAAAAGTATAGGACCAAGAATCTATCCTTAAAGCACACTAGGACACATGTACTATGTATTTTTTTAAAACCGCTTAACTTAACTAGGACAATCATCAGGGTCACAGTTTTCTATTATGTCTAGTCAAGTTATTGGATCTATCGTTTGATGACAGCAGAGGCAACCTCTTCAGATATCATATTATAGTTTAAGTATCTTTCAAATTGAAGTTAATCGGACAGTTTACTAGTAACTGTACATTTGAACTTTCACGCGTGTCGACATCTACATAATGGTAGCAGAATATGTACTACAAGAAATGTAGATAAATTCCTGCTGCACGTACAACCTAACTACAGAAAATCAATAACGTGCTGCTCATGTTACTCGCCATAGATGTCGTTTGTAAATTCCAATCTCTAAAAATGTAGTTCAAATGAAGTACATTTTTAAGTTTTTACAAATTCATTTATTTCTGAAAAGAGCAATTTGCAATTATTATTTATCGAAAAATTAATTGAAATAATCATAAATTAATATTAATAAAAGAAAGCAAAAATATTCAACCTTGTAGAATACTGTTCAATTCTAATTAGGTGAAAGCAAGTGTGGCTAACTATAGCCACACATCTCTTAAACTATTAAGAGATGGCGCTGAACAATGTTAATTGTTGTTTCACTGAAATTATATTAAAATTAGTTCTTTTCTATTAAAATAATTTTTTTCTTGGTCACGTCATCAGATGTAAACTGTAAAAATTAATAGAAATACAATTACAGACCTAATTTTAAATAGAAATATATTTTACAAAATTTCGTTTAAAAAAATAATAATAGTAATATTACAACATAAATTCGTTTATGACATACGAAACTATACCTTCAAGGGTACTGTTTGCTAGGTGGAGTTCATTGTGTTTCAGCAAAGGCACGCCAAGATCTTATGTTTGTGTTGATTTTCAAAGACATCACGCTGCGGAGACAAAGTAAGGAATAGAGATAGGCTCTGGTTGTTTTGAATTTATTGACGGTTTTTTTCCAAATGTTGGCTCAGTATCCTGAGTGAGTCCATCCTCATGCCTAGGTATTTGACTAGGAAGTTCTGTGAAAGTCTGAAATCCCCTACTATTATGTTGTCCAGAAGAGAGTGAAATTTGCTTGTAAAGCGAACATCTACGCATTTGGAGTTAGTCTTCACCTTCCAGTCCAACTTTGTCTCTAGAAACAGCAAATATAGCAATGTCATCAATGTAGATACCTAAGTCCGTATCAGGCTATTTTGGGAGGTCGCCCATAAAAATCAAAAATAGACTTAGACTCAGCAAAGAACCTTGCGGAACACCCATCGCTATTGCTCTAAGACTGGATCAGTCTTAACATGTTTTGATTAATTCCATTGAAGATCATTTTAAAAATTAAGCCTTCATGACACGCCGTAACAAACGCTCTCGTAGTGTCCAAAACCAAAATTGCTTGTCCTGCAGATTTCTTCTTGAAGTTTTCTTAGGACACTTGCTTCTGCGATTTTTATAACACACAATATTAGTGAAATCGACCTAGAGTATATCTCTGGATTTTAACTTCAATTTTTCGATTTCAATTCATTTATTCAAGTCCAATTTTGG
The DNA here is from genome assembly GCA_023690525.1 of Holotrichia oblita. Lineage (NCBI taxonomy): Eukaryota > Metazoa > Arthropoda > Insecta > Coleoptera > Scarabaeidae > Holotrichia > Holotrichia oblita. Next base: position 184,815,869 of record CM043015.1, on the reverse strand, counting down.
TGTAAGCAGTTTAAATGGAGCAGAAAATCCATTCATGATCACGCAAAGTGTTACCTCTGGAAAGACATCACCAACAAAGTTGAGAGATTTTGTGTTGGCGGACCACCGAGAAAAAATTTCAATTATTGCTAGGGAAATAGGAATATCAGAAATGTTTTTAAAATTCTACATGATTTGGAGATGAGCAAAGTGTCAGCGTAATTGATTTCTAAGCTGCTCAATCCTAAACAAAAACTATGTAGCCAACAAACTTGTAAAAAGAATTTGACTCTGTTATCTTAAGATGAAGACCCTTAAGAAGAAGAAGAATTGTAACTGAGAATAAAGCATGGGTACACCACTGAGGCTCGGCCACGAAACAAAAGTCGATACAATGGATTCGTAAGGGCTCTCCACCGCCCAAGAAAGCAAACCCTCCTCCTGTGACTATTATCTCTTTCCAAAACTTAAAAAATACTTGAAGGATATCGATTATTATCGAATGAAGAGACAGAAAAGGCTGGAGAGTTCTATTTTGCGGAATTACTAAAAGAATTCTTTTTTGAAGGCCTAGTGTCATTAAAGAAACGTTGGAATAAATGTATTAGTGGTAATGGTTCTTAACAAAATAAAATTTTGTTTCTTTTCTAACTTGTTTCTTTTATATGTAAACAGATAAAAAAAACAAAATTTAAATAATTAATAACGTAAAAAATATCTCTTTCACAAAAATGAAAATTCATAGTACATTTTGTGAGCCGCTTCATTACCTTTTGTGAGATAAAAGCATATGTCCCATATGTCCATAGTAATTAAACGTCCTGTACCTACACAGCTTGCACCCCACGCCACTGCCACATAGAGTATATTGATCCGCAACGTAAGTATATAGTAGGGAGGCAGGACAGTAAGGCATGCGTGATAGACAATGAAAAACGTGCACAATCGGGAACAACAAGCGGTCATCATACCGTAAATCACTCACCTGTTCATTTTCCTCTCGAAATACTTGCTTTTTTCCGCTCTACCTCGCAGTTTGCCGTAATAAGTACATATATTGGGGACAAGAAACTACTCACCGGCATAATTTCCATTGTTGCGGATTTTCTTCGCTGTTTGAAAATAAACCCGGCGGGGAAAAGTACAATTGATTGTTCTATTTCACGTAATTATGAGAAACTTTTAAGAGCATTGACGCACTTTAGAGAGTTTCACAAAGAGCACTTTCGAAAAATTTACAAACAATAATACAGTAGTGAATTAGATTTTTGATTTATTATCGCTTATTCTTTTAGTCAGGTTTGCCATATGTTTCTAGTCTAGTTGGCATATAAGGCGGTAATAAAAGACCTACGCAGTCTAGATTTTTTCCGGTAAATTTTATTATCCGGATTAGTTGTATTTATTTACGATGGCGCAACCATTGTTGGTGTTTACAAATGGTCTATTTGTATAGTACTGCACATAAAGAATGATTACTATCAGTAGTTTCAATACAGTTGTTCTACAGGGTGCTAAAAAAAGAACTTCACACATCTCTCAGAATGATAGTAGATATGAAAACAAGAAAAATCACTATTGCACAATTCAGTGCTTAATTGTTTTCGAAATATAGAATTTTGAAATTTGATTTAGACCAGATTTAGAAAATATATATGTGTATGGAGGAAGACAAGTTACAAATTCCAAGTGATGGTATTTTAATGTTTGGGCAGGCATTGTAGATGATTCCTTTTTAGGACCATTTCGTTTACTGAATCAATTGAATGGTGCATTGTATTTAAATTTTTACGCAAAAATTTAAACAAGATATTAGAGGATGTACCGTTAAATGTTATTCGAAAATTATTCAAAACATATCCTCTATGCATGATGGAGCTGTAGGCCACGATTTGCAAATCGTAACAAACTAATGACTGCTTCGACAATATCTGGATTGGTCTGGTACGACCTCATACGTATATAGGCACCAAAATAGCTAGATCTAATTCTTCTGGATTTTTTTTATTTAAGGATTTTTGCCACTGACATAACACAGAAAATGAGATTCACCAGATAATTGTATATAATTGCGACCCAATTTTTTGTCACTTCTATCACCAGTGCAGCTCTAAAGTGTCCCACGGTCTAATAGCAACAAAAACAGAGCCCTGTTATGACGAGGAAATCGTCAAAAACGGTTGAGATGGACTAAAGAACAACCCAATTGCATAATTTATGAATGAAACAATGTGTTAAGAACTGACGAATTCAAATTTGAAGTGTTCGGTTAAAGATGGAGAATTTTTGTACTGCGATTTGCAAAGACAATAAAGTTACCACTACTACAGAATCTACAGATTAATAAAAAAAAAGAAAATTATAAGAAAATATTGGAAGAAAATGGAATTCTATCAGAACTTCGTATAATTAGGCGCAATTTAGAGTTACAGGACAGTGACCCAGAACATACTGCAATGTTGTGCAGAAACTACCTAAACAGGCAGAACTCATGTTGTGGCTACTACAAACCAACCCAAATCAGAAACTTTGAGACGACTTAGACAGAAGAAGTAGAAAAAGCTGTTCTACGTTGAAACATCAACTTTGGACAACGTTGAAAAAAGAAATGGAATGTGATTCCACAAGATGTCTTACGCAAATTAATAGAAGGAATCCCGAAAGTGTTGCAAGCTGTAATAAACACATTTTTTTGCATTAAGTGTTAACTATTGTTGTTATATGTTACATATAAAAAAATTAAAATTAAAATTTGTTTGTATTATTCATTCATCTTCAGCTTTTACTCAAACAAGCCAATGAACCAACACTCCTACAAATATTATTTCCGAAATTTCTTCCGGGGACCTTTCGATAATGGTTATCCCGCTAGACCATTTGAGTGATCTTTATATAAGTGTAGAAACAATTTGCCTTTAATTTTTCTTTACGATTTCAATAAATATATTTTTTTTAATAAAAACTCGATAATAGAGCATAAAAATTGTCTGTAGTGAAATTTCGTTTGCAATTCTCAATTGGAGCATCTTGACGTTTGAGTTTTAGTATCACACAAAGCCTATACATGTTGATGCTGTACTTTGCCTGCTTGCTTGCTATATACTGAATCCAACTCTAATGATCTCGAACAGCAATCCAGCATTTCATCGATAATTGTGTAGTCATTAATTTTGAAGAAAAGATGCCAGTTTATCAACCACATGCCTTTCTGTTCTTGTTGTTCCATCGTCAAACCTCAGCCAAAGAATTATAAACAAAAGTCATTTATAATTTATTACACTTCTATAAATAGCAACTCCTAACTAATGATGCATATTTTTAGTACATTAATTTAAATCGAAAAATTCGTTTACAATCTTAATTTTTTTAGAGCTCAACTTATGCCATTTAATTCTGCCTTTTACCGTATTGTAAAACTTGCCGCTGGTAGAATCTTTTCGTTGCTCTTCAGCTGAAACACTTCGTTCTATCTATAGGTTATTATCATTATCTACATCAATATCAATATCTTCATCACTAAGATCAATATTAACACTAGCTATAGTGTTGTCTTCGCTTTTCAATACATTAAACAATACTCCAAAGTTCTACTTCGAAAACGAGCTTTTAAAATGACATATTTTTACAAAATCTAAAAAAATTAAACAATAATAGTAATTTAATACATAATATATAGCAGCATTGCATTAGATCGGCATTTCTCCAGTTAAATCCTGATTGCAATAATTATAAAGTTTGTAAAAAAAAACTTTCATCGAAATTTACTGCTCACAGAAACTTTTCAACTCATCATTTTACTTGATGATTTAGACTACTAGACAACTAGATAGAAAAAAAATCTAAAAGAATCCTTTTAGAAACTTATAAATCGTTGAACCAATTTTCTTCGACAGAAAACTTTAATAAGAGGCACAGATATTCTTGAAAAAGAGAAACCCACAGCTAAGAGCAAATTATACAAATTTGAACCTCAGGACATCCTCAAAAAAACGTTTGATATACATAATACATAATAATATTGTGACCATGCGAACATATCAGAAATATGTCTGTTAAGTATTATGGAAGTCTTAAATATCAGGCTTTGACACCAGAGATGTTCAAGATGTTCAACACAGCAATATGTATAATAACTTCAGTATTCTGCTTGCTTTTGCATCCAATACACACGAGAAAACTATTATAAGCAGACTTTAAAATTGCTTTTCTGACGAATAAATGCAAATAAATAAATAAAGCTATTAAAAAAATATAAAATATATGCTCCATGAATAATAATCTCTTATATTTAGATCTGATTCATTACAATTTATTAGAATAAGGAAGCAGGCAATTTAGATCTGACAATTTCAATCTGAACTGTTATAAAAAGTGCCAGCAAAATGCGGATACGCCTATGTGATTTCGAACAATGCTCAAGAACAAACAAAAAATGAACACGGTTGGCCCGACAGGTGAGATAATTACACAAAAATGTATCACAATTAATTCTATCAGCATGAACGCTTTCGAGATAATAGCAATGGTAATTATTTTTTCCTTTACAGATTTATAAAGCTGTTATCTTTTTAATTATTATACTTATCTTATTAACCGAACTTATAATGAATGTGTGGTGCATATAATGTGTATATATGTATGTAAGTATGTGTGAAGTATTGTTATATACTGGTTTAAAAATTATTGAATAAATCAATCATTTATTTAAAAAATGAAAAAATATTTTGTGTTGATTAAACATAAGCAATTTTAAATAGTCCAAGTGAACATGTTCAACAAATCACTAATCCGGTCACACTTATCAGTTCACCAGTTTCGGAGTAAGTATGTACCGTCATCCGGAATGCAAAAATTAGGATGACAGTTGACCTATATCTGTAGTTGCATTAGGTGCTCTCTGCTCTTGGCAAAAGTTAGTTTATGTTTTAATTTGGGTTACTATATAAACATGCAGTCTACGTCTAACATCAGCACTTACATTATTATTACAGGTTGATTTTTTCTTTGAAAACCAACTTTTCTCTTTATAGAAGGCTTAATTGCTTTCGTCAATCTTTTTGTTTCTTGTTACCAAGTGCAAAACCAGAACAATACTTTCAAATATTTAAGACTAGTCGATCACTTTTACTCCAAAGTTAGGTACAACAAACCGTATTAATATTCCTTGTTAATAAACGGAGTATAATTTCTAATATGAATTATGTCATATCATCCAGAATGTATATTAATTTTTGCCGAGATAATTTACGCCAAATTAACATCGCTCGGTCCAATACACAGCACAAATTACTTGGCGACAGGAGCCTTAATACATCTTATAGCCGCTGGAATGCATGCTTGGGAAGCGTATTAAGACAGTCCGTGCAGTGTGTACATATTTACGTTGAAGTTTACCGTTATTAACTTTCCTAATAGCACAGCCTTAACAAGGTAACAATAAGAAAAAGCGATAAAACTTTGTAATGCAGATCAATTTATACATACAATATACTTATTACTTTTACTGGACTTGTAAATACACTATTTAGAAAGCTCAAATTTCATCACGTATTAACAGGTTTTCTTAGTTGTATTAATTTTTACATTAGATTTTACTACTAAATAAAATAATCGAAATGTGTACGTTGCTAGATTTGTGTGTAGTAGTTTTTTCTATCCGCTAAATTGTCCAAAGGGTCAGAGAAAACTTAAGGATAACCACAACATCGACTAAAATGTCGTTCAAGTTGCACAAAATCAATTATAAACGAGGTTGGCATTGCGAGCACTTGGCCAGCAGTGTATGCTATCGAAAAAGTGCAAATAGTTTAGGAGATCATAAATATAAATAAACACCTATTCTTTAAACAGCATTTTCAGTATTCAAATGTAAAGTTCTCAATATCGACATATGTCTTGCTCTGTTGAGATGATATCTAAGACGGCATCAATTGAAAAGCTCATCAATACCCTTAATTATATGTAGCTTACTGTAATCGATTAGTTTCTTATTCATATTTGGTGAGAATCTCAAATCTCGTGATACGCTTCCCTTTGCTTCCTATTCTTGGACTGCTTTCCTAAAGTGACCCTTGCAAGTTTATTACCCCTGCCATTCGTTTCAGCACTGGAGTGTCTTGCAATTCACATCAGGGGTAGCCTATTGTTTGTAACCAACTATATAACATTAACTCGACATTTCTTTTAGACTGATTCTTTAGACCAATAGCTATATGAACTTAAATTTAAATTTAAAGATTGAATCATTTCTCCGTGACATATCCGGTAACTAGGATAGGTGATCAAACAACTGAAAATCAATTTTATCAGTTCTTCCCAGATTTATCCCCTATTCATCCGAACCGTGGAGAACTGGAATGCGAGCACACCTTCAGTTGCTCTTTAGCCTCTGGATAGTAATTATAACCCTATTATGGGTATTCATGTGACGAAGAACTGTCTCCCCAAGTAGGTAAAGCTAAACGAAGTGAAACACAAGTTTGTGTAAAATTGCATCCACTACAGCCAGATTCCAAATCGTATTAGCTTACCAAGGCGGTGCGTATCTTTGACAACTTATGTTTCTATTTTGCACAGTTTATAAAAACGAGATATCAAGGATGCTAATCTCATAAGGCTCCTGTCACACCAGCAAAGAATAATTGGAACTTGTTTTTTCGTTCTGATTCTTACAAATCTCTTAATTCATGTCTAAATTTATTTGCTGTTATCAGCACTCAACGTTCTTGCAAAACTGATTTTTATTTGGACAGTTATCATTAAATATGTTCCAAAGTTCCTAATTTCACTGGTAACCCCTAATACATTATAAATTTATAAATAGGTAGGTTGCAAGCACAAAACTATGTAACTAATTAAGGTTTGCCTCGAAGTTTTTAGACACACGTTATTTCTTGATTGCTCTCGTTCTCTCTCTGTCGCTCTCTGTCGAGCTGTACAAGTTACAATATTTCTTACATTACTATAATATTTACTCTTTAAGTTTCGTAATTTCTTATTAGTATTACTGTAGTTGATTTTTATTTGTTTATAACAAGCTGTTATCGCTCCTCTATTCGGATATATTAATATAACTGAATTTATGAACATTATTATCGAAAATCTTTTCTGGCACAAAACTGAGCCTGCCTTTAAATTAATTAAACCTAAGTGTTTATGACGTAAAATTACTTTTATTCATAAAAACACAATCTCATTCCACAGTCTGGCACTGTCAGTTTCTCTTTTGTGCCGTTAATGGTTATTAATTTGAAGTATGATCGTTTTGAAGCATACGATGTGCGTTTGTTTACGTTAATAAATACCCAAATGTATGAAAAGTGTTTTGTGGGAAATAATACTGAATTTTGTACCAAACAAAATAAATATATCCGCATATCCCAGCAGCAAATTTTGCTAGAGATAAGTAGTTTCTGATATCTTACTAATCTGCTGTAAATCAATCAACATAATATATTAAAGAAGTATGTATTTAACCAATATTTGTTTTGTTTACACTAATTAACGTTTACCCATATCACCTAACAGATTCCAACGAAACTTTATACATACCTTCCCATTACTAATACACATTCTGAGGTCACAAGACTTAATTTCTCTGATTGCTCAAAAACTAATCAGTTTAAAATTGTAAAATTTTGATAGCTTTTAACATAAAAAAAACTTATTCCTAAGTTATTATACGTTATTCCTCATTATCCACATTTTCTTGAACAACGATGTATACAAGGAATTGTTAACAAAACCTATTGTAATAAAAGAATCCAAGGTCGGAGTCGAAACATGTATTATGTAAAATCAATATTTCATAAAAACCTCAAACATGGCAAGATATACAAAATAAGATTTATTACGCGAAATACTCCATTGTATACTATTAAAATATTCAAACATCGACGAAACCTCTAGTCAGCAAGAGGTTTACTACAAAGCGCGCTTATGAAATATGCAACAGGATTATTTGAGGTGATTGTATAGCGAAAGGGGATCAGTATAACGTTCTTGTCGAATAAAAATGAAAGTACCGCTAATTCCCTAAGATGTAGGTACTTCCTGTTTTCTTCTTACTTAACAATAGTTTCAATGAGTTTATCAATTTTAGAAAAATGTCAACTGAATTGGAACACGTAATATGGCTTAAGAGAGCTTAATCTAACATTTCAGGCTGAAATCTGTTGTATTTAAAAATATCTGTACACCATTATTAACACGACACAACATAGTTTGTGTTTCATTTCCAAATCGTTACAGAAGAATTTCCAAAAACATAGACAATAAGACATATCTTCGCGCAAACCATAACATTGCAGAGGAATACTTTTTGTTCTGGGGTAAATATTTTACATAAAACCCAAACTCATTTTCTTTTTAAATATTACAAGCGGGTGTTATAAAGAAACATTTTGTTCATAAAATCAAAAATAAAAATTTGTGTTTCTCGTCCGTATTGTATTCTATTCTATTTACATGTATGTATGTATTGTAATGTTATATTCAATATTACATTTTATTCAATGTTTACAATTCCACTTGTCAGTTGACAGATGATCCAGCTGTAGGTAATCTAAAAAGATAAAAAAACACTAAATTAATTTAATATTCAGTAAACTATAACCAACTATCTGATCTGTGTATTTCTTCAATTTAATTTAATTCTATTTTATAAAATATGTAACATTAACACGATTGCACACATGCGAGGTACTTGTTTAGAATTCATTAAAGTAAAACCAATTCAACACTAACAAATGATAGAGGATGCACAACTCTTCAAGTTGGCACCATCGGGATTTTCTTCGCATATGTGCGAGTCGATGTCATGATTTGCCTCAGTAGCCATCTGACGCAGAAGGGGGGTGCTGCTCAGCAGAGATCTTATGTTAAGTCCAGCCAAAGACAAAGACAGAAAGATGTTAAATACACCACAATATTATCAATCATATTTTATAAGGTAATCAATAAATTTTATATCATTTTATTTGTACACAAACACACATAAATATTATAACAAAATCACACGATTAAATTCCACACACACCAGAAGAAAGACCAGCCAGTTAGGGGCATTTTAATAAGAAAAAGTAGGTGGTAATTAAAATCTACAACTTTTCGGTGACCCTGTATACAACAAATATTCGACCGGACACGCATAAATTAATCCATCAACGATCGTTGATTGCCGTGATTGACAGATGACTATCAAAAGGTATTTCTGATGAAATTTAGAGACAATTGCGAATCACCTATAAAAAGCCGTGCGAGAGCAACAAACTTCCGCTTTTTGCATAGATCGTCGAACAGAGCTTTAATTTTCTATTATTATTCTTCTTAATATTACCCCGGTGCACCGTGGGCCCAAATTAACGATTATCTTCAAAAAAAAAGTACTTTAAACAAAAATTGTCCACGTAATCTAAATTTAATTACCCCTACGAAGAGGACGTCGTCCATCCAACATCCGTCTAGGCGCGCGAAGACAGAAGCTTCCAAAATCACACACATACACACTCACACACGTAAAATAAGGTAATTTAATTTTTAAGTAATTTTAATTTTTAATTTAAGAAAAAAAATTTTTTTTTTGAAAATTTAAAAACTTAGTACAAAAATAATATTTAAAAAATTTGAAAAAAGAAGTTTTTTTTTGAAATAATTTAAAAGTTAAAAAAAAATTTATTTTAATTAAACAAATAAAAAAAAATAGTTGGACAAAATTTAGTACAAAAATAATATTTAAAAAATAAGCTCTCGTATTCTGTTCTTTACACCTTTGAGCTAAGAATTAAGATTTTTTTTTAAACCCCAAATTTTAATTTAAAGAGTAAAACTCACATTTTCTTGATTTTATTAGAAATCAAATTTCACATTACAGTATATAGATATACATATTTTTATAACGAAATAATACAACAAGTATATGAAATGTTTAATAACCGAATTAGTACGTGCAAATTTGAAAACTTCTTATCTAAATCAAAATTATTATCATAATGGAGGAAGTGCATGCATTTTTGTAGCTATATAATCTAACTTAAAGTCTTGCTTTCACGCCATAACACAATTATAAAAAAGCTTCTAATCTACACTACACTGCATCCATTTTCTTTGCGGAAGCATGTGAAATTAATCACGGTTGAACGTGTTAAAATGTAAGAAACCTATAAAACTAATGATGATTAATGATCAATTGGAAGCGCGGATTGGAATATTTATAATACGGAAAACGACTTGAAATAATGAATCTGTTACTATATTAAAGGTAATTTTGCAGATAATAATACACAATAAAATTATATAGTAAATTTATATAGCGCTTATTATAACTAAATTGAATATATTATTGTTTTAATCTTCTCTTTGGCGGCATCAGATAATTTTTTTCTTAATGAGTTTTGTCCCGAAATTGCAAATATATTAAGATTATATATATTAAGATTAGGATTGCAATATGATAAAGGAACAACTTAAACAATTTAGAACAATTTCTTTATTCATACATTTTGTCTTTACTTTATCTTACTAACAAAAAAACTCGAGCTTTTCTCTTTCGGATAAATTTCTTTTTAACTTAAAATTTTTGATCTACTTCTTCGCACAAAGTTACTAATTGGCAAAATAATTTTATTAGAAAGAGAAATATATCTGATCAAAGAAAGTTCTTGTGTTTTTGCTTCTGATAAAAAAGTATTGCAAAAGCTGTCAAAGTGACAAAGATATTACCATAGTATTTAGCACAGATTAAATCTGAAGAACACAGTTTTGTCGGTTAGTTTTCAGAGTATGTAGAGAGCAAATTTGATAAGCATTGAAAGCCCTTTTAATGCGTTTATTGTCAAATTTGCTCAATTGACATGCAGGACGTTTTCGAAAGTTGCCTGATCAGAACTGGGAACTTGTGTGATTTCACATGCGATTTATGTTAAGATAATGTCCTACATACTAAGACTATATATTTGTTGACATTTAAAAATAAATTGTTTAATTCTTCGTATTGTCATCTCCAAAATTTACAGCTAGATTAAAGCTATAGACGCGGTTTATTCATGACGTGATATTTTGACGTAAATGTCATTACAAATGTGTCAAAATGATGTGCTCAAGCATCAACACAACCTCAAGCACAAACCCCTCATTATTTACATGAAGGACAGTTGAAATCCGCTGTTGAGGGCAAAGTGATTAACAGCGCAGCATTGTAAAAGGCGGTGTGATGCTTTCACAAAGCCATTTGAACACAATTTAGACACACAAAAACTACACCACAAGAGTTGCTGTAATAGCCATATAAGCGATACAGCCACAAAGATCACTGCAACCTATAGTTGACAAGTTGACGCATACAAATAAGCCGTAAGTTTCAGAGTAGATTTCTACATTTTCAACTGATGTGGAAACAAAAAACTTTCTTTTTGTAATTTGATAGCATGGACGCCTTTTCTGAATAGTTTTTTTATTTGATCAAATTTCTTTAATTAAGAAGTACGATTTAATTTCCGTGTAAATATTTATATATAATTTTGTTTTAGGTGAAATTTCGTGTATGTATATAATTTTGATATTGGACACCATAAGCAGTGATTAACAAAGCATTTTGTACACTATATTTCATTTTAAAAAATGAGACGTTGTTGTGTTCCAAAATGTGATGATAAATCTTTCGAGGTAAATGTTGCCACCAATAATATCTATATATGGTTTAAAAGGTAAAATTTTTAACGTAATGAAAGGAACAGATATGTCTCTTGATATTGTATGTAACGAGTATAGAGAGCACCTTCATGGCTCAGAATTATAATAAATATTGTGGTTTTTAGTTATTTAAAAAAGATTAATAGCACATTGAGAGGTCGGGACACAAGAAATATTAATTTCGATTCGATTGTAAAATCCGCGCACGAGTTGCATTTAAAAACACAAAAGATAATAATAATTTTTGAACATCTGTCTTCTTATATTTCAATGACAATTTGTAGTAAAATGACTTATTTAGTAACATTATCTTTTAGTTTAGTACGTAGGTATATTTTAGAATATGTATAAAGTTTAGTTTGAATTTATAATTAATAAAAGATTTTTTTTAAAGATTTTTACTTAAAAAAGTTATTCAAACCTAATTATCCCACACTTACACCATTTAAAGAGTTGCTGTAGATGAGTTTACGTTATGCCGGCGTTCCAAGTTTCCTATCTTTACTAGAGTTAATCATTGGATACAGCTTACAAAGTCACTGCAACCCGCAACTAAGCACCCACCATACATAAAAAAGCATGATTTTTAAAAAGACTTGCCTTATCATTCTGTTCCATTTCATTAGGACAGTTTAAGAACTATATGGTCAATAAGTGGCAACATAGCTCTTGTGGCCTATGACAGAACGAGAATCACATGGAATCAACGGGTTAAAAATAAAGACGGAGAATGTATGGGCAAAGGTCTGTCATTATTACTGTCATTTAGCATAACTCATTCAACTACGAAGTGATCATTTTGAAGTGTCCCGGAGTTGGCCTTACAGATTTTAAGACAACTGTAATTGGCGAACATGTTTCTTTATTTTCTTGGTTAGGTTTACTATTTACATTTTACTTGTGACAAATCTCAATTAAATCCCAGGAAATATTTCCGTGCATGCATTCCCTTGTAATGTTCCACTGCGAATGTGCTCCATTACAATAAACGAATCCTATTGTGTTAAATTGTATAAATTTATTGGATATCGCAGATATGTCTGGAAAAGAACGAAACTACAAGACACTAATTACAATACAATACAGGCATAAAAATAATGACAACTAATAGATAAAAGATAAATGTGATAAATGTTGACACTATGGTTTTGACATTAGACCCATTAGACATGTAAATTCAGTATGGAGAATTCATAGGACAGACCGACAGTCCCGATAATTTTAATTATGTTAACGAAGTACGATCGAAAATTAAATATCTTTAAGCATAGAAGTAAATATATCCAAGTTTTTAATAATTGTGGAACTTTTTTGTTGCCAACCCAGGACAGTTCAAAATGATCACTTCGTATTAATTCTACCGAGAGATCAATTCAATTTATAATACTGGGCTAACTATAGACGGGCATACTGATCTTGTAATAGTCCCTGAGCGTTTAAAAGCTAGAGCCTCGATAAACACAATTCTCGAGGATCATGCAGTACCTTTTACGGATAGTATGGGTCCCAATTTCGTTCTTACGCCACGATTATGCTTGCCATCACACCGCCAACATCACCACCGAATCTCTACAGGAGATCCACATTGATATAATGGCATGATCTGCGATAAGACCAGATCCCAACACCATAGGCATCGTGCCAATGTACCAGGGACTCTCCAAGAGCTGGGTCAGGTGCTTGGCGAAGAATGGCAAGCATTTCCCAAGTTCTCAGCCACCGACTTGACATACAGATTATTACATCAAGATATGTGCGACATTCAACTTTAAAAATACACCCTCTTTCGACAGTTATTTCAAATTTTGTATAAGCTCAAGATGACAAAACATAGTGTTTCTAAATTGTTCTAGGTATTCATTTAATAAATAAAGAGTTCTGGTTTCTTATTTTTGCATGTACGGCCGTAATTCCATTCTGTAAGAAACATAGGCTACCAAAACTACTGTCACCCTAATTAAATGGAGCACTGACTGACACATCAACACCCAGCAGAAAAACCGTTAAGAGTAGTATAATTTAAAGTTTGAAGATAATGTTGATTTTATTTTGCAGGCGTCATTTAACGGGGTGGAAGTATGGAAATATAGTTTTTATGTTATTTGGCGCAAGCCAAGAAACACCTGTTTCGATGATATTTTTGAAACTCAACCCGTAAGGACGTGAAACGGGGTGAAATAAGATGAAAGGGGCTGGTAAAGTTTGTGTAGTAAATAAGATTTCTATTCTCAAAATTATTTCAAATTTGTCACCAGTGCTCTTTGACACAATTAATAAAACATGTTTCGACGGTTTCCAAATTCAACACCTAAAGGTGGAGATGGCAAAGTTTCTATGAAAAGAATACTTTTTTTTTATAATCAAATTAACCTAAATCTTGGTATTCATGTTCTTCGAAACAATTAATTAAATACGTGTTTCGGCATTTCTGAGGGAATGAAAGGAAGTGGTAAAGTTTATATAAAAAATAATATTCTTTATGATCAAAAAATGTACTTGAAACTTAATATTAATGCTCTCTGATATAGTTAACGGCACACGTGTTTTGACGTTTCCCCAAATTGAATTGCAAAAGAATTGGCATGTTTCTGTAGTAAGAAGAAAAATTATCTTTGTTATCAAAATCACTTGAAACTTTATTCATTTGATGCAATTAATAAAACACGTACTTTAGGTGTTTTCTCAAATTCGATTTCTAATAACATGAAAGGGAGTAACAAAGTTTGTATACAAGAAAAGAGAATTTTTATGATGAAATTTACTTGAAACTGGGTATTAAATGATATCAATGCTTTTTAACGAAATTAATAAAAAGCGTGTTTCTACGTCTTTTAAGATTCACTTCCTAACGAGTGAAAGAGAGCGGCAGTTTTATTACTGCTCTTAGACAAAATTACTGAAACAAGTTCTTCAGCGTTTTTTAAATTCAGCCTCTAAAGAGGGTGGAAAAGTTTATATGAAAAATAATATTTTATTGTGAAATTTTCTTGAAAGTTGGCATTAGTTGCTCTGACACAAATAATGAAACACGTTTCCAGCGTTTTAAAATGCAATCCCTGGGCCTGTGGCCGAGTTTGTATGGGAAATAATACTTATATGATGTACACGTTTTGTACAGGTTGTTGGTTTACACATTAACAAGGGAAATTGCGTTTATTCTTTAGAAACGCATATGAAAATTTACAATAGAGATTTGTAAATATTTCCACCTACAATCGCTATCAAACATAGGACATTATTTTAAAAACAGGAGCAATATACATATACCAAAAGATAACCAAGAAGATTGAACCAGTTCAACAGGTGATAATAATGAAATTGTATATACATTATTCTTTAATCACTTTTTTTTCTTGATTTTGATAAACTTTTTAAATAACTGAACACATTGTTGATCCTAAAAATAAATGCAAAATATCACATTATAATATGAACATTTAACATATCTATTTTCTGACCTTTATGTACTTATCTTTCAATTCCTAAAATATTTCCACTTGTAGGTCAATAGAACAACAATTAATTAAATACCAATTTATTCCAGAACATATAATATTATGTTTTCGTTAAAAAGACTTCTTCTGGAATAAATTGGTATTTAATTAATTGTTGTTTTATTGACCTACAAGTGGAATTATTTCAGGAATTGAAAGATGAATATAAACATTGATTCTAGCGGGCAAAAGTAATATAGAAATACACGATACAAAGAGCCAACATTCCATTTAAAACATACATTCTTAGATTCCATCCAAGCGTCATACCAAATTTGTTATTGTTTACAACTAAAAATATCTACATAAAATGCAAATATCCGCATAAACTACATAGAACAAGTTCTCGCCCATCAACTATGCGTCGAATATTAAATCCCCACGTCTCCGCCCATGCGTTCTCGGCCCACTAAGCGCTCGAGCAGTTCCTTCGCTGTGCCGAACGAAGAGTACACACAGCATAAACCTAACGGAGTCCGCTCCAGTCAGTAAGTGTACGGTGACGCAAACGTTCAGCGTACACACGAAATTAGTCGACGACGGCTAAATAAACAAAACACCAACGACTCCGGTGTGTTTTTACTCCTCACTCCTGTCAAACACGACGCATTCTTCCTGTCATTTTTACATACCAGTTTTCCTCAATTTCCTTTTCTCGTAAAGGCGCGACTCCGTTAATTAAAGAAAATCGTTTTGCATAAACGGAATTTCCACATGAATATGCGACTTACTAAATGGTGATATCGAAATAAAAACGAAGCCGGGTGTGCTTTACTTCCTATTTTAAATAGTAGGAGAATCGTGCGGGTCTCATATTATTTGCTTTATATCCGAATTGTGTGTGCGATACGGAGATTGTGCTGGACAGAGATCGATTGATTCATCTTAATTTTCAAGAATGGAATTCCGCTTCAACGTGAACGAGATCTTTAAACAGCCGATCGTCGAGATCAACTCCAGTTTAATACCGCCCGGATTAAGTTTGGCGGATAAAAGGGCGCTATGGTAAGTTAAGCTTGTCCCCGTACTATGAATCATTCTAGCGTGCCGTTCGTACATTCATGTATACCCTACTTCTTCATGTTTTTTTTGCTGGCATATTAAGAGCACACGACTACAACACTACAACCTTCGTAAATATTATGTCAGGGATAACTAGATCGGTATAATTTCGCGCATTCTAAAGGCATGATTAATTCTAATTTTGGAGCTCGCTTAACTGTGATTGTCAGTTATGGGATTACAATGTTAAATTTACGAAAAATGCTGTGTATAACATTGACAGCAAGTAATAAAGAATATCATATAAGAAATAAGAACTAATTAGAATTACACAATAGGAATGTGGAATTTGATGTAGATATTTTAAATTTAAAATTGAAATTATTTTTTTGTACGAAATTTTTTCGCGTTCAAATTATCTTAAAATTTATTATATTACAGCATATTGCTATAAATAAAATACGCAAAAACAGTTATTTCTCTTAATTAACTTCTACCATTTCTGAGTTATACATACATCAACCAATGGCTGATTTCGTTTAACAAGTATAATAGTTTTTCGTTGATGCTGCATCCTTCTATGTTTATTGTAGTGAACTGAAAATGTCTAGAATTAGTAGATATTTTTTATGACCTTAATCTTTAAATTGTTTATTTTTCTAAAATTCTACTTATAAGTCTATAAAACCATCTAAAAGAATGAATCAATTTATTCTATAACTTCATTTATGTTTTTTTAAATTTCTTAATATATAGAAATTAATTTCTTCTATATATAGAATAAAAATGACCTTAGGTATAACATTTGTCATACACTAAGAGCCACGCCTATCAACAAAAGCTTCCAATAGTTCTGTTGGAAGGAAAAATTCGACAAAAAAACTTATTCAGGAGGTTAATTCATGCATGGCTATGAAAGTTTCTAACCTTGAGATAATCCATACTTTTCATAGAGGTAATAGTCTCTCCCATTTCATAAAAATTACAAATAAGAGTGCAAGAGAGGGACATAATTGCACTTTTAAAGCTCCCAAGGAATTTAGCAATGTGTTTTCCATTTGAAAAATTCAGTTTCTTTAATAACACTTTAAGCTTGCTTAGACCCAGCAAACTTTTATTTGAATTTTTTTATAGTTTCAAGAGTATTAATAGATTGACTTCTTCGTTGCCGCTAATTCCAATATGTCCTGATAACCAGCATAATGCAACTATGATTTCTTTGCCTAATTTGTTCCCAGACTAATTTCGAGCTGCTGTTAGAACCCACCGCTCAAGCTGCTTGACCATTGGAGAAAATTTCAATGCTTTGCTTTCGATAGTTCCTGCAGAAGTTCAGATGAGCACATCTTCCAATGATATTGATCTCCGCTTGGAAGACGCTAGAGTATATTGCCATAGGCTTTAGTTCCAAACCTGAATATCCCTGCACTTGTTCTTTTGTCAGTTTTAGAACCATTCACATACCATTTGATGGTGTTTTCTTTTAGGAAGCAGGTGGAGGATTCTCCCACCTATACTTTCTTATTACTTAGCTTTTTAAGAAAGTTCTTTTCGAAGCTGCATGTCTTAACCATTTTATCGTTCGGTAGACTTGGAAGTGAAGAGAGTCCCGTTTAAGATGTCCAAGCTCTCTCGTTCCCTCCCGTTCCCGCGCAAGGGCCGCTGCCTCCACCATTATGTGTAGGGGTGTGAGGTCTAGAATTACCTCTAGCGTCACGGTTGGGCGTTTATAGCTCCGATTAAGTATACACATGCTAATCATTGCAGCTTGTTTGGCTGTGACTGGAGCCAGGTAACCGCCACTTGCGTTACCATAGGTTTTACTATATTGATTTACAGCCATCGCAGTATGTTTGAGTTGCAACCCCACATTTACCAGCATCTCATTAAGACTTTTGTTGCCTTATTCATTGTCAGTTCGATATGTCTGTTCCGCAGAAGTTTTCTGTTATTCCTAGATATTTAACTTCTGATTTGCATTCAATCACTGTTGCATCCAGATGGATGTCTTTCATTTTCGAAATTTTCCTCTTCCTAGTGAAAGATACAATCGTGGTTTCTGCTGAGTTGATGCTCAACCCCACTGACCGACGCCATTCATTAGATATTTTAAGGCTCATTTGTATTAAATCACAGAGAATTCTCTCAAACTTGCCTTTTGTCGAAGAGACGAATTTACGCAAATCTGATGCTAGAGTAGTTTTGATTACACAGTTTCGCACAGTGGGAAACCTCCGTCATGCAATATAAAGCACTAACCAAAAATGCTAACTATATGAAATCTAGCATTCCATTTTGCTACTAAGAACATTAATATAATCAAAACTTGTTTTTATGTCGTTCCTTGCAATTATCATACCAGATTATGAAATGTTTTTTGCAGATAAATGAGCTGTTTTCAAGATAAATCAAACAGGAAGCTATTTTGTTTGCAGCGTGTTCTGTAAAACTGTCGTGTCACATGCAGATAGGGTCCATTTGTGTTGCTTATATCAAGACCAATGCTGTAATATGACAGTGACAGTGACATTTTAAAGTGTGTTAGTATGAAGACAAAGACTATCTGTTGAAGGCTTAACGAAGTCTAAGATATTCTACTACCAGGCTGTTATAAATAACTCAATTTTGTCATGTTTAAAAATCTTGGGCGTTTTCTGATTTGCAATGGTGAGTCAGTCAGGTTTCAACATCAAAGTTTTAGGCAATGTTTGCTAATGATTGCAACTAATTTTTGAAAATTCAAATATGCAGTGTGTTACCGAATAGGTACCAAATAAACAAATAATACTGAACTTTAAATTTAAAAAAAGCAACTAGGAAAACATAAATTATGTTTTGTGTATAGAGCTAAAATTTATAACTATAAGACCTTGATATCTCTAATACAAAACACAAAATTTAATGCCGCTTTTGTTATATCTAGTGTTCAAAATGTTATCGACACTTGGCACCGAAATTACCTACAAAATCTACACAAACACCAGTGCCTATATCAATAACAAACAAATTTCCATAAATGATTTGATTATTATCTTGCAAGGATGTAGTACTTTACCATATTTGCATTTTTAATATATTCTATACTAAGCTACTTGTATTGGTTTTCGCTATCGCTAAGTTCAATTGTTTCCATTGTATTTATGATTTTGTTGCTATCGTTATCTTTACACCGTTAACAATTAGATTAATTTATTAGTTAACCATACATTCAATATCAAATTGTGTGTTTACAGAGCAACAGCAAGTACAGTACATACTTATATGCATGCAAGAATGCAAGTTTACCATCACTAGAGACACTTGTTATAAACATTTGGAAACTAGAATTCGAAAAAATTTAACCAGGCAACGACCACTGTAGAAATTTGACCACCAAATAATTTTTCTGAAAACTCAAAAACAGTCCCGAAGTCAAGAAAATAAAAAGACAACTTAATATCCAAGCAACTTAGAAGTTACATACATATAACAAATCATTTCAGGAATTTCTAGAGTGGCCAAACGTTGAAAATAATACAACTTGTTTTTCCATGCCTGTAGACCACAAATTGTAAAACTTGGACCACCCACCCACCGGTTTTTTATATAATTTTTATCTGATTTTTATATAACAGGATTTGAGAAATTCATTACATTTTCCACAAACTTTGAAAGATGTTCAAATGCTGAAATGGTGGCTACTTAGCTGCTGTGCTTGTTTAGCAGTAGTACAAGTTACATTTCCAGCTTTAAGCACCTCTCGATTCAGCTTGGAAAAGGTGCAATGAACTTTGAAACCCCTGTTAGGTGTAGATTTAGATTTAGATTTAATTAAGCATGATATTGCACTGCGACCTGTTAATCTATTGTGTCTCCTTGTATGAGCTGTAAGCTGCTGGTGTTTGCCCGCTTTCAGAGCTCTCCATCGGGTCTGAGAGCTTTAATAAACTGCAGTAACTGTGATAGTTTCAGAGAAGGTATTTCTTCTTCGTCTATGACGTGCTTGCCAAGATAATTGGCTCGGCTTTCCGTGATAGCGGTGCAGTTAGATGTCAGGTGTTCCGAATTATCATCCTTCGCCCCGCAGAACCTGCAGTCGCTATTCTGTTTTAGGCGTATACTTGTCATGTATTGCCCAAGGTGACAATTCCCTGTAAGAGAATCTGTTTCGTCTCGAATAAATGATCAAACGATGATTGTCAATTACTTAAACTTTGGAAAATCCATTGAATGTAACTTTAAAACCCGATAAAAATTGAGTGACGCATAATCAAACAATGATTTTTGATTTCCTGTGATCTAACGGCCTGAAGCAACAAGTGAACAGTGAAAAATGCGATGCTGTTTGAAAACTGAAAGAATTTTGTACTTGAAGAAAAAATAAATTCGTAGGACTTATTTTTTTAACTTATGAAAATATATCAAACATGGTCAATCATATCCAATGAATCAAATTTTTGTATTTCAGTTTTTAGCATTTTTGCCACCGCGTCGCTAAATATGTCTATAGTGACTGTAGTCTAAACAAAAGGTGGTCATTCTGAATCGCTGATGGTTAGTAGGTGTCAATAAATAAGCAATTCTTTCTATCATTTTTGCAGATTGTGGCTACTTTGTAGTGCTAACTTCGCGGGTTTTCTGATCTATATTTCTAAAAGACGTTTTCTACTTTTACGTCTAGAAAACATACTAGACTTATTCCGCCATATCTAATAGTAGCCAAATTTATCTATTAAAATTGCACTTTTAAATCAGCAAAGACATACTACATCACAGACCACTTACACTTATAGACGTTTCAGTTAAATGGAACCAGATTGTACCAGCTGGGTGGTTTGCTCCTTCAAACAGTAGATGGAGCCATTCGAGGTTTAATTATGTGATCACTTAAGCGACTATCTTTACTCATAATAGCAAATCATGAAATAATAAATATAATAATGTTTTTCTGCAAGCACTTGACAAAGAATGCTTTTTTGCTTATCATTGGCAACGAAATAGTTATTTACGAACCAAAAGTGAAATCATATTTCGCGAATGAGTGACCAGTTTAAAGCACGAATTCGCGAAATGTTTCACGCACGAAGTTTGTACAATATTTTTTGTACGAGAACTATAATAATAATACATATTGTTAATGTACGTTATCGTTTATGACCATATTATTAAGGTTAGGGATTTATGATTTTAAAATGTCACTAAATTAATCAAGTTCCAGTAAGTACCAACTTTACTTTTACGCACTCGTGCTTAAAGTGACTTTACGCACGCAAATCGAATCGTGAAATGACAGGTTTTGATCAGCGAGTACAAAAAGTTGATGTTTAGGTACCGAAGACCGTCACATGACCGTCACTGACTGTCACTTTATCGCTCTAGAGCGATCAAGTCTGATAATTCCGTGTTGTCAATAGCAACCAGTATGTAACATTAAAATTGACATATCGCAAAGCACAATAATTTCTCGCAATTTGCGCGTTAACTTAAAATATATTTGAAGAAAATTATAAAAAATAGTGATAGTGATATTCTGAGTACACTTCCTGAGATCAGAAGTGCTGCAAGAGCCGTAAGTTTGAATTTTTTGCCAGAAAAATCAAAAACAATGAGAAGCGACAACTTAATAGAATGGTGTAAAGCGCAGGAAATATGTAAATGTTTGGAAACCGTATTTGTTGCCTATTTTCCCGAGAAAGCCAAGGCATCAAAATCGTCTCTTTCAGATTCCAGGTTACCAATAATGCCGATAAGTGAATTATTCTAGTCTATTCTATTGACCATTTGTTATAAATATTTTACAATAAAGTTTATGATTTAAACAGTTTCGCTTTATTAAGTGATTCTAGAAAAACTGTATGTATTACAGGCAAAAAAGGATATTATTGCTCTCGCACAATAATGTGTCACTTTTCGCTAAGTACACAAATTAACATCTATTATAAATCATTCACAAGTTATTACTGACGTCTGTTTGAATTTACCGCTAAATTAAATTACTTCTTTCCTTCAAACACCAGAGGCGCTCCAGTATTCGGTTTAAACCTAATGCACGGGCGTCGGGTATCTATAGATGTTAGTGAACTGTGTACTACACAGTGTCCAACTCGAAGTGCACCGGCTTGTCAACACAAAAATCCCTTCTTCGATGAAAAATAGTTCAGTTTTATTTTTATATGTTGGACCTATGTATGTGTTGAACAGGTTTAAATTAACCCCTCTGACTACTGTCAGTTTTCACTGTCATTATGGCATTTACGTTTTTGTTAGTGATTCTATCAGCATTTGCGTTTATTTAGTAAATTTAATGATGATTAGTATTTGGTTTTTCTGAAAAAAAAAAAATCATTTCAGTGATGGATAATCTTGACATAAAATTTCCATTTTTGACAACTAAACATAATAAGAATGAAGTAACCCAGTCAACGTAGGCAATATTGCAGTCTCACCAAATTAAATCTGTCGTTGCCAACCTGGTACACTTGACCTTTTACACTTTCTATTTCTAATAAAGGATTTCTTCTACGAGATCTGAAATAGTGTTTCTTGAGATTCCTATATTGCAGTTCCTCATGTGTTCTTCTATTTATCATTGTAAAAACATTCAGCCCAAAGGTTTGCTGAAAATCCGCTACTTAAACTGCATGTGATTTATTTGCTTGAAAATATAAATTTATGTCAACTATCGCTTCTTTTGTAAAAATAACATTATTCAGATTTTTTTGTTACTTAACACTTCAAACTAAAAGGTTACATACATATGTAGGTAGCTCTGTGAAAAACATTTAATCTTTTTAGCAAAGTTCCTATCATAATATTACTGAAATCTATAGACAGTAGTAGAGATCCCAAGAATAATTTCGAACATAGATATTCAGAATGAAAAATGCTGATGCAACATGTAATCCGGTTTTAAGATATTTTAATGATGGAAATACATAGCACACACTTATTTATACCACAATTACTGTCATCAACTCGAGCGATGAGTAATAGCAAAATAATGATCGGAAAGATGATTAGACCGATATTACAGAATGAATGCTCGTTTACCTTCACCGTTAAAACTATGCTGACTGTGACGGGAGATTCTTTGCATTTTAATCTCGGGTCAGATGATTCGTATTTACATCACGCCCATTACAGGTGTACCTTGTTATGTTATTCAACATTTCCTTATTCAGGCTAGCGGTTACGTGATACGTGCAATATTTTTTATCTGCAATATAATTAGGTATTGTCAGTCGCGAAGTTTCTTTGTAACTGTCCTTGCTGAATGATACGTATGTATGTGGGTTGACATACCGACCGGTTACGTACTATAAGTATACACAACAAACGTATCACACACATCACATGATTTATTACTAATACAAATTAATGCCAATTATATCCATATTATAATATTCACTACGTAAATAGAATTTGTTGTAATCTACTAATTTCAAATAGTAATAGAAATTAGTAATTTCCAAATGCACAAAATTTAATGTTATTGATAATTATATGAAAGTAAAACAACAATGCAATGCATCTCCGCTTTTATTAATAAGAATGCATTTAATGTCACAGCCTTGTGAAATTGCGTTGAATTAAAAAAAACAATAGAAACTGGCGTGCAGAAAATAATATAGATTACTTTCCACAAGCGATACTACACGTGATAATTTTTACAATTGCTGATAAGGAATTCATAACTCTAAGCTTATACTGATGAATCAACATATTTACATTATTAAATTAGCCTTTAACCTATTACAGTTTAATTATTGGTATTTCATATTATCGTACTTATACAGGGCAGTTTACCGGGAACTGCAACGATTGATTGCAGGAAAACTATGCCAAGGAATGATCTGAAATTTATTTTAGCACTATACTAAATTCGATGGTGGCCATTCGTATAAAATATTTTCAAGATGGCGCCACTACGGAGTATGCCGGAAGTAGATACCAACTTTGTAATTTTAAATAGAATATCCTAGGCCATAAAGACCACTATGTATAATGATCAGTATGAATAATGACCAGTATGGATAATGACCAGTACGAATAATGCCCAGTATGTAAAATGACCGGTATAAATAATAAACTCTTATTAGTTATACGTTTAATGGTATTGTGAGACGGTTACCGTTTTTGGCGGATATCGAGTTGGAAATGTATCACATGTTCTAGATAATAAGTTAAATAAATTGAAATAGTCATCGTTTGTAACGTACCATCGAGAAAATAAACGTTCAGAAATATTTTTAATAATCTGTTTAACAAATCTTTATTACTATCACTTCTTCCGCAATCTTCTCCAAAAATATTTTTAGGCCAGCAATTTGGCATAGCATACCTATTTATTTAAGTTTTGAGCAACTATTTCAAATTCTCATGAAATGGTATGTAATGCAGCGTATCTGTTAATTACAATATAATATCCACATTTTCAACAAATGGTTCCCAATCGACAAGCTTCATTACTATCATTTGATTTTCCACTTCCCCTGCTTCTACTTTATCAAAAATCATGCCCATTTCACTTTTAAATTTAGTGTGAAGAAAAAACGTGTTCATGCGTGCATTATTGAAAGATCAATCCAAGTCTACTCGTAGATATATATTTGACAACTTTTTTTAACATCTTTGACATCATTCTCATCTTTTGAATTTACACTACCTACACGTAACTTTCTATTGCTAAAGTGATAGCAATAGACTTTACCACCAACATTGTTTAGCATTGGATAAGATCAGTACTTCATTTGGAAATTAGAAATACTTCTGGTATCTGTATTCTGTAATTTATGTTTTGGAACTGTAATCTTTGGCTAAACATTTCTAAATTCTAATTTAGTTACTCATCACGCGAATGAAAAATAAACAATAAACGACCAGTTATCAATAATTATATCAGAAGGTAGCTACTCATAAACCTGGTAGAATACATACTTAACTTACTTCCATTAATAATGTAAATTTGCAACGTAAGGTCAGTGTCACATATCCGTAAAAGGAGAATATTAATTAATTAACTAGCCTAATTAGGCGTAACAGCGTGGATATAGCTTATATTACCTTTAACAGAGTGATAAAAATTACATTTACACCAACACAGTACAGTATTTTTATTATCTTACATTACATTTCATTGAGTAAATTATTCCGAAAATAGAATTCCATTTCCATAAACGAAATTGAACACATTCCTCTCAAAAAAAATGCGCTACTCAACCGGAAACCAACTTCCATTTTCCCATCACCCGTTTTCGCACGCTTATATACGCGTTTTCCATTAAAATTCATACATAATAACTCAACCATTGCATTACACGATCTCCGTCATTTCGCAGCGTATCCCTTACAGCTACATGGAAACTCCACTAATTCAATCTGCTAGCAAGGTTAGCGGATATTTGAAATGTTACAGTCTGTGTTTCTAATATTGTGGATTTTTATTTACGTGGAATGTCTTCATATTAAAGGATGTCTTGGCATGAATTTGTGTATATCATCGTGTATATAATGCATTTTCAAAGTATGTCGACGGGAATGTTGAAGAATATCAAAGAGGAATTCTCTCTTGTTTGCTGAATGTTACTATACTAAATTCCTCTCTCTATTGTAGGTGGTCTGAGATAAGGAAACAATGACATACACGTCGATATTTAATTCTGAAGAAAATTTAGTTAGTCAAAAACAAAATATTAAAATCATGCTGGCTAACATTTACGTTGGATGAATAGAATATCTTTCTTTTTGATGTTTACAGCTTATTGACCATTGTAATCTTGTGAGCTCGCTTTGGCACAAATTTACTGTATATAAACATGAAAGTAATATTAAAAATAGAAATTAAAGCTAACCAACGAGTTAAATATAAAAACGGAGAATGTAAGAGCAAAAGTTTATAACTTCAGACGTCTTAATCATTGTGCGAAATTTAAATTTCGACCAATCATAGGGTAATGCAACGTAGCAACTCCCAACTGTTGGCCTCTGCTGAATGGAACCATTTGTGTTATTCTGTATAAGCAAATTGTTGGCTTCTCTTGAAATTAGCCAGTGAAAAGTAAACCTCCGGCCGGCGGAGGAAAAGTGACACTTTGCGGCCGACTACTCAGTCGAGAAATGTCAGTTTTATTGACGTTTGAAAAAAATAGTTATTTACGAACCAAGTGCGTGAAATCATATTTCGCGAATGAGTGACCAGTTTAAAGCGCGAGCCGGAAGCAACACGAATTCGCGAAATGTTTCACGCACGAAGTTTGTACAATATTTTTTGTACGAGAACTATAATAATAATACATAATATTATTAAATACGTTATCGTTTATGACCATATTATTAAGGTTAGGGATTTATGATTTTAAAATGTCACTAACTTAATCAAGTTTCAGGAAGTACCAACTTTACTTTTACGCACTCGTGTTTAAAGTGCAAATCGCAAATCGAATCGTGAAATGATAAGTTTTGATAAGCGAGTTCAAAACGTTATTT
This sequence comes from Holotrichia oblita, assembly GCA_023690525.1. Classification (NCBI taxonomy): domain Eukaryota; kingdom Metazoa; phylum Arthropoda; class Insecta; order Coleoptera; family Scarabaeidae; genus Holotrichia; species Holotrichia oblita. The sequence goes on along the minus strand of CM043015.1, from coordinate 184,789,242 downwards.
GTTGTGTCAATATGAGATCACATAATTACGTTTTGAAAGTCAACTAAAAACCAAATTTCAATTATCTCTGTCTTTTTTATATCTTTCAATTCGTGACAGCCTTATGTCTCAAATAAAAAATTCTTCCGTTTTATTTGTAGACAATATACTATAAAAAACTCTTCAGAAAGCATAACAATAACACTATACAGAATGACCCCCACTTGAGTTACAAAGACGAAAAAAGATTCATTTTTAATTTTTCGGGAAAAAATTGGAAATCGGAATCTACTAGTAAATGTTGCTTATCTTAAAACCCTTAAATCCAACGTTAGTTTGTCTGTAGATACTGTGTCTATCAAGAAATTAGTTTGTATGTATATGGAAACTTGGATAAAAAAGTTAAGTACTGAATTTGACAATAAAATATCAGTATATGAAGCCTTTACGACACTTTTTTGACAGTTTAAACGACTTTTAAAGTGTCACATTATTTTGTCATATGATAATTGTGTATACCTCATTCCAAATAAGAAAGGAGCGTTATGAATAGATAGGGTCTAAAATAAACGTCTGTGGTTGGTTAAAATCTAGTGCACTTTACACAAGAACAATTTGTCAAAATTGCATAAATGTCAGAAACATCAAAAAGGTTATATTATGTGAGCGTCGTTTGTGTTCTATTGCGATTATTGGACTTTCTTGTTTTCTTTATCCATTTCATCTTGATTCTTCATACAAAATGGTTTTTTTTAGAGCTTCTAAATTTTTTTTTTTTGTTTTAAGTGAGGAAAAATGCCTTAACGCACCATCAGGGACGAGACCCGTCCCCGGTGTGTGGGGCTCGCACCCACTAAAAAACCTCACTTTGTCAGGTGTAGAATCCATCCCGGAACCGCTGGTCGCATTACTTCAGGATGGCACCTCGTAGTTAGCCTCGGTCGGCTGCCTCCATTGCTTGGGTCTCTCTCTTCTTCTCATTCAGCACCTTCTCGACGAACGTGGCGATCTTCTGCCAGCGGTCGTGTCCGGACAGCATCGTTTGCACGACGTTATCCGGCGTTAGAGGTCCTACTTCGTCTTGTAGAGCGTCTCTGTAGTCACTCCACCTCTCGCATTCGAAGAAGATGTGGTGAGCATCATCTTCCGCAGAGTCGTGATACTGGCATGTCGCGTTCTCTGCTTTACCCATTCGAGCCAGGTATGCGTTGAAATACCCGCGTCCGCTGAAAAACTGGGTGAGGTAATAGTTTACCTCGCCGTGGTCTCGGTCCATCCACACCGTGAGGTTGCGGATGTGTCTGGCCGTCCACCGTCCTCTCGTGTCGTTCTGCCAGCGCTCTTGCCAACATTGTCGTGTGAGCGCTTTAGCGTCCGCTCTCGCTTGTCGTGCACCGACGTCTCGTCGTGTCTCGTAGACTCTCTTCTTTTCTTGATCCAGTAAGTCTATCGGGGTTACTCCTGCGATCACGAGCACCGCCGGTTCGGAAACCGTACGGTATGCGCTGGCGATCCTGAGTGCTCCCCGTCGCTGTACTGAAGCCATCCGCTTTCTATACTTGTCCTGCCGTAAAGCGTCAGCCCAGATCTCGCTTCCATACAACAGTATGGAATGGGTGACGGTCATTAACAGCCGGCGTTTACTCGCCGTCGGTCCTCCTACGTTGGCCATTAGTCGGCTCAGCGTCGTCGTTACCTTAGCGGCCTTATCCCTCGACGACTGGATCTGTTGCCAGAAAGTCATCTTGCTGTCGAGCCGCACTCCAAGGTACTTCACGGAAGTTGTAGTGGTTATGACTTCCGTATCCACCGTCATCTCGATCTCCCTAGGTATTCTTCTCCTGGTCAGTAGAACGACCTCGGTCTTCTCCGTTGCCACGGTCAGGCCGTGTTCATCCATCCATGTGGTGACTCTTCTCATTACCTGGTTGAGCCTTCTCTGGGCATCCGCCTCGTCACGCGCTAGGATGACTGCCGCTACGTCGTCTGCGTATCCTATCAGATACGCATCTTGCGGCAGCTCCATTCGGAGGATCCCGTCGTAGGACACATTCCATAAGTCGGGGCCCAGTATGGAACCCTGAGCTGCTCCAGCTGTTATCTTCTTCGTGCACGGCCCGCCTGCGGTGTCGTAGACCAGCTTCCTGTCGCTAAGGTAGCTGCGCATCATCCTAAGTAAATAGGATGGCGTGTCGAACGTGTTCTGCAAAGCGTCCAACATGACGTCCTATCTCGCCGAGTTGAAGGCGTTTCTTACGTCCAATGTGACGAGCATCACCAGAGGTCTCGAGTAATGATTTCCCCGTTGAGCGGCTTCGAAGGTTTCCACTACCTGCGCTACGGCGCCGACGGTGGAGTGTCCCTTCCTGAAGCCATGCTGTCTCTCGGACAGGCCTCCCGCGTCGTCTATGCTGCTCTCCAGTCGCGTTTTGAGCAGTCTTTCTAGTAGCTTTCCAGCCGTGTCCAGCATACATAGCGGTCTGTATGCCGATGCCGTGGTCGGATCGCCCTTGTCTTTGCTTATCAGCACTAGTCGCTGTACCTTCCATCTCTTGCAGAACGCTCCTTCTGTTAGACAGCGGTTGTACATGTTCAGAAGCAGATCTGGGCAGACGTGCGCTACAATCTTGAGAGCTTCCGTCGGAATTCCGTCGGGTCCAGGTGCCTACCGGTTTTGTAGGGAGTTCGCCGCTCTTGACAATTCATCTCCGCTAAAAAGCGGGATGTTGTTCAATCGCTCGTCCTCCATTTCCGCAGTTCTCTCCGGGTGGGTAGGGAACAACGTGTCAACGATGTTCCGCATCCGATCTCGTTCGAGGACTGGATTCGCACGGCATCCTTTCCCCGAGCGATTGCATGAGCCAGGACGTCTTCATCCAGCTTCGTTACGTTTCATCGAGGACCGGGCTGAGCAGGATTTCGCCTGATCGGCTGGTGCCTCGTCACGTTGTAGCTTATGTACTGGTGGTCACTTCCGGTGTAGTCCTCCATGACTCGCCAGTCCGCGATGTCTCGCACAATGTCCTCCGAGGCCAATGTGATGTCCGGTATCGTCTCCCCGTAGCCTGGTCGTCTGAACGTGGTAGCGTCTCCGATGTTTACCACGCTGAATCCGAGTCTGGCCGCCATGTCCAGTATACGTCTCCCTCGTGAATCGGTGTATTCCATACCCCATTCCACGGCTTTGGCGTTCATGTCTCCTCCTAGAATAATGGACCCTGCCATTTCTCGAAGGTCGTCTTCCAGGTTGTCGAGTTTGCCCTGAAAGTCCGCTATCGGCTCGTTGGGTGTCAGATAGCAGCTCACGTAGGTGATGGTGCCGCTCTTTACCCACACGTATCCGTTTCGGGCTCCGTGGTTGTCGACGATGACTGTATTCGTATCCGGGATCCATATAGCTGCAGTCCCGAGTGTGTCCCTGTACCATCCGGTGCATTCCTTATCCCGGTATTGTTCACTGATAAGCAGCAGATCTACTCCGGTGTCCAGTTGTAGTTGGATGAGGAGATCGTTCGCTGTTCTGCTTCGATGCATGTTGCCTTGTAGGATTCTGATCATTGACTCTTCTTTGCCTGATCTAATGCCTTTCTAAAGGAGGGACATGCGCCGGAACCAGAGACATGGCTGCGTATCGCGGTGTCTCCCGTGCAGAGGAAGCATTTTGCTTTGTTCTTGCAATCCTTCCGTTGGTGGCCCTTTTCTCCGCAATTGATGCAAAGGCCTTGTGTTCTTCTGTCTGGTCCGGGACAAGTAGCCTGTCGATGTCCGTAGCCGAAGCAGTGGAAGCACCTGACGACTTCTACCCTGCGTCTTATTCTGCTGTTTATCCAGCCGATCTTTATTCTTGGAGTTTCCAGCAGCTTAAGGGCTTGACGCTGACTCAGTTGGACTATAGCCATTCTCAGCCCTCTGCTGTTCGCGTTGGTGAGGCTGATCTTCACGTCGCCGTCACTGACTCCCAACTTTGCTTCGACTGCTGCGCGGACTTCCTCCGTTGTCGTTAAGCAGTCTAGATCTCTGAACTCTAACGTCTCTTTCGGCTTTAGGGTGCTGATATTAGCCTTCTCGCCGAGGATTTTCTTCAACGCGTTGCTGAATCCTGCTGTGTCTTTGGTGCTGGGTCCTAGTTCCAACAGCATATCTCCCGCGCGTGTTTTCCGCACCGCCTTAATCTCGGTGCCTGTCTCTTCTGGATTCGCGTTGCCGCGCAGCTCTCGCAGTACGTCGGCATACGACTTCCCTTGCGCAGGTTTGACGAGAAGGGCATCCAATCGAGGCTTCGTGTTCCGTTTCTTCTGCTTGTTCTTCTTTAGCTGTTTCTGGTCGGTACCGTCGTCTTTTCTCTGACCACCGACTATCTTCTGCTGCTGTTTGCTGTCAGAAGCTTTTGCAGCTGTCTTCTTCGCTTCTTGAGCTTGCTTTCTCCTGCCTGCTCGGTCCTTCATCCACACGTTCTCGGAGGGATGCACTTCCTTCTTCTCTACGTTCTTATTGCCCGTAGAAGAAGTAGGCTGCGTGTTGGTTGCAGGCGCTGAAGCCTTTTTCGCGGGCTCCCTTGCTTGTAGTTCAGCTTTCTTCCATCTGTTCCTGCAGTTGGAGATCATATCCACTGCTTCTTCTAGCTAGTTTAAGCCGTTCTTAACGTCCATGGAGACGTTCTTCTGCCTGCCAATAGCCGTCTTCATCGTCTTAATAACGCTTATGCATTTCTGCAGTTGCTCCTCTTCGCGACGCCGAAACTCGGAAATCAGTTCGGAGTCGTCGCGGTTGTCTACTGGTTGCACAATGTTGAATGTCGTCAGATCTATGGTAACTGGCGACCTAACGTGCTGCGCTGTTGGTGTTCTAAAGCCACCGTTGGGGCTTTCTTCTACGTTGTTCTTCGGTGTTCTCTGTTGGTTAGATGATGTTGCCATGATGAGTTGTTCGCCAGCGCTTCGTGTATGGAGGGGCGGGCCGAAAAAATCAGGAGCGGGTATACCCTCGGATCCTCGGGATCCTACCCCAGTTCCCTGAGGCCTGACCTTCGCTTCACCAATCCCGGAATACACGGACGGACTGGAACTCGCCCGGGGCAATGCAGATTCCGACATCTTGCATCCACCATACACTACCTGATCAGGGCCCGAAGTGGCTGGTTCCTCACAATGCGTCGCGGATCCTCGTCGGCAGAGCAAGCTCACATCAGCCTACTCCCCAGCCGGATGAGAAGACCAGTCGGTTCGTAGACACTCACGGAGTCGCCGCAACGCTTGCCGATCTGTACCTGGGAACAGAAAGGAAAGGGAAGAGGAAGGGTGGGGTCAGTGGATAGCTGGCGTCACTGGCTGTACCGTTTCCGCATACGGTAGCGGCACTGGGGCCGGCCAGACATAGAGCTTCTAAATAGATAGATGGATAGATACTTTATTTCTCGTAATGTCTGTAGTGTATATTAACTACAGATATACAATAAATGTCATATTGTACTCCCAGAAGCTGCAGCTAGTATGGTAAGAAATGTATTCTTGTTGGAATTTATTTCTAACTATTCATTATTCCATCCATCATGTTTGTACTTCCCATTTCCTTCAATTTTCAGATCAATTTTGTATTATTTTCTCGGAAAATAAAGATTTAGCTGTTAAAATACACTGACACTGACAGTTGTCACATCATATGTCATAATATTTACTTATTGAAGGTACGATTTGAACAGTTTTGCTTAAATTTTCTTATTTATACATCTTATGGTTTTGACAAACGTCAATACGTGAATATGTAATTATGGCTGATGCTGCTCTCACAGGTTCCTCAAAAAATGCAAGGTGCAGGCGTGTAACAAGTGGGCAAAGGCTTCATCGGACAGTAAATCAAATTGGGATTAGCAAAAAAAACTGTTTAAAGACACCATCGGAGATATAGAGTTAACTGGAAATGCCGCCAAAGAAACGGATATGTCAAATGAAATATGACAAATTGGACGAAGCTCATGAAAGTGCAATTAGAAGCATTAAATGTGTTTTATTAGTGTTCGTAAAGATGTTATTCTACATAGTGGACAGTCAATTATCAGACAATCAAAAACAAATTTTAAATTTACCGCGATTTTTGCAATTCACAAACTTGTTCTTGTGTGATATGTGCTCCGATAGTAGCGTCATCTGTTCCATCCTCATTTGAAATGGACAATAGTGTGTTTGTAACAAAAGTAATATTAACTGAGCATCAATGTTAACACTACAACAAAGGATCTATTTGATTCAATGCTACGGTACAATTAAAAACAGATACCATGGTATCTGTTTTTAATTACTGCATGCAGTAATTGCAAAGTTTCAAGAATGGTTTCTTGAGGTCGACATTTCTCGTGACATTTTTAACAACTGGTTTAGTTACTAATATTAAGGGTGGGTTTATCAATGTGAGGATAAATAAATTAACTTGCAGATAAAATTTTATTCGTAAGATAATTACAATGAAATACACTGAAATTATTCAGTGTTAAATAGAAGTTATCTGCAAGATAAAGCATTGTAGTTGCTTTTCTTTATCTGGCAGTTAGCAATATCTGTCAGTTACTTACCTAACACTTTTATCCTCACATTGATAAACCCACTCTAAGAAGGAGAAAAACAGCAGAAAGAGGCTGCAACACTTTAGCACTGAAATCGGTAAAAGAAAATCCACAAACGTCTCTCAATAGGAGAGCATTACAGCGAGGAATTAGTGATGTTGATGTTTCGCTGATCATGCTGTCAGCTTGTTCAGAAGATTTCTAAAGATTCTAGTCCTTTAGGCTTACTAAATTGATAGTATTTTCGGACGAATCTACGTTTTCCACAAACAGCGCTATAGCTTCGCAATACTACAGGTATTGGAGTGAAATAAATCCACATTTCACACTTCCTACAAGAAGTCAATGCTGGTTGGAACTGGATAACTTATCACTTTAGGGGAAAATGGGTAGGGAGGAATAGTCGTAATTCATGGCCATCCCGTCGTTCAAATCTGTCGATTTTAGATTTTGATCATTAGGGAAGGCTTAAGGAAATTGTTTGTACCGGACCGCAGCAACATAACGTGAAGCATTTGAAGCAGAGAATACAGACAGGAATTGAGTCATTAACTATTAAAGAAATACGCAAAAATTATGAAGAACTTCAGGATTTGAGATGTGTACTTTCATTGAATAATGTTCTCTCATTATTACTTCGATATCTTTTTCGTTCTTAATAAACTTTTCTGATAGATAAATATTGTTTTAATTAGTTCTACACTAAATTGTTTAAACTGAACGAACTTCTGTCGTAAAAGCTTCACCTACTGATTTTTTTTCAGATTCAACACTTAACGTTTTTAGCCAAGTTAGCCACATTAGCTACACACAAATTGTGGGTGATTGTTCTGACAAATTAGAAATATACGATGTTTCCTTTTTGTAACTCAATCGAGGGAAAATGGGGTATTGCATTTATATTTTGACATTTAAAACAGAGACGACTTTTTAACATAGTCAGGAACTTGCAGTATTACCGATCACAAACCTTTTTAACCCATGAATTCATTGCAAAACTGTAACGAAGAGAAGCAGCCACACGTTTATAAAGATTTATTATTGATGATTCCGTAGATATATTTTCATAACGTTTCCCCAGGGCAAATTATTAATTGGAAATTACGTGTAACAAGAGGATATTCTTCAGATCAGAAGACAAGCCATCACAAACATACAAATTTGCCCACCTTCCATGACATTTACAAAAGAACCTAATAATAACACATTCGCAATTAGCCCATGTGAAAGTTACAAAGAATGTTACATAATTATACGAAGATTAATTAAGAGAAAACTCAAAAATAAATACACATATAAACACAAGCACATGATAATTTCAAATTAAACGTAATGAAAAGCGCAAGCCTCCGGCCCATCACATATCCATCAATCATCTTGATACTCCACGCCCTCCTTTAAACATTACCTCACTTAGAAATAATTTTTACATCTCTTACCCGCCACCAGATGGTAACGCAAAAACTTTCGCTGAATGCGATGCTTTTAACCATCACCTTGGTTAATGAATTATTTATTTTAGTTCCTTGTATCAGGTGGCGCTAAAACCTGCGGGCGTAGTATCGATACCGAAGAAAATTGCAAGTTGAGTTCACCCTCCAAACTGGTACCTACACTCCATCACGCGCATTAATTATAGGCAGTAATCAGTTTCCCATTCCATGAAATGAAATGTGCTATTTCTATTTATAGTCTGTCCGTGTCGGAAAAATCATTAAAGCAATTAAGTGGTGTACGGTGTGCCTGCGTGATTAACAATAAATGTTATGTTCCAAGGTCGGCGGTTATTACTTATTAGTATTTTGAAAGTTTGATATGCAAATTTTTGCGTAATAGATATGCTAATTATTATTAAAAAACAAGCGATGTTATCAAAATATATTTGGTAAATCGCGTATGTTGAAACTTACTAGTACATTTTTTGGTTTAAATTAAACTTTAAAAATATGAAAATTTATATATCTGCATCACAGTATTCCCAATTAAGCATAAACATCATTCTTGTCGATATTTTTAAAAACTACAAACATGATGATTTAATGAAAATCAAGTAAACTAGAATGCCGATAATAAATAACAAATTTCGTAACATGATTTATACACAATTTGGAAACCTATTCGTAGATTGCTTTAGGAATATATTTCACAAAACTCACATAACAATAGCCTGCAAAATTTACCGGTATTATGCGTGTTAACATACATGTCAGTGACGTAACACTATCTGTTAATTATGTCCCTGAATGATTTAGAACCTAAAATAATTTTGCAAATTACACATCCACACGCATACTACAAATCAAAATGCTAAAATTATAATTGCAGCGTTTACGAATATATGAGTTGCTAACATGTTCAGTGAAGATAATAATCATAAAGTATTTCTAGATATTAGTCATTCTGTCTACATAGTTAAAGATAGTTAAAGTCTAACATTATTAACAATCTTATCTTAAATTGTATGTTTAAATTACGTAACATCTCAATGTTAATAATACAAAAAGCTGTATACGTAAGTTTGCACATTTTATTTCTATCATTTTAAAAGAGTTACGTTTTAGCGAACACGTTGACATACATACATATATGTACTTGCTAAAGTACAGGCAAGCGAGTAAAAGTACAATTTTATCAAACTACTGCAACGAACCATTTCTTTCACGAAAATCTTATATAAATACAATCAAGTGCAATAAAAAGTTTTCACGTATTAATATTATATTTTCTAAAAATTAAGCAAGAGATGTTTATGTTCTATATTAAAATAGATGATAGAGACAATGATTAAACAAACAGAAGAAATTGTGTGCAAAAGAGAAAACTCAGGCATATTTGACAAGAAGAAAATTGAAAACACCGAAATTAAATTACAGAACTTATCACTAAAACCAAATGAAATACGTGGTACTTTAGCACCTGGTATTACTTCCTCTAGCTGTAACTTGCATGTGTCTTTGCATACTGTCAATTAAGCTCCGGAAGTAGTTTTAAGTGACATTCTCCCATTCCTCGAGAACAGCAATTTAAAATGCATTTACTGCAGTTGGTGATGCAAGCCTATTTTTTAGGTGTTTGTCCAACATATCTCAAGTATGTTCTATAGAATGTAAGTCAGGTGAGCATGCTGACCAATCCATACAAGTAATCGCGAAATCGCCAGGACAGTTACTAACAATTCTCGGAACATACGGCCTTGCATTATCATGCGTTAATATGAAATTCTTGCCAATAAATGGAGCAAACAGTACATCTTATAATTTGTTTGCATTGTATCGTTGTCCATTTAAGGGCACTCCTTCTACAAACACAAGTTCCGTACAAGCTTGTAACAAAATAGCAGAACACTTTATTATACATATATAATAATAGTTGAGCCTCCTATATGATTTATTCATGGAATAAATGTACAGGGTGCGTATGGTTCACCGCCTCTTCTCTACACCCGTTGTAAACCATCTGAAGAATGTAGACAGAAGCCAAATTCATCTATGACTAGTACAGTACTCCACTCTTTTCTTTCCCACGACATGTGATTACAAGAATATTACAACCTCGATGTTTGATGATACAGCACTTCAACCCTGCCATCGCCACACATCCCTTAAGTTGATTTCTCGTCTCAACGGACGTAGAAGCACGGTTCTCTGATAGCCATCATGTCATAAAGCGATCATCAGCAGCAATTGTCCTGCTTCTCCTACCGAATCCTGGTCTTGTAAATTGTTATGGTCATGTATTTATGTTAGTCTCTCTAAACCTTTCCAATCATTTTCAAACCGCTGAATAAGAATTTTGCATGACGAATTGAACAAAAAATTTGATCGGCGGAGACCTCCAAGAATGAAAAACGCAAGGATGTCGAAATCAAAATTTAAAACCGTGCTAATCGTTTCGTTGACAATATAAGGCAAAAATCCACCATCTTCACTGCAGAGAAATTAGCAAATGACCAAAGTATAAGTGTTAACAGTGTTTTATAATTAAATGAGTCAGAAATGTCAGTCGCGCAGTGATATTTGAGAATTCGAAACGTCAAGAAAGTTTTGTTGACTTTTTACAAACGTTTGTATTCTTATTAAAATAATAAAACTGGATCTTGATAAGATTGATTGAAACTATTGTTGATGCCCAGTGAATTCATATTATACAGTAATTGTTGTAATGCTAATGTATGTACATATATATTGATATTTACAAACAATAAAGTAACTATCACTAGTGTTGTAAAAATTATCGCACTAGTCTTAAAAGTATTTTTAACACGCTTATGTTATAAAACTCAATTTTTAATCCGATTAGCTTGCATTAAAAGTGTCACTATTAGTGACAGTTATATAAAAATTAATATCTAGTAACATTCTATCTCTATTAAATTCCAAAAATAATCGTTAAAAAATAAGCAAAAACTAAACTATTCAAACCAGAACAAGGGAAAATTAGAGAATTAAGAGCAATGGAGAAGCAAAAAGCGCTAGCAAAATTCAAAGACATTATATTATTATTTTTGCTAAATAAAATGAAAATTTGTCGTTTCAAGTGAATAAAATATCATTTTATACTAAAAAAGTAATAGAACTTCATTATAAGTTTGCAGCAAACACGCAAATATATCCTATGTATACTTGAAATTATATCAAGTTATAAGTAGTCAAACATCTTGAAAGTAGGTGAATTCGTTACCTACATTTATATGCATGAGCATGAACACGAATCCGCCGACATATTCTGTAGCACGCATTTCCGCAACTCCCCAACTGGTCTATAACCAATTTCCGATTTCTAATTTCGAATCTAATCCTATTCGGTGAAGTGATCGCGAAATTCATTAGCATGACGATGGGGCTTTAGGATCAGCGTCGATCTCGCAGACGGTGATTGATGAGAAAGGTCGAATAGTTTAAATTTCAGCGGTGCAAAGCGATATCGGGACCGCCACTAGCCCGGTCCAGGCACCGACGTTACCGAAGTGGTCGGTGTACTTGGTAACGTCCTCGCCAGGGTCGTGTAGTCCGCGACAACGACCCAATTTATACATGAGACGGGAGATTTAATGGAATTCTTGCATGCTAAAGAACAGCTACAAGTATATATTTGTAATAATAAAAGAAAAAAAAATAAGTTTACTAATTTTGTTTCAACTTTTTCTATTGTAGAACAGATCTTTTGATTTCGTTACGTGATTGAGAATGGTAATTTATTGCACGGAACGTTGTAAAAACTTTATTTTTATTATATGTAGATGTACAGCAGGTCACTTTCTAAATGGGGCACGTATCCACGTTATTAAAGGCGACATATGCTGTAAATGCAAATATGTATAGGGCTGGTCTAGTAGCTAGTAGACATATATGTACGTCACCGGTATGGAAATAAACGAAAAGCTGCTGCAAAAGTACAAAAGATACAGCCACTTACTTGCGTAGGTATTACAGGCGTAATTCGCACCTGTACAACTGTAGAGATGGAGACCCTATCAAACTTGACTCCCTTGTACCTGAAGGTGAAGAGATAAACAATGATTAGTGCCATCAGATTGGAACGAACAACTTTCAAGTCAGGACACTTAGTGGACCATCTCCCCCGAATCTTAGAAGAACTAGGAGGACTCTATAAGCTAAAAGATCATATGAAACTGAGGTTCGATTTCGACAAACAGTTTGAAGTGATAATTCAAAACCGCCAAACAATGCAATCAAGCGGTCCTAAATTACAGGAACCGCCCGTAGACTGATACACCGACTAGTCCAAAACCGATTCAGATTTCGGTGGCGCTGGGTACGAGCTCAACAATTTTTCAGGCAGAAGTATATGCCACCTAACAATATGTCCAGGAATACCTGAAAAGATGTTACCAAGGTCCATGCATATGTATTTTCTCAGACGGAGAGTCAGCACTAGCTTTTAGAGTCTATAATTTTAAGTCTAAACTAATCTGGAACTGTCTTCTCACTCTCAATGCCCTGACACAAAGAAACTCAGTTACACTGATGTGGATACCAAATTACTGGGGGTGTGAGGGCAACGAAACTGCTGATAGTCTTGCAAAACCGCCATGACCAGAGTCATTCTGTGTCTCGTCAAAAGCCATATCAGAACTCATCTTCAACAGTGGGAAAGTGAACAAAAAATCTCGCACTGGACCAACACTCCAAAACTAAGACAATCAAAAAACTTTATTAATGTTTCAGCCAACAACACTGGCCACGGCACTGTGAGGTATCACTTGAAGAAGATCGGCAAGATGGATTGTGATAAATGCTAGGTCCGGGCTTCTTATCGTCGAGAACCACCACGTCCTATTCATCTATTAGGATATTGCCTATTCAATTTTTTTCGAACTTTAACTTGAAAGTGCACGAGAGTACCGTCTAGCTATAGTCACACGTTTTGTCGCATATTCCAGGACGTTTTTCAAAAGTAAGGGTAAAACCTGTGTAGGATATCTAAGGAACCTTGGCCCATTTAAATGGCAATCAGAAAAGTATGATTTTTTCTCACTATAATAATGGTAATGATGCCTGTTTACTATGGAATGTCGACTCATCGGAAAATAGTACAAAGACAAAGAAATTTTCTTCTAATCTTTCTAGGACCCATACAAAAAATTCGAATTTTTCATAGTAATCTACATCTAGGAGTTCCTGTTGCAACTGCGAACTTAATCGGTGAAATTTGATACTACGCTTGATTATTGTTATATTGGTATGCGGATCTTCAATAATAGATTCAATAAGAGCAAATTCATTTTCTTCATTTCCGATAATAAGTTTTTACTAAACTCACCGCGAAAATTATTTCACTAAATTTATTTAGTCGAAATTAGCAAACGCAAAGAACACAAACTATAGAAAACCTTAGTTTATAACATTTAGTTTCCGAATGTCAATGATATATACACAGGAAGTAATTAACAAAATAAGGATAATTTTTGCAATATGGACAACATACATACATACATTACATATCTATAATAATATTCTATAACAAAAAACTTCAGAAAATGATTTATAACAAATCTATAATTAGTGAAAGTTTGGCAACTCTTCCTGTTGGTAATGCTTTCTCAATTACATAATATCAAATTAATTATTATATATTAATAATATCTGGTTAAAAAATTAAGCTATCCATTCTTTACTAATTGAAAGTCTGAGTAACGTGAGGTGCCTGTCGAATCAATTATTAAATCTAGCTAAATGAGCGTGATTGAACAGTAAAATGTTTAAGATATACTCATTAGTATAATTTGGTATAGTAATTCATTTAACTTTCTTTTTTTGTGGCATTTAAATCTTATAATTGACGACCTCGTTTGAGAATACATTAAACGAAGAGAATTTCATCCTAATAAACAAAGCTTCCGTTCTTATTATTTCTGTATAGTTGACCGGTGCAAAATATTGTACTAATTTTATTTCGAAAACCTAGATTGTTGTGGAGATCTTTTTTTTTCAGTAGGTATCACAACTTGCATACTATTGATTTTATTTAATGAAACTATTGTTACACTCTTCATAATTTAATGCCATTTATTAAATATAGAATAACAAAGTGAATGAATGAGATAAGATTTCTCATATCATAATTCTATTAGCATTAGTGGTATGTTCAAGTGTTGGAGGTGTATGTAATAAATTGTACACGGTAATAGATAAGAATTTACTAAACTGATGAAGATGAAAATTTCACTAATTTCACAAAAAAAATTACCATTCGCAATTTTTCTTAATGATACTTTTCGCTTGTCTCACCGATTAATGAGTCTCTTTGGACGACGACGACCACCCTAAGAAGAGAAGATTTTTAATTACAGATTAAGCTGTGGCAGGCGCAGAACGCTTTTGGTATGTCCTCGAACCGATTTCAAATATTACAGAAAGATAAATTTACTTGAAAATAAAGTTCGAAGTATAACATTTTCGTTTACTGCGCTCTATATAATTATATCATTATCATCTATTATGTTAAATGAGTTCTAACCCCTAGCGCTAACCACCAGCTATTTTTTAGTGATATAAACAGCATCGTTAATTTCATCTTTAGCATCAACAATCATATATTTAACTACAATGTATCTAACATATAGGTATTTGCAATTCGGATTTTACAGGTTGAATCTTGATTTTGACTAAATCTTGTTGCTTAATGTCTCTTCCATTACCAGGGACTTGTTGTTTCTTTATTACTACTATTTAGTTTTCTTTTTTCGAAACGATATCAACGCTTGTTGTCGGAGTTTAGATAAATATAAAAGAGTTGTGAGTACTAATACAGTTTTTCTCGATATTTACGTCTTTATTGAATCTAATGTGTTTTTCGACTCCTTTATTCTTTAGTCGTCTGGCTGAACCTTCCCAGTTTCTAGGAACTATTATTTAACTATTTTTTGTTTTAATATGCATTCAATAATAAATAGTGATGTCCGTTGCTTTATACCTACGAAAACTCAACTAAAACCGTTAAATATTAATCTGGAACTGTCCAATCTTCTAATATTTTTGGGACAATTTTTTATAAGGTTAATATTCGCCTAAGCCTATGTGCAACCGTTTCTTTTTTAGCACACTTAAAAGTCGAAACTAAGTTGTACTAAATAAACCTAAAATATACATGAGCTATTTCTTTATACATCGGCAAATAAATAGAGATATGATACTACAATAGAGATATACAAGGTTTGTATATAAAATTCTGTAAATGATCTAATATACAGGGTATCCAACGCTTGAAACAAAGTCGCTCGTAAACGTAGACATGCATGGATATGACTGAACTTTTCCTCTGTCAGGCTGTTAAAATAGTACGATTGCATTAATTCCAACAGACCGTTTCGGACAGTGTTGGTAAAAAACCATGAGCAGTGACACAACCTGCTGGCCAAACGGTGGATGCCGTATTCTAAAGCTGGTTTTACATCTGTCAATTTATTGATCAATTTCTAGAATTTAGACGACTTGACGTCAAGTTATGTTTTACATGTGTCAATTTCAAGTTCAATTTTAAGTTCAATTTCTAGTTCTAGTTCTCTTCAATTTTAAGTTTCTAACTGGGAACTTTACATTTATCAATAAATAGATCGATTTTAAGAACTTGGCCTAGTTGTAGAAATCGAAGTATTAGCGCATGTTCTGTTTTTGCTTCAATTTAACTTCAATTTCATAGGAATTTTTGTTTTAATAGTGGATGGAGCTAACCTGTCACAGTTGTTGTACGACAGTAATTCCAAATTTACTTTAATTGCAACAATAATTGGACAACATAATATTTTTTGTAATTATGAAAGGGTAAATTCATATTTTTAGATTATTTGACATTTTGATTTTGCAGCATAATGCAGAGAGCAAGTTCAAAATGGCAACGAAAACGATTAACAAATTTAAGAAAAGCTGTATTCTCCTTAATGTTACTAAAAATGATAGAAATAAAAGAAGCAAGAGTAACAAGGAGGTGGTGAGTTAAACCATGGTTGACAGCAAAAAGGGGAAACTGTACTGTACTGTTGTACACATTCAAACGTCTTCACCATCGCACATATCACATAACCTTTTAACATAGGATATGGATAATATAGTGACGGCGAGAGCTAAACTGTTACCACTGTTAACATTAAAAAGATTACAAACTCCGTTCACAGTTGCTGTTCTTTGTTCAATTTATTGTTAGGTGTAATGCAATAGTAAGTTCTTATTTAAGAACTTAAAATTCACCAAAAAAAGATATTTTCAAATTGATTGATAAGTGTAATACAAGAATAAGTTCTATTTCAAGAACTAGAAATTGACTAATTTTAAGTTCTAGAAATTGATCAATAAATTGACAGATGTAAAACCAGCTTAACTGAACGTTCTAGCTGGACTTTTCATTGTTCACTCGTCTAAAGGGGGCCTTAAACAAATCACGGTTTGCCCCAAGGATAGTCAGGACCGTGTGACAGCTACTCTAAAAACGATTCCAAGAAAAAATTCCAGCGACTACTTTGAAGACCAATAAAGATATTTTCGATGTATATGCTGTTTTTATTATACCATTCATCAAATTTTATAGATAAACCTGGTAATACATCATTAATTTTCATGTAATAAAAAATGTCTAATGATGAAACTCTAAAAACGATTTCCTTAGTAGTCTATGATGAGAACGTCTAACTGAAGTGTGTCTTTTAATTTATATGATCCATTCAGCTCTTTGTCTATCAAAGAAACTAGATATAAAATAACGTACACTAGTTATCAGTGTTCTGCTGTCTAAAGATTAAAATACAGAAAGCATGGATACTATATTTAAATAACTTTTGCTATCTACAGAGTGATGATTAGCTGACACTTTATGCTATTATTTATGTATTCATCTTAAATGTTAATAAAACTATGGTACTATTATTGATGGCAATTCAAAATTTTGATACTCATATGATGCTGCATAAATGAACTTATGCGTTTTCTCATGCGACATCTCGCATAATATAAACCAAGAGTTAGTTATTTATAATAATAATAGTATTTTATTTGCCCAACAGATATAGAATCCTCATTACGGGACAAAATAGAATACATCACGAAATCGTATGTGATATGCATAAATAAATATAAGTATACTTAAAACTAAACTAAACTTAATAACTACAGTGATAGAAACAAAGAAACGTAATACTGTGCTTAAATGTATTTATAATTGCCGGTACAATGGTTGAGTAATGTTGGTAGAGAACTGACATTTATGTCTACGTCCGTACATACTAAATTATTATAAAGAGTACTTATTCTATATACAGGAGATCCCAACATCATGTTAGTTCTTGATGGACTACAATAAAAGGTATTATTCGATCTAGAAAATTGTCTCGGAACTAAGAAGTTGAACCTAGATAATATTTGAGGCACGTCTATCATATTATGTAGAAGAGAATACAGAAATGTTAAGTCAACGTGGCATCTACGTAGTTCTAGGGGCTCAATATTAAATGTGGTTAAGAGACTTACATACATAGCTGTAGCCCCAAGGTGGATATTCACCTGTAGAACTAAAATTTAAATATTTTAGAAAACGTCTCTCTATTTGCTCTACCGAACATGCACGTAATTTGTAAACTTGAGATCATACTAATGATGCATAGTATAATTTTGATCGCATGAAGGAAAAGGAAAATTTATGCCAAATCATATAAGAAATCATGACAAATAATTTAATGTAAAGTAAGCTTAAAGGAATACGCATCGTATTTTCTATATTAGATCAGACAACTGTATAAGTGGTATTACATAGCTAGTTCAATATTCTGGATCAGTTTGACCAAACTGGAAACTGAAAAGAAAAAGACTACTACTAAGAATATCAGAACTTATTGAAGGAATGCTCAGTCAGTTCAAACTATTCTGCAATGAAAGCTGAATATAGTAGCAATGCATACTGGCAAATCATACCTCGAATCTTTTATAAAAATTCCGCTATGAAATTCACTAATTTTTGCTTTTAATTCAAGATATATTTCCACCTATAGGTCAAAGAAAACAGCGATTAATTAAATTTATTCCAAACCATAATTTATTACGTTTTCGTACCTTATGTATGGTACTTAAGTACATTCGCAATTTTTCTTAATGATACTTTTCGCTTGCCTCACCGATTAATGAGTCTCTTTGGACGACGACGACCACCCTAAGAAGAGAAGATTTTTAATTACAGATTAAGCTGTGGCAGGCGCAGAACGCTTTTGGTATGTCCTCGAACCGATTTCAAATATTACAGAAAGATAAATTTACTTGAAAATAAAGTTCGAAGTATAACATTTTCGTTTACTGCACTCTATATAATTATATCATTATCATCTATTATGTTAAATGAGTTCTAACCCCTAGCGCTAACCACCAGCTATTTTTTAGTGATATAAACAGCATCGTTAATTTCATCTTTAGCATCAACAATCATATATTTAACTACAATGTATCTAACATATAGGTATTTGCAATTCGGATTTTACAGGTTGAATCTTGATTTTGACTAAATCTTGTTGCTTAATGTCTCTTCCATTACCAGGGACTTGTTGTTTCTTTATTACTACTATTTAGTTTTCTTTTTCGAAACGATATCAACGCTTGTTGTCGGAGTTTAGATAAATATAAAAGAGTTGTGAGTACTAATACAGTTTTTCTCGATATTTACGTCTTTATTGAATCTAATGTGTTTTTCGACTCCTTTATTCTTTAGTCGTCTGGCTGAACCTTCCCAGTTTCTAGGAACTATTATTTAACTATTTTTTGTTTTAATATGCATTCAATAATAAATAGTGGTGTCCGTTGCTTTATACCTACGAAAACTCAACTAAAACCGTTAAATATTAATCTGGAACTGTCCAATCTTCTAATATTTTTGGGACAATTTTTTATAAGGTTAATATTCGCCTAAACCTATGTGCAACCGTTTCTTTTTTAGCACACTTAAAAGTCGAAACTAAGTTGTACTAAATAAACCTAAAATATACATGAGCTATTTCTTTATACATCGGCAAATAAATAGAGATATGATACTACAATAGAGATATACAAGGTTTGTATATAAAATTCTGTAAATGATCTAATATACAGGGTATCAAACGCTTGAAACAAAGTCGCTCGTAAACGTAGACATGCATGGATATGACTGAACTTTTCCTCTGTCAGGCTGTTAAAATAGTACGATTGCATTAATTCCAACAGACCGTTTCGGACAGTGTTGGTAAAAAACCATGAGCAGTGACACAACCTGCTGGCCAAACGGTGGATGCCGTATTCTAAAGCTGGTTTTACATCTGTCAATTTATTGATCAATTTCTAGAATTTAGACGACTTGACTTCAAGTTCAATTTTAAGTTCAATTTCTAGTTCTAGTTCTCTTCAATTTTAAGTTTCTAGCTGGAAGCTTTACATTTATCAATAAATAGATCGATTTTAAGAACTTGGCCTAGTTGTAGAAATCGAAGTATTAGCGCATGTTCTGTTTTTGCTTCAATTTAACTTCAATTTCATAGGAATTTTTGTTTTAATAGTGGATGGAGCTAACCTGTCACAGTTGTTGTACGACAGTAATTCCAAATTTACTTTAATTGCAACAATAATTGGACAACATAATATTTTTTGTAATTATGAAAGGGTAAATTCATATTTTTAGATTATTTGACATTTTGATTTTGCAGCATAATGCAGAGAGCAAGTTCAAAATGGCAACGAAAACGATTAACAAATTTAAGAAAAGCTGTATTCTCCTTAATGTTACTAAAAATGATAGAAATAAAAGAAGCAAGAGTAACAAGGAGGTGGTGAGTTAAACCATGGTTGACAGCAAAAAGGGGAAACTGTACTGTACTGTTGTACACATTCAAACGTCTTCACCATCGCACATATCACATAACCTTTTAACATAGGATATGGATAATATAGTGACAGCGAGAGCTAAACTGTTACCACTGTTAACATTAAAAAGATTACAAACTCCGTTCACAGTTGCTGTTCTTTGTTCAATTTATTGTTAGGTGTAATGCAATAGTAAGTTCTTATTTAAGAACTTAAAATTCACCAAAAAAAGATATTTTCAAATTGATTGATAAGTGTAATACAAGAATAAGTTCTATTTCAAGAACTAGAAATTGACTAATTTTAAGTTCTAGAAATTGATCAATAAATTGACAGATGTAAAACCAGCTTAACTGAACGTTCTAGCTGGACTTTTCATTGTTCACTCGTCTAAAGGGGGCCTTAAACAAATCACGGTTTGCCCCAAGGATAGTCAGGACCGTGTGACAGCTACTCTAAAAACGATTCCAAGAAAAAATTCCAGCGACTACTTTGAAGACCAATAAAGATATTTTCGATGTATATGCTGTTTTTATTATACCATTCATCAAATTTTATAGATAAACCTGGTAATACATCATTAATTTTCATGTAATAAAAAATGTCTAATGATGAAACTCTAAAAACGATTTCCTTAGTAGTCTATGATGAGAACGTCTAACTGAAGTGTGTCTTTTAATTTATATGATCCATTCAGCTCTTTGTCTATCAAAGAAACTAGATATAAAATAACGTACACTAGTTATCAGTGTTCTGCTGTCTAAAGATTAAAATACAGAAAGCATGGATACTATATTTAAATAACTTTTGCTATCTACAGAGTGATGATTAGCTGACACTTTATGCTATTATTTATGTATTCATCTTAAATGTTAATAAAACTATGGTACTATTATTGATGGCAATTCAAAATTTTGATACTCATATGATGCTGCATAAATGAACTTATGCGTTTTCTCATGCGACATCTCGCATAATATAAACCAAGAGTTAGTTATTTATAATAATAATAGTATTTTATTTGCCCAACAGATATAGAATCCTCATTACGGGACAAAATAGAATACATCACGAAATCGTATGTGATATGCATAAATAAATATAAGTATACTTAAAACTAAACTAGACCTAAACTTAATAACTACAGTGATAGAAACAAAGAAACGTAATACTGTGCTTAAATGTATTCATAATTGCCGGTACAATGGTTGAGTAATGTTGGTAGAGAACTGAAATTTATGTCTACGTCCGTACATACTAAATTATTATAAAGAGTACTTATTCTATATACAGGAGATCCCAACATAATGTTAGTTCTTGATGGACTACAATAAAAGGTATTATTCGATCTAGAAAATTGTCTCGGAACTAAGAAGTTGAACCTAGATAATATTTGAGGCACGTCTATCATATTATGTAGAAGAGAATAGAGAAATGTTAAGTCAACGTGGCATCTACGTAGTTCTAGGGGCTCAATATTAAATGTGGTTAAGAGACTTACATACATAGCTGTAGCCCCAAGGTGGATATTCACCTGTAGAACTAAAATTTAAATATTTTAGAAAACGTCTCTCTATTTGCTCTACCGAACATGCACGTAATTTGTAAACTTGAGATCATACTAATGATGCATATTATAATTTTGATCGCATGAAGGAAAATGAAAATTTATGACAAATAATTTAATGTAAAGTAAGCTTACAGGAATACACATCGTATTGTCTATATTAGATCAGATAACTGTATAAGTGGTATTACATAGCTAGTTCAATATTCTAGTTTGACCAAACTGGAAACTGAAAAGAAAAAGACTACTACAAAGAATATCAGAACTTATTGAAGGAATGCTCAGTCAGTTCAAACTATTCTGCAATGAAACCTGAATATAGTAGCAATGCATACTGGCAAATCATACCTCGAATCTTTTATAAAAATTCCACTATAAAATTCACTAATTTTTGCTTTTAATTCAAGATATATTTCCACCTATAGGTCAAAGAAAACAGCGATTAATTAAATTTATTCCAAACCATAATTTATTATGTTTTCGTACCTTATGTATGGTACTTAAGCGACACAATAAAACGTGTATTTAAAAAATCATTCATATAACATTCACACCTACTAACAATAAACACTTATTCACTAAATTTATTATTCATCAATTTTTTTATGTGTGGTGAGTGCTTAGTTGCAGTGACTCTGTAAGCTGCATTACTTGTCTGATTATCACTGCAACTCTCGCGATGTAGTTTTGTGTATGTAAATTGTGTTCGAATGATGTTCAAATGATACCTTTTTCTACTCGTAATATAACGTTTCGTCCTCGGTTTCGTCCTCTTCTGTCTTTTCTTTTTTCCTTTCGCCTTGCTTTTTTGTTAGTTCTTCCAACAGCTATTTCAAAAGACTCTCATTTAATATCGGTGAATGGTGCGCATAATTTAAATTTAAATATTATAATAAATAGCTTTATTAGTATCTAGTCAACAACTATCATTATGTAAATGTTCATTGTTAAAATACGATTTCTAAGTTGATTTATTGAGTATTGAATCGCTAGTCATGAATATATTCCCAAGATTCACGAAATATTATTTAAAAGCTCAAAACCACAAATAGACCAATTTATTGAATTAGTGTGAATATTATATGAATTATAAATAAACTCTATCATTTCCAATCGCGCGAACTAAAATAAAATTAACCATTATAATACTACCAGACTGAATAAGAACTATCACCCCGTCGGGACGTCTGAAATAAACATGCAAAGCTTCGTGTTCATTGAAAATTTCGCATGGTCACTAGCGTATTCCGTGCGCTCGACTATCGAAGATATTATATCGTATAGATGTAAACCAGCCGCTCTTATCTTAAGAGAGAATTAAGCTGTGGCTGTTCTCGACGTGTAATAATTATTGTGTACCTTGTTATAGGGACGCTGTCAGCAAAGTTTCCGACGTTGTGAACGCGATGGGAGAAGCCTCTGCTACAGCCCAGGGACTAACCAAGCCCATTACGACGTCGGATAGGCTGAGGAACTCCGAACACAAACTTTACCTCCTCATCGACCAAAACGCTAACAAGTGAGTCCTTATAACTGTTAAAGTGTTGCAGACAACTTAACTTATTATTAAGGCTTATTACGTCTAAAGAAGCATATATTTTATTGAGGGGTGTTCGCACCTTTTATGATTCATTCACGAAACAAATTTACATAATTGAATATTTAAAAAGTGTGTGTCATACACTGATACACG
This sequence comes from Holotrichia oblita, assembly GCA_023690525.1. Taxonomy (NCBI): domain Eukaryota; kingdom Metazoa; phylum Arthropoda; class Insecta; order Coleoptera; family Scarabaeidae; genus Holotrichia; species Holotrichia oblita. The sequence goes on along the minus strand of CM043015.1, from coordinate 184,766,122 downwards.
TAATGCACGCGATTCCATAAATTTACTCCTTTATATTACTACATCTGTTTAGAGGTAACAATGTGTATACGATATCTGAAAATTACACAAATGTTATTATTTATTCTCTATAATCTTTTCAAAATTTGCTTTCCTGTCCAATTAATAAGTAGTTTTGATTAGTGTAAATGTAGACTTTTCTTTTTAGTGTGTTTATATTAAACGGAATATATTTGCTTACATTAAATATACCAAATATATTTTCATCAAAAGCGATTGATTCAATAGTCGGAAAACTGAAACCAATGACAATGACAATTTTTACTTTGTCAGTTTTGAAGAGAAATCAAGATTTCAACAAAATGAAGTTTCCAACGTTTTGTTATTAGAACTGTATGAGATATAAGTTATTGATCACCGGTTTATTCATCTTCCAGTAAAGTTTCTGTTAGTTACTTGTTAATTAAATTTACTGAGCACATTTACTATTTTTGGGTTTATTCATAAAATTTAAAAGGCCCGTTAGTTACTGGGAAGAACTAAATGTTTTTGCCATAGTAATATGTTTAGGAGAAAATAGAGAAATATATAACATTCTAAAAATATATTAAATAGAGAAGAATATATAGATTCACATAATTTGTAATTCTACTTGACATAACAACTCTGACAGTGCATTTATCGTAAAGTCAAGCGTTTACTAACTTTTATCACGTGTTGACATAAATAGTATAAAAGAGGTATAATTCTGTTCATTTTCGATTTCTTATTATGTCATTATTCAAACTATTACCTAAGCCCAGACTATCGTTTGCATTTTATAGTCAAAATTAGTTTTAATTGTTATGTAAAAACTTCAAGTAGCATAAAAACCAAGTGTGATTAGAAGCTGTTGCATTGGAGGCATAGGATTATTCCTGTAGATCATAGAAATGCAGTCTGTCAATACAAATACAGGGTGCCCACCTAGAACGCGGAAGTCTAATATCTTGGTTGATAAGAGAGATAATCGAAACGTTTTTTTATTTTACGTGCCTAGTTTTCTCAAGATCTACAAACCTAAAATAATGCCGATTATACAGGGTGTTTCATTTCCTCTGCACAGACAGCAACTTTGTTTTTTTTTAATACAAACTTATATTTTTTATAATTTATTTTGAATCTACATGAAAAATAAAAGGGACTTTATGGTGTTCATATGAAAAAAAACTGAGGATCTTTGAGGTATTTGGCTTACTATGTTTTTCTAGTCAATTTTTGTCAATTACAATATCGCAAATTTTGCGGTTAGGCTAATTAACAGAAAAGCTATTTTTAGACCAAATGTTAGGCATTCTTCAAAAAACCATGTCAGAAACTGACCTATAGTATAAGGGGTGCCCAGAAAATGTCAACTTTGACGAAACAAAATCTGAAAAATCTCCGTTACTTCAAATTGAACACCCTGTATATTATTGATCAGTAAAACACAGAATTAAATATTCTACAACTTTGCTATAGCATTCCCTATACCTAAGTTCAACATTAAACAAAGTCAATTATAAAAAATATAGGTTCGTATTTGAAACAACAAAGTTGCTGTCTGTGCAGAAGAAATGAAACACCCTGTATAATCGGCATTATTTTAGGTTTGTAGCTCTTGAGAAGACACGTGAAATAAAAAAGGTTTCAATTATCTCCGCGTATTAGGTGGGCACCCTGTATATTCCATAAAATACTTATTTGAGTTGTGAATAAGTTGATTTTCAATTTGTTCTAAAATATTTTGAACAGATTATTTTGAAATTTTATATGCACGAACAAATTTGTTCAAATTGTCTTCTGTTTGATATTGATTACGTGTTTGATAAGATTTTCGGTCTCTATTCACTAAATTAAGAAAATTGACAAAATTGTTGTCTAAAATATCGTCAATGTCTACAAATAAATCCATCTTACTCGTCTACTGACTTTTCTATATAACAGTTCACAAACCACGCGATTTTAGTCTTGCTTAACACTTTATAGAGTAGCTGAGCACCAAGTAAATTTTCTGCGAAGTAATTTTACTATACGCGGTTAAATTTTACTTGACTGTGAATAAACACTTAATCTACCAAGTAAGGCTTTATCTGACAATTAGAGTTACTCGATACTTTACTGGAAGGTGAATAAACCGGGTCTAAACAAATTTGATTTAATTCCACCTGATTAAAATTGTTTATTTGTGTTAGAAATTTATATCTACGACATTAACCAGCGTTACCGTGTTTTAAGAAACAAAATAAAAAGGAACAGGTAGTTCATATTGCCTAGAATTTATCGCGAACCTTTGAATTACTCGACCTTGATAGCTTATTAAATAAATCAAATTAATATGGAATGGACAATTGTGATCTTGCAATGATTGAATCATATTTGAAAGAACATAGACAATTTGATGAAGTTAGATGAAGTTAAATTAAATGACTACATTGAGTGCCATCGCTCTGAAATAGAAGACAGTTCCGCAGGACTCTATTTTGGGGTCACTACTATTTAACTGGCAATGTTGCATTATATGGGGATAATTTCACGAAATCGGTCGTTGGTGATTAAATATATTTGTGTAATAATTAAACTTTTTATTTTTTAGCTATGGTATATATTCATTTCATTATTTATTTCTTTGCAAAAATCTGTCGTGACTGGAAGAGTAAACAAATCCTACAATGTTGATAACAATTTATGGGAATTGTCTTCAGATACAAGAGATTCAGAATGATTTGAAAAACTATATTCTACGTTTATGACATTGACAGTGTCGTTAATACAACAACGATTTTTATTTAATCCCAACTTTTGAAAAAAATTTTCTTCCTTTGGTTGAACGTAGGGTTTCACGTCTGTTTACTGCGTTAAAGTCTTGGGTTGAGATAAATTTCCACTTGTCGTTAAGCTGATCATGCTATCAACTTGTGAAGTAAATTTTTTAATTGAAGATTGAGTAGATGAGTTAGGAGTTCGAATAAAATAAAAGAAATTTTACTGAAAAAATAACACCTGAAATTATTCGAAACGTTTTATAATCATTTGCAGGTATATTAAGATACTCTTAGGTAGCTTGGAACTTCAGCTTTCAAAACATTATGCAATTAATTTTCTAATTTAAAATGTTTTCCTTGATTGAAATGTGCAATAGTAATATTTTTAATTAAATCATGCATCTCTCTCTCTCTCTCTCTCGTAATTTTCTACATTTTTTCTATCTGTGGTCAGTGCTAGTTGCAGCAGCTTCTTAAACCGTAATGTTTACCTGACTATCACTGCAACTCCAACTGTGTAATTTGTGCATGTTTATAAATGTGTTCTGCTATTAACCACTTTACTCTCAACATAGAATTGTAGATCGATCGAGGTACAATTCTTCGAGAAAATGACATTGCCATCTCGGAGAATTGAACCCTGAACGCCACCGATGTGCCACATCACTGAGTAGCCGGCTAACTACTCCAACTATCGACACGTTTTAAAATGATAACCGATAGATAGATAACTTGAAAAATTAATTATTCATTTTTAGTTCTAGCTTAGTCTTGCGTCTCATTATTACTTTCATTATATTATCTTCTTTCGATTTACTTCTATTATTTGTTTCTCATATAAATAAGTAATTTCAACGTTTGTTTTTTGACAACTTTTGCAACATAATTCACTTCACATTTATCTTCACTTAACAAAATCAGTACTCGTATCACGTGTATATTACAGTATTTTCTTACAACCTTGATCTGTACTCGTATATTGATTTTATTAGTCTGGTTGTAATTTTCGAAACTACAGCCTTGTTTGTTACTAAAAAATTAATGGAAGAACAGTATTTTAATCTATCTTTATTAAATTTAGAGCCAAAAGCCTATTAAACAAAAGATTGTTTATCCTATGTCGAGATCTCATTTAACCATTCATTTAATACAAATATAGGGAACACATAAAAACAAAGAGATTTTTAACAAAATACACATCCTTACATATTATCCCGTTAGATCTGTTTTAATAAAATTACATAATCTCATGAAAGTAGCGTAGGTGTAAGTAATTTCATTAACACGCCAGGCAAGTGAAGTTATAATTAATTTTACTCGGATGATTAAAAAACGGCCGGTCTTGCTCGGTTGCGACAGTTTACCCAGGCATTTAGCGACAAAATCAATAAGAATGTTTTCCTCGCAGCTTACATATGAGTTTGAAATCATCGAAATACGTTTCGTATACCCCGCAATACCAACTGAATTAGTAACGATTTATAACGAGTTCGGAAATGCACGACAGACCGGTGAAAAGTAGATTTTCTTAAGAATTACCGTTGCTCAACGTTTCCACCCTCTACGGCGGAAATTGAGCTCAGAAAAGCTTTGTAATGAATTTTAAGAGACGATAAAAGAGATGGTGGGAATTAATCAAACTGTGTTAAAGCTTCTGGCGAAAATCCAATGGTGATAAAATTTACTTTCTGCTTATTCTTCTAGAAAAAAAAATTACGTAATCTATTTAACTACTTATGGAATGAAGTGAGACGAAGTCTTTAATAGATTAAACATGTTAATCAATTGCGCGTAGCGAAGATATTTTTATCTAACAAAGAGTGACTCCCCGCCTAACACGACAATTTCATTGAAAGTTAGTAATTACAGGGAACTCTCAAGATTATGTAAGGAAACTCATTTCTATTTCCGTCGAGAAAGTTGCAAATTAGATCGAGTATACCGTTATAAAGAATAATGCACACCAAGGATATTTTTAGCACTATCTAAATCAAATTAAATTGTATCATTACATTCATAATAGATTGAAAGGTATTTCAATTTAACGCGCTGTCACTTTCAGTCATTTTTTATCTTCGAACGTTGATGCTATTTTCAGTTGACAACGGTTTTGCATAGTCATTGAAAACAACCTTGTTTTCATTGTTGTTAAATGTAAACAATAATTCCGTAAAATTTACTTAATGTACACACACCCTCGTCTCGTTCATTTTCTAGAGGTTTTCCAGCTATATTCCATTTTCTCACAGCACTGCTACCGGCTCGGAACTCACATAATCCAATATTTAGGGCATCCTTAAGCCGTTGCTGTAGCAATTTGGTAAATCCAGGTAATTCTCATACTTTTTAAATGTTATAAAAGTACATTTATGTAAAATAATTTTGTATTACAGCGGGTTATTTATGGTTCTTAAAATAGATGTTGAGTGACATTAAGTGTCGTCAACAAAAAACTAGTGAAGCCAACCATCCGTAAATAAAAAAAGGAAGACCTGGTGGATAGCAAATTTAGCAAGTTAATCCTATATTGTAAAACAGGAGCTACCTATTTCGAATCATACTATCCCTAAATTGTATTTTCTTCCAAAGATGCTTAAACCTAGTTGGTCAGTTAGACCTATTATCTTAGCCATATACGCACTCACCTCAAAGGTTTTCAAATAGTTGGCCTAGGAATCTAATATTTTACCAATACAGCTACTCAGTGATGCAACTTGAAATTGTACCGAATTTATTAAAAATATCCAAAATATTGTATTTCTGGAGGGTGAAATATTGATTCCATTTGATGTCAGTTCTGCTTTTCCTAGTATTTTTATCAAAATATCTTGAATCTACAGATAGCCCAAGTATATAGGGTGATTGGTAATGAAACGGTCATACTTTACGGCGTATTAGCAGGGATCATTTTCAATAGATACAGCATTAGCAATCACCTTGTATATCTGCCTAACTGACACCTGCAATGCACAAGTCGTTTTGAAATGGAACTAGACATCAAGTTGACTATTTCCTTAGGGTTTGGTTAAGGTATGTGGATCACATTTGTGCTATTTTATATACCAAAAAATGTAACATTAACGTTGATAATTTAAATAACCGGTCTGAAACCTTAGTTTACTTACAAAAAAAACAGAAAAATGTCAACTAACATTCCTAACATGTTATTTATAAGAACTAATACTTTACAATCTAACATATGTATGTAATATAGAAAAGAAACCAATACACTTCGTTAGATTCCTTCAGATTCCCATTGTTGTGTTCAGTACAGCATGCCAGATCTTAACTTTTTGGATCACAAATACCTCACTTTACCATTTGAATATCTAGAAGTCTAAAAATGGTACTCAACTTTATGAAAGATGTAGTCAGGTGTAATGGTTTTCAGTCGAATTTTATCAATAAGCTAGTTAAGAACTTTAAACTTTAACTTTCCGACAAAAAATCTGAGTACCCTGCGAGTTTTATTGAAGATCTGAAAGCTTTACGAGATATTTATCTCACTTATTATTTGCTTGAGCAAAATCATCAAAATATTAAATTTGAAAATGTTTTATTGTTCCGAAATATATTTGCGTAGCCTCATTGGTAACTCAGAAAATCAAGTAGAACGGTTTCAACGGAATAATTTACAAATGATGAACAAATTATCACCAAAAACTGTTTTAGTTAAAACTCCTAGGAAAAAAAAATTGTTTTCTCTAAAAATATAAAATGTCCTATTTAAAAAAAAACTGAGTTTTTGTGAATCCCTCGGAAACGGAATATCTAACTTGGCAATTTAACCAACCAGTTTAAGAATCAGTTGGCAATAGTGAAAGGGCCAGTTTCTGTGTCCTTCCCCGAAAATGTTGATGCAGTTTATGCGATGATTTTGTCAGACCGTCAAATTTCTCTAAAACGAATATTTGAAGAACTGAATATTTCATATGAACATCATATAGTTCACGTCGAATTTGGACATGAGAAAAATTTCTGCAAAATGAATCCTCATATGTCTAAATGTTGACCAGAAGCGTGCAAGGGTAAAAGCATCGCGTTCGATCTGTGGTCGATTTGAAAATAATGCAGACTTCTTAAGCCGTATTGTTAATATGGATGAAAGTTGTATATATTTCTACGTTCCAGAAACAAAACAGCAATTGATGGAATGGATTCTGATTCACCAAGGCTTAAGAAGTATCGTGTTCAAAAATCTGCTGGCAAAGTTCTTGCTTAAGTTTATTGGGACTGCCATTGAGTAATCAAGAGTGATTTTCTGTATGAGTGTGGAACAATAATTATTATTCCTGAACACTCTACGAGAAAAAATTATGGACAAAAGACGCAGAAGGGTTTCCAAAGGTGTTTTGTTTTTGCAGGACAATGCCCCTGCACACAAATCGTATGTTGCCATGCAAACAATCCGTGATTTAGAGTTCGAACTACTCTAACACCTCCCTTATTCACCAGATCTGGCTCCCTGCGCCTATCATGTCTTTCCTCAACTAAAAAAAAACTTTAGAAAGTCGTAAATTTGTAATAAATGTATCCAATTAAGAGGAGAGTATGTTGGATAATAAAATATTGTGATTTTCAAATTTTATTTTCATCTTCAGTAGACTCATAATTTTTTAATACCCCAATGCTACAGTGACTGTGAAACATCATATTAAATATTTTATGTGTATCAATGGCGAACGAATATTCTAATAATAATACATTGCAAGATGAAAAGTATTTTACTTTGAAAAGCTCTAATAATAGAATATTGCTTCATAAGGATGCATTCAAGCAGAAAATTAAACTAGCCTCCGTAAATATGTTCATTAATAATAATAAGCTACTCAAAATAGAGCGAATAGCAGACAATAAAAAGAGAAATTTCGGTATTACTACATTCAGCGAAAATTATAATGTGGTGACCTAGTACGAAAGTAGAAGAAGTGTTTCATTTTTCGTAGAGAGTTTTTCTATATAAGGTTATAATTAGAAGAATAATTACGTCATAGAAGAACGGATGATATCAGACAAAAAGTGATTTCTTTTAACACGCCAATGTGTTTTGGAAATATGTATTAAACTTCTTCCGTAAATAGTCCCTTTCAAATATGTACGAGCATAGCTAATGAATGACTAATGTTTATATAGAACCGGTTTAAAATATAGTACAAACCGCAAAGCGTATAATCATTTCTTATTATTTACCGTCATAATTACTAATCTCTTCGACAAATATTTACCGTAAACGCAACTTTTTTAATATCCAAATAACATAGTTATAAATATCCGTGACCAATAATTATGTAAAGTTGATTAGTCAATTAATGCAATAAAAAATCTTACTCCATTATTTGTAATAGCAAAATTGCATCTTTTCTACTCACGTACATAATTAAAGTTGTCGTAATCTATATATCTACTACTTCCTCGATAATTGACCATATCTATTATACATTTTAAAATTTTAAAAATAAACATTATAAATTTTAAAATTTTTAAAAACTCTTAAATATTAATAGCAAGCCAGAGATGATGATTCATTATCTTTAAAACTCTTTATGTGGAAAAACGTCACCAAATAACATTAGATACTAGTACTGTAGATATTGTAAAGATCGTTGTTTGGTGTAACATGCTATAACCAAAACGAAAAATTTACCAAAATTCATAGCATACTCAAGTTACCGACGTTAAAGGTTATTTTCTCCTTTTATTGCAATTGGCACATTTTCGAAATATGGCAATCTCCACAGGAAGATGGTTTCCTACATTTGCCAAACGTATTGTGTTTGCCACTGTAATTTGCCCACTTCTCCTCTTCCTTGGCATGTTCTTTAATAGAAATGTAGCCAAGTTGAGTTTCTATTTTCTCATTTTCTCTTTGTAAATAATATAACTATTTATCACAGCAAAGTGATAAAATTATTTTTCCCACCACCTGTTCAACTTTTAGACAACACTACACACTGCTAAATACTGATCCAATTTATCAACGTCACTTATGAATTTATTGTAGGGAGAAATAGATTCAGATTCCTCTCCTATACCTTTTAGATGAATTATGCATGCTGAAGCTTTTTCTTGATGATGCCACAACCTCTTCATATTATTTGCTTCAGTTTCAGTTGAGAATTGGGAAAAGGCTTAGTGTTTTGTCCACAAGTTCCACAACTAAATATCGTTCGTTTGAGCAATATTAGCGAAAGCAACCATGGTAAAAAAAATATCAAAATATAAGCAATATCGCATTCCCTCTAAGCTTTCGGGAAACCGAAGCACAATTCCTTCTCCTAGTTGTTTTTTTTAACTCTAGTACAGCACATAACTCGTATTTTGAAACTCTTTATATGCTCGAGGGGTTGGCATTGTTGATGTCCGTTTGGAGACAACCATGCTTTTATCAAGAGATATATTCCGTAATGATAAAAACGCTTTTGAATTCTTTTTCTGGTAATGATCCAATCACTTTATAAAGACTTTGGAGTTTATTGTTCAGGCATCTTTCCATTAGGGGCAATATGGAGAAACGGCAGAATATGGAACGTTTAGACACATCATACAAACAATACACCTACGTTGAAAATTTTCGTCGTCATAATTACAAACTAGGGAGGAATGGAATTCCATAAGAGTCAATTTATCTAATCATGCTTTGCCTACTAGATCTAAACCCAGTTCTATGTATTTTCTTTTGTTAAGCATACAAGTTGTTTTGGTTTACAAATTTCTCCATAAATTTACTTCTAAAAAACATAAAATACACTATTGCAATTCTCTGCCCAAACTTCATTTGCAAAAAGGTTGCTGGAAATCACTGGTAGGCAGTCCTCCAGAGCAGTTTTTAAATTTTGAATTGTGTTTTCGTAGGCCACTCCATTTATGGTAGACCCTCTTAGCATATAGGAGTATTCAATAAGCAAGACTCCTTCAACATCCCAGAAAATAGTTTCCATCAGTTTTTTTTCTAAACAATTGTGTCTTGGACTTTTTTGGTGGTGGAGAGTCCTTATGAACTCACTGCATGATTCTTGTTATTACAAGGGTCCCAATGATGTACCCAAGTCTCATCCTCGGTGATAATTCGAGATGAAAATGTTTTGTCCCTCTCCAACTCGGCCAAATTTTTTTGAGAAACTTCTTTTCTGTAGAATTTCTGTTCAAATGTAAGGAATCTAGGTATCCACCGTGCAAATACCTTCTTCATACACAAATCTTCATGAAAAATTTTGAGAACACTTGCTTCGGATATACAGACTTAATTGACAATGACAGAGATCTTTACACGTCGATCTTTCAGTACCAAATTTTCGACTTTTCGTAGAATTCGAGCTTCAATAGGTCGTCCGGACTTTGGGTCATCATTGATTGACTTTCGGCCCCATCGAAAGAGTTTAGACCAATATTTTACTTAAAAATAAGATGGTGCATCTTCCCCATACACAGCAACCATTCTTTCATGAATTGCTTTTGGACCATTGCGTTCTTTTGTCAGGAACTTTATTACGCTGCGATGTTCAACCTTAGTTTCACTCATTTTATCGAGAAGTAGGCCGTTTCAAATCTCTGTCTAACAGTGACAGCAATTTTTGATAATTTGTTTTACATCGTTACTCTTTTGTTTCGGAGCTAGGTAGATAATATAAAAATACGCTCTCGTATCTACTGTGTTCATATTCTCTGGAACAATTTAGAGTTCGATTTCAGAGTACTATATTCAAATATGTATGTGTCTATAGAACATCTATAAAAACCAAAAAAGTGCACCAAGAAATCCGAAAATGATAGGAAAACACAAATTCTTGAGCTATTGGTACAAGACATGGTCTTCAACAAATCAGTGGGGTAGTAATTACAAAACAAACCTCAGTTATTTATCTAAATGGTGGTACCACGATCTTCTGGCAGTAATATATGTAGTTGGGAATATATTTGCTCTATGAGTTTCACATCAAGTGAGAAATTACTTTCCCAAGGATTTCCAAGAATTTTTAAAGCAAGGACACTGTATTACATATTCTTCTACCTACAATTTTCCTACAGTTTCATTGTTTGCCACAGAAATCTCTAGAAAATTGTTTTTGTAAATCATTAGCATCTACGTGTCGAATGTATAATATTTATTAGTCTATTGTTACCTTAGTATGCTGTAATACAAACATACACTGTTTGATTACCTATTAACTACAAAGAATCATCAACACCATATTTAGTTTACATCAGTATCTACTAAAGAAGAGCTTTTCGATACAGGTTAATACATGTTCCATTAAATGTCTTCTTTATTAATCTTCTCAGTTAACAGATCTTAAACACAATAGCTAACGAGAATTCAAAATAGCAATTTAAAAGTCAACGACCTGCCTTCTTCAATGTCCTGTTTAGTCCGACCCTGACCTTAGCGTATCCATTCATCAAGTGAATTGACAAAAGCGAAACCTCCACTAGTTTTCTTTCAGCGTATCGTTGTGGGGTATTTAAACGAGCTTTGTCTGTAACGGGATCATATTACAAATACAATATTATATACCTAGTTAGTGTACCTATTTGTATAAAATCGCGTGACTCTCGTTTCGACCACGAAACGTAAGAGGAGAATAGAAAAAAATCGCTGTTGTAATAAGCAGGAAGCGCCGTCCGTCGAGGTCCCTCGTTTTTATTAAACAAGGGAAATGATGTTATGGGGAGCGACGACCAAGACTGGATGTTGTGCGTATTTAATGACTTTTATAGACTAGACGGCGTCACACTGTGTGGTATTCCATCGATTTCAATACTCTACAGAGCGGTTACCATTTTCAGAGCTTGGCGGCAGTTGTTCTATGCTCCGATTATAATTAACAATTTTCAGATGATTGTTATACCAGTATTGTAATGAGACTCAAAAGCTGCAGAGCTTTTTGTAATATGTCATGTTGAATTCAATTATTTTAAGATGGAAATTATTTATTGAGCATATTGTCTGGCCTATTCAATTTCCAATACGTCAGAATTATGTATTATATGTATCACTGTAAATATTTCTGCCATTGTATAGCATTAGTTAGTTACCAAACACTTATAGGAACTTCAGCTGCAAACTCATGACCATCTATTACTACTAAAATATCAATTTATATGTATTAGATGTCACATCTCTGAATTTTCCAAGTTATGGTACGAAGCTATTCTCGCAAATATATATCGGAAAAGTCTCAAAACCAGAGTTATGGAAGTTTCGCAAGAATAACAGCTTAACTTTAAAGGAACCGATGGTTAGCTTGAAAAGTTTTGTTGTCGCCACGATATAATTTCTTTCAAAACAATACGTGGAAACGCTACTATGTATATAACATCAATTTAAACTTCGTCATATTTCCTCAATTTAAAAATGTCGTTTTAACATTTACATATCACTCTAAACTACAGTTTCTATTGCTAAAATATATCTAAATGGTTTACGCTGATGAATTTTCTCAAAAATAACGGAAAACTTGTGTACCGGGTGACCAACTAAGAATGGCGTTCAGCCATATCACAGAAACGGTTTGCATTCAGAAAAAATATCACTGACTAAAGTAGCCCCGACAAACATCTGGAAATTATTTAGGGAAGTGTAGGATGAGCGCTACATAGCGTAACTGTACACCAAAAATTTAAATTCTTATTTCATACAAAATTTACCAACTTAAGGTCTATCACAAATACGAGTATGAAAATCGGAATTTTCTGAAAGTTCCACATAGTTTACACTGGACATTTTTTTATATTTTGTCAAATAAGGAAAGAGGGAGGGGAACGCTTATAACTCCGGTTCTGTTGAAACCAAATGTTGCAAACTTAGTTTCGTTGAAAAGAGCATTCTTCCTTCAATCTAATGTTTACAAATTCAAACCAATCTAATAAGCGACGTGCATGCTAAAGAGCGCTGCTTAATTTTTTTTCAAAAATTTTGTTTTTTATCGAAAATATTGAATGCAAATATAGTCAAATTTACGGGTTTTTTAACCCTTTATTAGGTATATCATTGGAAGAAGAGATACATCCATTTTTTTCTTTAATAATTTTTAGCGTTTTCTTATTTTTGGTAATTTTTTGTCAAATTGTAAATAAATGTTCTACATATTGGTGACAGCACAATTACGTAAATGATTCTTTACAAATAATTTAAGAACCTCTAAGTTTCCATAAAACATATAATAACGCTTCTGTTTTTTTTTTATTTTATATGTATTTTAAAATTTGTATCGACTATTTTAGCACCTTTTGTAACAATATGAAAATATTCTTCTGTTCCAGCTCGGCCCGTATTTTGTTGATAAAATTGCAATAAATCGAGCTTTTTCAAGAAAGTTATTTTTATCCAAGCAGATCCGTTCGGAAAAATTACAAAAAAAATAGTAAATATTTCAATAATTGTACAAGATAATTGTATATATAAATCCACTTTAAAATCTTGGAGAGATTTCAAAAATTTTAAAATATGCAGAATATTTTATTTAAAAGAAATACGTTGAATAATAACACGAGCACTTATCATAATGATTACCCAAGTTGTGGACAAATGAAGTAATAAAAAGAAGGAAACAGTAATGTGAATGAAAAGGGTAAAAAAACAAGGAGTAACTTAAACCTTAAAATCTTTGAGTCTTTCGCAAACAGAAATATTACCAGGAGATTCTGACTCACCAATTCTCCGAAGACCAATATATTCTCCAATTTCCCAGTGAGAAAAATACTTCCTCAGTTTTCTCTTATCTTCGAATTTTCACCGACTAATTTATTAAATATATCAGTGACTGCCCCTCTAGACTAGACTTCAACTGCAGAAGAAAAACAGAATGTCGAAATAAAAAAGGGAATGAAGATAGAGAACTAGGTCACAAATTTAGGAAGTAAGGGCTGCTCAATCTTGATGATTATGTAAGACTAACAACTTGTACTACAAAGGCCTATTGATATGAGGGGTGGTGGGAGTTAAAATTAAATGTATTCATTTTACTATTGTCAACTTTTATATGACAGGAATGTCAGTGGTCATGTCAAATACTTTACCAAACCATCAAACTTTATCCTAATGGAATACACAATTAATGAAAGAGTGCAAATTATAAAGCGGTTTTATAATTTCCCGTAGTATTTGACATAACCACTGACATTCCTGTCATACAAACAGTTGACAATACTAAAATTGATACATTTAATTTTACCTCCCACTACCTTCCCCTATCAATAGGCTTTCGTAGTTCAAGTTGTTATCCTGTATATAACTAAGTGTAATATGTTAGCCTATAAAAAAGTGCTAGAAGGAAAGTTTAAATAAAAAATAAAATGGTGTTTAAATCCGTGGTTCGGTTTTTTACACCAAGGTATCTGCATTAAGAACTACGACACCAAATTCTACTCGTCTAAATGATACCAGCTAGTGATAACAGCCGCAACAATCCCTCAACGGTTTAAAATAATTAAAAATTCTGCGATGTCCAAATAAAAATTAAAATACTGGAAGAACTTTACAGAAAATTTACCAAATGCCAAAGGAAAAATTGAGAGTACCTAAATAATAATAAACTGTCATGGAAAAGAAATAACGTGTATAATGTTAGTATACACCTCTCCCGACATTAAAAAAGGAACGACAAGATAATAGACTAACATGAAGTGTTTCCACCAAAATCGGAGTATGTAAAACAAGGATATTGACAAGATACAACAACAAATAGAAGGAAATCAAGGCAAGAGTTGGCCCATGAATGAATGAGGTATGAATATGAAAAGTTGAAGATATTTCACATGGTATATATGTACATACAATAGAATAGTCTAAAGATGGTCAAAACTATGACACCATGTACTTACGTCAATTTTAGATGACAACAGATAGTGTAGCCGGATAACTAAGAAAGAAATGTGACATATCGTTCATGCGATACCATAACCGAAAATAATTTTGAGGAATTCGCATTTACAATGGAATATTTTTCAATTTAATACATGATATCCTAAACATCAAGAGATAATTATCAAAATAAATCAGAGATAAAATTAATATTTTGCATGAAAGAATTTATTAGCTATTAACAATCAAATCAACAATATCAAAAAAAAAAACCTAAGATCAAATATGGTCCATCTACCTTCGAATTCTTGATTTAAATATTGTCGCACATCTAGTGCAAAGTGTGCTAGAACACCATCGTGCTGGAGTCACATATTTCCCCTTAGAACTGGAGGAACGTTTTATGGAAGCTGAGGCAAGTGATATTGCAAGAAATTCAAATATTATTATATTATAAAGTCGCGCATAATATCAGCTCAAACATTGTCTCTGCTTACCAACCGCTCTTAGTATTCTTCGATTTTCTGTTGCATAATTATGAAGATTATGTCAGTTTAGGCTACCACTCTGAATAAAGGTCAATTCGTCAATAAATAATACATTTCGGAGTTAAGTGTTTCTAATCTCTAATCTCTGATGAGGCCTCAACAGTTTTTGATGAAAAGATATACTGTAGTCATATTTATTATTATTAAAATCTTGGTAAGAGTAAATCGTGGTATATTAGTTTCTGTTCCTCTCACGCTTTTCATAACTTACAATCCCTGTTCCAATGAATATGTCCTTAAGTCTTTCCAAACTTGTAACACAAGGTTGTTTTCCGTCAGGATATATTTGCGCATAAATTCGCTGAGTTAATAAGGAGTTTTTTTAACAGATCTAATAATTAATTATGAGATTAAATCATATCAACGAGTTTGTTTCTTTCAAACTGTATATTGACTTAACCAGAAACTGTAATAATAATATGTGGCAAACAACAAATGTGCAAGAAAATATATCGACTAATCCAATCAATAAATACTACAATGATAATATTAAAGGCATAAACTTAAGAAATCACTAATATGACATCTAATTAACAGCAATAATTACGATTTTAACATTCGATATTTATTGTCGTTTATTTGTTTTTGTTTTTCAAAGCGTTTTATCGGTACACTAGACCGAATGGAAAACAAATAATTTCAACAAATAAATTCGTAATGAAAAGTTAAAAATAACCTTTAAAGTATTAGGTTTGGATATAGGACATTATTAACAAAAATTAAAGCGCAATTAACGCCTCATTCCAAAAATTGCGGGGTGTTCTATTTGAAAAAAGTCAATGTAACCGATTTATTCGATATTGATGGAATACTCTATCCATAAAATATTACAATAAATGCATTCAAATACGTCAAAATCGATAAAGCATCCATACGAAGAGGCCACATGCAGTCATTTTATGCGGTAAATGCATTGTATTTCCAGACTTTATAGCTCCATGTTTAAAGATCAATAGCAAGATGTTACATTGGCACAACGGCATGATTATGTAGATATACGTAACCCTTATAATTCAAACTTATTTGTTTTCTGTTCCATTTAAATAATGAAATCCCACTCCTCCAGCATTTTTTCCATATTCATCAATATTATCAATTTGAGTTATATACTTGCTGTTCCCAATACCATTTAATGACTCACGAGGTGTCTTGCGTGTTTAAAGTATTACAGAATTTTAAATTACGATGTCTGAATACTGAATTACCACATCTAAAACCGGATCAAATTGCTCGAAGGCTGAAAGTAAAATGATTTTGAAGCCACTCTCGTCGTCTATATATTATCGTTTATTCTTCGTTATATCATTTCAATACAGCACCGTAGAAAGAGAGACTGATATAAATCAATTGTGTAGCAGATTAAGCACGTTAATTAAGCTATGCACATAACGATGCAGTTCATAAATAAATACAATGAACTATACACGTAACTACTTTTACTCGTAAAGTATTAAGGGTTTCCAAACTGTATAATTTACGAAAATATACTCTTTTTATTAATAAAATGGGTCTTTGAGTTTATCTATGGTAGCATTTTCTAACAAAATCTTTATTAGGTACTTTTTTTTAATATTAGATTTCCCAGAGCCACTGTTAAATAAAAATTAGAACATCTTCTTATTAAGTAAAAATACGTGCATGCTTGTTAGAATGGAAAGCTGTAACAAATTAATCAAAAGTAACTAGAAAAACGAAATTAATGATCTTCAATTGCTACAAGAAAATGTGAAAATGTTATAATTTCATAGAAATATTACCTACATATCTATTTAAAATCGCATCTACATAGTGTTTTGGGACATTGCTTATCTCACTTATTATATTTATGAATGTTGTTAGTGTGTTTTGAGATATCTTCTTCAAATTGGTGCAAATTTTACTCATATCTATGCACACCATCTGTTTTCAAACAGAAAAGGAGCTGATAGACCTTTTTGCGTCTTGTTAAATTTTGATTTTATGTTTCCTTTACGATATATTTTTACTTATTTAACACATATTACCAATTTTATTTACTTTATTTGTACCAAGACACTAGCTCAAAGAATAAATGATTAACGGATTGACCTACTTTTTGTAATATCCTGTATAATTAGTGCTTTACATATTGGTTTTTTTTTCTTTTTTGGAGCACTAATGTCACTGGCGTATTTTCTTAGGCAACATATGGAAAATTAGTACAATTCCCGCATCAATGTTATGATCCTCGCTCTCTATCACAATTGTACTACAAAACCTTAAGGTACCAATTCGCGTTCTCAATCGAAATCGTTTGGTGAAGCATTGAGCTTGCAGTTACAGAAGATTGTATTTAATAGCTGTTCGGTGCTTTAAACTTAAACGGTTTTTTATTGCGACTTCTTTAATAATGTGTCACATTCCCAGGAACAATTTTCTGTTACTACTCACTAAGCTAGGAAAATAAAAAAAAGTTGCAGTTTTGTTTTTAAAGAGCACACACTATTTTGTCGCCTTTCGAAAGCGATTGATTAATGCAGAAGATCACATTTGGAGGCACTCTTATGGTCAATAACTTCTAAAGAAAAAGATTCTGGTGCTTTACAGACTTCATTAGTAGTAACTCTTTTATTTAAATTTTTGCATGAAAACTTTTGCAACTTTTGCTCAGACTTAATGCCGGTCTGTTGTAAATATGAAACAGGAGTTTTTGTATAAAAAATACACGTTTAGAGTATGAAAACAATAAAAAATTGTTTACAAAGTATTGCCCATCGCTAGCTATACATTTCTCCCTCTCTGAAAATTTGTTGATACCATGTCAAAAGCTACCAAACCACTTATCGAACCATTTTCGTGTTGTGCTGCTCAGCAAGTGCGTGTCCTATCAATGCCAATTAGTAATAGCTAGACGGAGCCAAGTCTGGGCAGTAAGGCTCATGCAAAAGCCTTTCCCAACTAAACGTTTCAACTGTTTTCTTGACCAGTGATGCTAGGTGCGGAATAATGATTATCGTGAAGCAAAATCATCCTTGTGATCCCATAAAACAGAGAACATGGTCTTTACGATTTGACCAGCGTATCAACCAATAGGATGCAAAATCCTAATTCAAGTCTGATTAGACTTCACAACTTCGTTTTATACAAGTGTTCAAATATTAAATTCATAAATTTGCTTTTAAATGAATATCCTTTATATTTGAATTACCCCCGTAGCATAGAAAACTCATTTCTGTGAACCCTCTCATTGTCTCTATATGTTTAACCTGTTATTACAATTGATTCCGAGTTTGGGGTGGTATGACACATCGCTCTATTGTTTTTAAAAACATGATCCAACCTTTTAAAATGTCACTCGTGGCAACTAAAATATTTATATTCGTACGTAGTTACGTACATACCCGACCTGGGGAAAAAATATATGAACGACGTTAATACGAATATACAGTTATGATCATATAAATCTTTAAAAAACTTTTCTAACTTTGTGGTTTGTGTTAATTCATGCTGCTATTGACTAATCTACTGTTATGTTATTTCGTTAATTTCCAATAAAATTCGTTAGAATATTATGTTAAGCATTGCAAATTTAGGAAATATTTTGTCAAAATTACACGTACGACGCACACTCATGTTACCGCGGTTTTGGAAAATAATAATAAAATTTGAGAAAAAACAAGAAAAGGTGGACAATTGGTTTTTTTTTTAAGGTAAGAAAGAAGAAAAGTCAGACGAAAAAGAAAAGTTCTTTTAAAAAGTAGAAAAACATTTTAAAAATAGAAAGTGAAATTTGAAAAAGAACATTGGAAATTAGTTTGAAAAGATTGAAAAGTGAAAAGAGGAAAAGAAGAAAAGAAATTAGAGAGACAGGTGAAGGAAAAGTTTGAAGATTCAAAAAATTTGAAAAGATTGAAAAGAGGAAAAGAAGAAAAATTTCAAAGGAAAGAAGGACCAGACCAGAAGTCGGGAAGAAGTTACTATTTTTATTTTTAATAATATACATACTAAGGTAAGAGAGGGTGGGTCTAAATTAATTGTAAAGTGCTTAATATAAAAATTATTTGAATTATTTTGATTTCATTTTGACATAACACTACGTTTATCAGCTTAATTGATTTTAATAACGTTAATAAAATATCGCAAGGCACAAAATAGAAACTAGACGCGTTCACTGTAGATATTTGAAGAGATAATCTGTCTATCTTGATCATTAAAATATTCCAGTAATTGTTTAGAACTAGTCACGCAAATATAACCTTAACACAATCATAATTTTAAACTTGATTAATGAGTAGAATAAGAGAACCAAAAGGATCAAGTAAAAGACATGAGCGTGCACATGTAATCATTATACATAGTGGTATTATAACAATTACATTCAACAACTTCCATTACAGATTATTATTTTATAAGCAGATTTGAGAATTTCTTATGCTCCGCGTTTCTGCTTTATAATTTACAATTTTCCAAAACTACAGTGTTTTACAGCGAACATACATATACGTACATCTATTTCCGTCGCAAGCGGAAACCTCTGCTTTTCATTATTCCAAACAAGATTGTGTTGTTCGTGTTACACACTCCCGTTTCGATCGTATTGTATACAGGCCAGCATCAAGAATGCATAGATATGAGTCATGTAGAGGATAGAAGCTTGATTATACAGCTATATAGGAATCGGAAGTACAAATTACGTTAGTCTGGTAAATTACGATATATCCCCACGCTCTCGTTAGCATACCAATGGCACCAGTAATAACGATTGATGGTAAAATAAATTCATCTCTAGACATATCTATTGCTGAATGATAATACGATCTCTCTTAAATAAAAAGTTATGTATGTATGTATGTATGTATAGAGTGAAGTTCTAAAGCATTCCTATTGGTGCTAATTTTTAATGTTCTATTGTTACACCACAAATTTAATTTAAATAATTTTTAGTAAGAAATTACGAAATCTACAAAAGTTTTTATTAAAAAAAGTACCAAGCAACGCACTATGTATTAGAACCTTCACATACAGTGTAATGAAGTGGAAAAGAACCTCACACTATCATGGAACAATTTATTCGACCATCTACTCTTGACGTGGTTAATATTATGCTGGAAAAAAATAACGAAAAATGAATTTCAAAAATACATTTGTCCAATATAACATCAATAAACAGAGAAAATGGAAAGCACAGAGTTTGGTCTGCAACTTGATAAGGCTTGATGCATGCCTTGTTTGTTATGCACGCTTCCTGAGTGATAATGTTGTCGTCGAAGTCCTGTTCTGCAAAAGCTTTACAACCACAAAAACGCATGAGTTTTTGAGATGCTTGATAAGTTTGCACACGGAAAACCAAATGTATTTTGTTAAGGATACTATACGCATTGCTACTTTAACTGAATACTAAATCAAAATTTATTATTAGCAAACAAATTATTTTGTTAAAGGATTTACGTGACGCAACAAAACAATTCGGTAAAATACTTTCTTAACGTAATGGTAAACAAATAAAACAATAGTTTCAACAAAATCTATTTGTTATTTTTAACCAAGTTTATTTGTTTCAAATAAATTTCGTTAAATTAAAGAAATTTTTGGAACTAAATTTGTGAATATTTATTTAATTCAAAGAAGTATTTAGTTAAAACACTTAAATATAGCCAACAACATTATTTGTTACCAACAACTATATATTTGTTTGCACATATTCTACCATAAAATTTGGTGACTGCAAGTAAAATTTGTTTGAGTCAAACAATCCAGTCTTTCTGTGTAGGTGACCCAAAATAATTATCATTGGGAAAAGTCCATCGATGTACATATGTATGTACTGTTGGAGCTTTCAAGTACTAGTCAGATCAAAGTCGATGAGGTCTCAATTAAATTTGGTATTAAAACGTGTTGTAGACATAGTAAACTACATTAAGGTGCATAATTAACCCGACAGTGGAATTTCTCAAAATATCTTTGACATATGAAAATGAAAATCATGTTTGATGATTTTGACTTTACTAGCGCGTCACAAATACATTCATTATAAAAAAGTAAAACTTGTTAGCCAAAACAAAGCAGTCATAAACGACTTTATTTATTTAATGATGTCGAAATTAAAGAGGACTAAATAACATGTATTTTTCTACTCCCATACCTTAATTTTATTATTGGATATGCTGAACCTGTACTTTAATGATCTCCAATACGAATACAGATTTTTCATTACGATACAAGTTTATATCCAATAGAAATACGACATTCCAATATTCAATATGGCCGTGACTACATATCTGACATATATAAAAATTAAGTTAGTTAAAACTAGTTAAACTTGACAGTTCTCTGTATCTATTTAAATAGAAATACGTATTATATTATGGGGTCGTAGAAAAAATAGTGTATGCAACTCGCATTTAATGGCTATTAAGACACTCGTATTCATTACAATACTTTTCATACTCGTGTCTTAATAGCTATCATTAAATGCTCATTGCATAATATACTATTCTACCACAAGCCCTAATCACGGCTGCCATAGAAATTTAGTCCCATTCCACAGTTAGGGCTTCTTCTAGCCACACATTCTCACAACACGACTCATGATTGTTCTATTGGATTAAAATCAGGGCTTAATGGTGGCCATGGCAACAATGAAACGTCACTTTCTTCTAATCAAACATAAGCAACTCCACGGGGCCCATGCAATATGTGGACGGGCATTATCTGGCATTAAAGTTGTCGCCAACAAAAGGCATCACGTGCCCCTCTAAAGGGGTCTACAGACGATACAATCGGTTGTACAATTCGTTATACAACCGTAGCGATTCGACGGTTTAAAGCATGCTACAGACGAAACGATTGGCCAAAAATTATACCGCGAGAGTTGCTGTGATGATCAAATAAGCGATACAGCTTAAGAAGTCACTCAAGGAACTAAAGGAGCGTATTTATGAGGAAGATTATTCGCAATGCACAGAGTGTTCTCGCAAAGTTGTTCAACCAAAAGAAAGCAACTATAAACAACAGAGAAATAAAGAAAACTCAGTAACGTGTGTTGTCACCATAAGCATATTCCTCTTGGAAAATTGGGCCCCGTTTCGGTGTTAAGGCTTTTTCAATGTACCTGTTCAACGTCGACAACTCGGCATAGTTTCGGTAAACACATTATCTAAACATATCCCCTGTATGTTTATATTTTTTTCTTCTCATTCTTACCATATCAAATAGTTTTTTTTTATGTACAGTTATATCTTTGTTTAGTATAACACCCCTGTATATTATTACGTATGAATAGACGCCTTTCTCTTAATTTCAAAGATATACAGAGAATTCTAAGTGCACGCTATATTATCGCCATGGCGATTGCAGTAATAAAAAATAATTGAGCAGCGCATTTTCAAAATATCCACAGCATTCTCTTTTTTTAGAAGATCTGAGAAATATAATACGATGAATACTAAATAGAAAGCGTTCCTTAATCCAGATATTCTGATTAAATTCCATTCTATTCTTACTTATTTAATTAAATGACTAATAAAATATTTCATCCTTAATGGTATCAAGCCAGTCCCTGGGACAACATAATCAGGTTTTTGTTTTTAAATAAACGGTTCAACTAATAACCTTTTCTAAAACACCGCCTCATTATTAATTAGCATGTTCATTATCCTTAAATTTAATTATTCGGAAAAAATATTAAGATCATACAGCAAAAGGATATATGTTTAAAATCGGGAGAAAAGACGTTTGATTGGTATTTTCCGTAACTAATCCTTTATTTATTTTTTTTGTATTTTTTAAAATCAGAAAGAAATAATGGGTGGACATCTGCCCGAGAACAGCATGTACGTAATAAAACAAACTAAGCATCTCTATTAATTTGTACAATTTGTAGATTGAAAATACAGGATGATCCACTGGAAACTAAACCGATCAACCGAAAAACACTAGTGCTGCCATCTTGCAAATATTCAGAATATTAGCTATGACCCTTATAGACTTTAGTATAATATCAAATTTTCAAATCATTCTACGCTACAGTTATTCTACAATCGATCAATTCAGTTCCCGCTGGACCCAGCTGTATAGTTTCATTCTGATTTGTACAATAATGTAATAAATCAAACTGAAACTCGAGCTACAAAAATACATTTCAGTAAATTTAAAAGTAGATATCGCTGTCAATCTACAACAATCACATGACATTTGACATTTTCTTCAGTAAAACCTTCGGACAGATTAAACATTTACTACTAAAAATACAAATCCTACAATAACTGAAAAATCGGTGGTCGAATGCTACTAAACAAGCCCGGAATTATAAATGCTGTACATCAAAAACATGCTATTATCACTGAGCCATTACTGCTGGTTCTTTTCTCTTTAAAATTAAATCTGCACTCGGACTGAATTTAAATATTTACCCAGACAAAATTCGAAAATATTTTCCCTCGCCTTTACAAGAAAAAAAAATCAATAAGGTAATTTTCAACAACATGGCGTTTGAGTTTGTTTATCACTCAAGTCCTTCATTACGTGAATTAATTTGATTAATTAAATTTTAACATAAATTCCCTGACTAACAAAAATGAATATTCGTAGATTTGTCACACAAAAATAAGGAAGCTGTTTTATTCGAAATGATAATTAATTAATGTCAGATATATTATGTTGGTTATATCTGGAGTTCTAAATGGTAAGGAGGTTGTCTTAGGTAACATAAGTTAGAGATTATCATGAATTAGGGTGTTTGATTGAGACCGGTCATTGGAAAGACTGGGCCTCCTAATGATAATACATTTCTACAAAGTTCCATGTGCATATAAGGTAATTAAATTCTGCATCTAATTGTATTGGCATTCTCTATACCTAGTTTGTAGAAAATTGTTTCTACCAGGAAGGCACATTAACGCGTTTGAGCGCTGTGACCGTTCAAACTTTCATAAATTTTTTCGACAACTTTTTTATTATATAAATATTACCTAGCTCGATAACCGTTTGATGGATCTACTTCCTCCTCGGCAAGTAGGTTCACTTTGTTAATCTAAACGAGAGGCCAAACTCCCAGCAAAGCACATTAACGCGTTATGGAGATAAATTTTCTCGAGAACCGCTTGATGAATCTGCTTCGCTCTGGGCAATTTGGTTCATCTTGATAATCTAAACGAAAGGATAAACTACCAGGAACGCCCATTAACGCGTTTGAGCGCTGTGACCGCTCCAAATTATTATTATTATTATTATTAATAAATTTTCTGGACAATTTTTTCATCATATACATTACCTAATATTATTTAGCTCGATAACCGTTTGATGAATCTACTTCTCCCTCGGCAAGTAGGTTCACCTTGTTAATCTAAACGAGACGCCAAACTCCCAGCAGAGCACATTAACGCCTTATAGGGCTAAAATTTCATCGATATTTTCTCGAGAGCCGTTTGATGAATCTACTTCGCTCTCGGCCAGATGGTTCATCTTGTTAATTTAAACGAGAGGACAAACCCCCAGGAAGGCATATTAACGCGTTTGAGCGCTGTGACCGTTCACACTTTCATAAATTTTCTGGACAACTTTTTCATCATATATGGTAAATATAGCTCGATAACCATTTGATGGGCATTTGTCGAATTTTCGACCTACGAGGGGTGGCAAAGATTGTACTCGTTGCCCTGAGTGTTGTACCGAAGAGATTTCGGTCCTAGCTCTCTTAATAGCCGAGATATTCCAAAAAAACGAAAAAAATCTAGCCGGGCATTTGTCGAATTTTCGATCTCCGAGCGGTGGAAGAGATTGTACTCGTCACCCTGAGTGTTGTACCGAAGAGATTTCGGTCCTATCTCTCTTAATAGCCGAGATATTTAAAAAAAAAAAAAAAAAAAATCTAGCCGGGCATTTGTCGAATTTTTGATCTCCGAGGGGTGGAAAAGATTGTACTCATCACCCTGAGTGTTGGGCAAGTTGGTTCATCTTGTTAACCTAAACGAGAGGATAAACTACCAGGAAAGCACATTAACGCCTTTGAGCGCTGCTGTGACCGTTCAAACTTTCATAAATTTTCTGGACAACTTTTTCATCATATAAATATTACCTAGCTCGATAACCGTTTGATGGATCTGCTTCCTCCTCGGCAAGTAGGTTCACCTTGTTAATCTAAACGAGAGGCCAAACTCCCAGCAAGCCACATTAACGCGTTATGGAGATAAATTTTCTCGAGAACCGTTTGATGAATCTGCTTCGCTCTGGGCAAGTTGGTTCATCTTGATAATCTAAACGAGAGGCCAAACTACCAGGAAGGCCCATTAACGCGTTTGAGCGCTGTGACCGCTCCAAATTGATAAATTTTCTGGACAATTTTTTTTACCTAATATTCTAGCTCGATAACGTTTGATGAATTACTTCCCCCTCGGCAAGTAGAATATTACTCCCTAGCATTCGATAACATCGATATTTTTGAACCGTTTGATAAATCTACTTCGCTTCGGCCAGATGGTTCATCTTGTTAATCTAAACGACAAACGCCCAGGAAGGCACATTAACGCGTTTGAATTCGTTTAAACTTTCATAAATTTTCTGACAACTTTTTCATCATATAAATATTATAGCTCGATAACGTTTGATGGATCTGCTTCCCCCTCGGCAAGTAGATTCAAACTAAACGAGAGGCCAAACTCCCAGTAGGGCACATTAACGCCTTTGCTAAAATTTCATCGATATTTTCTCGAGAACCGTTTGATAAAACCAGATGGTTCATCTTGTTAATGACAAACAACAAACGTTCTTATTAACAATTGTCACAATAACCTTTCAAGTCTGTAAGTTTAAAGAACTTGTTTCTTAATAGTACACTTCTCACAATATATTGAAAACTGATTTGAGTAATCAGCAAATAATAATTAGGATATATTCAACGTCTAATATCAATTAATGAAGCGATCGCATTCATGCATACCGTTAAAGTTAATAATTAATGAGATTAAGTTCAGCGATTGGTGGTGGTGCTAACTGATTTAACAACTTCTTTAACTGCTTGCTAACTCTCATTGAAAGAAGTGGCGAGATCAAACCACGGACGAAATTGACGTAACACGCAACGTCAAGAACAACAGTTGACAAATTCATCCGTTGTATGCAACTATCTAACTTTAACAGAGAACGGGATTATTCTTGCGGATTGAACGGGTCTGCGAAATTAATGAGGTCATTTTACGGTAAAATATTCTAAGAGCTTACATCTGACATGTGCCAGTATCACATGTTCGACGCATTACGTGTTGTTAAAGTAGTTTTGTATTGTATGTACAGGGTCTTTCGCGAAACCTGTTCGAAATATCTATTAGTATTAAGGTCTGGTATACCTATCTTTATTATAAGTTCTGGGAAATTACTATTAATTTAAACCAATAGAATCACTACTACAAATGCAAATTTCATTCAATTGTACTAACAATACATTTCCTGTACCTCCTAACTAACGGATTTCATGAAAGACCCTGTATATTTACATAATTACATGCGTGTAGTCATTTGCTTTTATTCGAATTTATATCGAGGTCAAAATTGTTTTTACTCGTAATGAAATTTTATGGATTTGAACGCAAAATCCGCCCGGTATGTATATTAATATTGTGAATTATGTCTTTTGTTTAGAACTTTCTTTCGTTTCTACGTCGATTGTTATCGTCAAGTGGAGCTTGAAATACCGCAAAGTGATTGCCAAACTTCATAACTGTTATTTGTGGATTTCTTTTTTGCTGCCAAGCTCTATATTTCAGTTGTCATAGTTAATGGAATACGTTCTTCAAATTAAATGCATTTTCAACTTGATTACTCTCTATCTACAGGATATATTCAAGAAATAACCGAATAGATGTGAACTTCCGTTGTCGCTTGATATAAAAAGTTTTTCATTGTTGGAACTAGTTTTGTTTAAGAACCATAGGAAGGATAATCCAAATATAGCTACCTCAAACTGTGTAGGATTTGGTTCCAACATATCTTGTTGTTCAGGTGGTAGCTGCTGCAAGTTTTGCTTCGTCTACTTTGCTTTGATATACTCTGGTTGATGCCAAAGTCAGGATGGCTTTATAAAATTATTAACTTATCTCTTCACTCGGTTTCCTTAGATTTCCATGATTTAATTAGCATTAGTTGGAAAATGTAACAAAAGCAAAGATCGATAATCTGCTGATCATAACTACATTAATTGGCGTTAGATGAAAAGTTAACTTGACTGAATTAATATTGCAAAAACACTAACATTCATTTCAACTGTTAAAACTTGTTAAATGAGATTATTCTGCCTTAACAATTGGCAAGTATTTAACAACATTTACGAATAGGTAAAGGTGTCCTAAAAAGCAGTTTTTTTCTTTCATAACAATCCAAACACAAAATTACGAATTAGAAAATGACAATGAAAATGAAAATAGCCAAACTAAAAAATACGGGTGAAAGGATATGAGAAAAAACTATATTTTTTAATTATCGCAGTCTCTTCGAAATATTTAGCAGATGCAGCTCATCACAAAAAAAAATATTTTTGAAAATTCAAGCAGATTAAGCCAAATATTTTCAAGGTTTGCACGTATAAAACCTATAGCTTCGAAATTATCTACTATTAATATCATCCACTAGGCAGTGAATGATGGCGCAGTCCACGGGCGGAAAATTTCTGCTCGAAATTGTTAGGCAAATCGAGCGATGGTGGTCAAAAAAACGGAAAATCTTTTCTTCAATTTTCTGAGAGATTACTGAATAAACATTGTGGAAAGAAAGCTAGCCAGATAGCACATTGGTGCTAAGGAATTGAGAAACATGAACAAACAACAAAAGGAACAATATACAGAGTGCTTCATTAATTATGGGAAATATTTTAACTGGAGATACTGCGTGTCAAATAATGACCATTGACCAAAAATAGCCTTATTCAAAATCGCACCGTTTTCGAGTTAAAGGTCTTCAAAGTTCCAGAAAAAAAGATGAATATGTTGTTTACATAGGAAGTATTGAAGAATAATCGAAAAATTGATCTAATTTCGTGCTTGTAAATCAAAAAACCAAAAAAGTTCTATTGATGTTCAAGAAATATTTTCTTCTCTTAATAATCTAATAATACTAAATCGCCATGCCAAAATTTTCATGAAAATTATTTTAAAGACCTTCACCTCGAAAACGGTGCGATTTTGAATAAGGCTATTTCTGGTCAATGTTCATTATTTGAAACGTGGTATCTTCAGTTTTGATGCAACTTGTTTGTAACTGATAAAAATATGTAAAAACGTTAAATTTTTGCTTATAAAATTGCAAAAGTTATTCAAAACTTCAACACAACTTTTAAGTTTTTAATTTTGTAGTTGATAAAATATTACAATAGTTGGACATTAAAGCAAAATACAGAAACAGCAAGAAAAGCAAAAATTAAATAATCAAGCTAAAATAAATATTGGATTTAACTAAACATTTATGGATTCTCCAGCAAACTGAGTTTAAGTTTTACAATTATTGATATATTAATTACCTTGTCATGTTCTCGTACATCTCAGTATAATAACCAGGAAACTGAAAATATTTTACTTCAAATGAGCTTTTCGGAAAACTACCGCACACAAATTTATACACCATTCGATTAAATGTATTACTTAAGGAAAAGTAATTTTCATAATGGCAACAACAAATTTGCAAATTATTCAACCGGTGCTATGGTAAAGTGATGGAGATGTGAGTTCGTTGATTACATCGCAGCTTGGACCGATTTTTTGACACGTAATTATCGATGAGTCAGAGCAATTGGGACGAGGACGAAACGCAACGGACGTCAAGCACAGACCTAACTTTTGCATTGTAACCTAAATAACTTTTTTAATTCGTAAATGTTGATTTGCTCTCATTTTTTGAAAGATATAATCGTTCAGGAGAATTATTAACTGATTTTATGCTTAAGCTTTGTTATATTTTTAAAAAAAAATCCTATGATAATATCCATTTTGCATTACATCCTGTAAAAGCGAAATTAATTTTAGAATATGTGCCATACCCATTCAAGTAACTAGTCTTATTATTATAATTATTTTCAGTAGGTATAGGTACTGTTTACAAGGAGATATTATACTTGGACGCACTAAGGAGACATTTTTATGTAAACAAATTATGAATAAAAATCCCCAAACAGAGATCAATAATTAAATGCAACTTCGCAAAGCACTAACACGATTAATTAACCTTAAAGACAGAATTTCCTTAAACCGTCTGGATACTAATGCTAACAAATGCTGTTCGTTAACCTATTTCACGAACGCTTTTCTTGTTACATACATACATACATATATCAAGTTAATTGTTTTATTAATAGCTATTTTCTTGTTTCAGTGGAAAAGGTGCCGTCACTGGTATGTTGAAAACTGGGAAGAAAGGATTGTATGTTTTCGACCGCGATGGCCATCATTATCAAGTACAACCATCGTGTGTCCTTGACTTTTACATTCACGAGACGAAACAGAGAATGGGTTTGGGCAAGAAACTCTTCGAGCACATGTTAACCGTAAGTTACAACATAACCGTAAGGCTATATATGAATTAATCGTTAAGCAGTCAATGAATACAAACCAGTTTTTTTATCGCTGTTTGTACTACATAATCAGCATATTACAAATGAAAAAGGTGTACTCTCATATGCATACATACTCATAAATATTACATTGAATTTAACGCTGTAATAAAAGGCGACAAACACATTCGCTTTCGTAATGTCCATATTCGTGTCCATACATCTAAATGATAAATGAATTATGATATTGACTTAAATCTACAGTGAATAGAATTACGTAAATTAGTTTAAAAATAATCTCTAGATATTAAAAAGAGAAACTTTTTCAAGTCTTTATTTAGTATCGCAATATTAAAAGGGAAATTATCACTAATAAACCCAATATAACCCATTCTACATTAGATGCTATTTTTACATACCTGAATAACTCACGTTTACGTTTATTTGCACCTTTATGTTGTAGTAAGGTTGTAATATTCTCTAATAGCACCATATTAGAGTCGCGCCAACAAATTTTGTTCGTACAGTTATCGTTTATACCATATAATAATGTAAATGCGCATTCAAAACTATATAGGTAGAATATTCCATCGTTTTTACTATTTCTAGAAAATACGTATCTATGAATAAAACCGTAATCCGCCATATGGTGACATATTGCCAACGGAATTTTCATCAGAATTGTACATATTGGTCTATTGTCTACGCTTTGTCACGTTTAACTTTTAATACATGATTTGTGTTCGAATATATCCGACATCAATTGCTTTTTGCAATAATGATTTATCCCAAACTATTCAAAATAAAAAAATAAAAAATAAAACCCGCTGATGATTTACAAGAGCTATTGATTGAACGTTAGTAAACCACCACATTCTAAGCTAAAACATTTTGTTCCTGTAGTAATATTATTAGTAATGGGTTCTCCCAAGAATAAATAAACACACACACACTAATCAGTTATACAAAGAAAACCCGGTATTTATTACTTATAACCAGCACCTCGCCCCTAAATCAATAAAATCTCAAGCCATCCTCATAATTGCATGTTGCTGTGATATGATCGGGCAACATGATTGACTAACCTTGCACACAATTCTGAGATCTTTTTTGTTGACATCTAATAATGATTTAGCTGTAGTCCAATTTTCGCTATAACTCTGTTTCTTTGACCCAGAGCTTTGTCGATAATTTTGCCATCTTTCCTACCTCTTGTAAGATTTTTGACAGAATGACCCACTAAAACTCCTAATTTTAACATTGCTCTTTATTCCAATCTAGTCGTATCTGTCATAGCCTGCTTCTCCACCTGTAGATGTCCAAACAAGCAATCCACTGAGTTTTTATAGAGACTTGTCGTCGTTTCAAATACTTATTACCTTACAATTTTAACAAATCTTCAAAAAGTATTAAGAGGGTGGTTAGTTTACTCTAACAAAGCCAATGCAATTTTTAGCTTTTGTTATAAATTGTTTTGCTCTTCTGATATAGCTCTTACCAGTAAAAATGGATACAGTGATTGGATCCACTCTTCAATTACTTTAAAGCGTCATGCAACATCTACTTCTCGTTTAAAATCCTATCCAAATTGGTTTGATTTGCGCCGCTGTTTAAAATTAATTTTGAGAATTGATTCCGAACAGCAAAATTATTTAATTTAGAAAAAAACGATTGCATGTGATTATTGAAAGACAATTGATCAGTAGTTGGCGAGACAATGTTTAGCGTTTCGGAGTTATTCTAGCAAGTTATATATGAATACAATAACGGCAGGTTTCTGAAAACAGTGGAAATGATTGGTCAGTTTGATCCGGTAATGAGAGAGCACTCATCAAATGTAAAAAAATCTCTTGAACTGAAAACACACATGCCTCTTTGCATGAGCTCTGATTTTCAAAATGAAATTAGGGTGATGCTGTTACAAAAAATGTAATAAATGAACTTGTGAATGCTAAATATTATTCAATTATTATTTAATTGATTGAAGTCATACAGAGCAGTTAACTTTAATGTAAGGTGCCTTGATTGCTCAAAGGGTGTGGCAAATATAAGAGAAAGGTTTTTAGGATTTTTCGCTTCGACAACAACAACAGGTGAAGGAATTTTCGAGTATTTGACTGATACTATCCTACCTAAATTTAAATTAAATATTAAGGATATGCGTGGCCAAGGATGGCTCTAATATGCGTGACGCAAATGCTGGGGTACAGAACCGTATTATTGCCGTTAATCCTAGAGCTACGTTCGTTCCTTGTGCTACTCATACATGCTTTAAATCTGGTAGTAAACGATGCTGCAAAATCAGTCAATGAAGATTTAACTTTCTTTAGTATATATATATTTTTTTCTTCATCTCTGTATAGATGGTATGTACAAAAATCAAATGTTAGTTCTCTTAATATTTAACCTGTATCAGGAACTAGTTGGGAAAGTAGAATAAAAGCTATCAGACCTCTCTTTTTTCCAATTAACCGAAGTATAATGGAATTATCTACAGAGCAGTCCAGGGATACTAATATAAGACACACTGCTGATTCTTTGGCTACAAAAATTAAATCTTTTATATTCGTTTGTTCCTTAACAATATGGCAGTGTCTTTTGGAAAAGATAAACGTTGTCAGTAAACTTATTCAGAACACGTCTGCATCAAAAAAAGAGTGTCTTAACGCTTTACAAAATTTGATACAATTTGTTTCCACTCAGAGAACAGATGAAAATTTTGATATTTTAATAGAAAAGGCAAAACCTATTAGCAATGAAATTGATGAAGACATCGATTTCCCACCAGTTTCTACAAACAAGATTAGAAGAGAAAACGTCTTTTTGTATACGAGCCGACAGATGAACCAGTGGTAAACCCTAAAGATCATTTTAAATATTTTTTTTATTTTGCTATTCTTGATTACACAAAAAATCGAACAGCGAGTTAACCATATGAAAGAGCATGCTATTGTTTTTAATATTTTACTAGATATTAGAAATATTAATCAAGAAATAGTTAAATACAGCTGTTTCGATTTAGACATTGTATTTAACGGACGTAAACGACAAAGATATTAACGGTGCAAAGCTGTTCAAAGAAATAAATACTTTTAAATTACTGGTAAGTGAAGACACAACGCCTATGGAAATTCTAAATTATTTTGTAGCAAATAATTTATATTCTGCTTTTTCGAACTTATAATAATCCTTTATTGTCGTAAGTTCATACAAGAGAACATTGACATTGTCATAAAAATATATATTAAAAAAAAAAAATTGTACAATCAATCACACTTGTAAAATCGCTTCTAACATGGTTCATGTTCACCAAACGTCATACCGAAATTGGTGATTATATCATACTGACTTTTTACAATAATAATAACAATAATAATAAAAACAAACAAAAAATCCACTGTTTTCAACCCATACAGGCTTTAACATTGTCAATTACACAAATACATAACATTACAAACACATTTAAAAAAAAAAATATATATATATATATATATGTACATATATATATAGATGTAATGAAATTACTGTGATTAACACAGAATTCGGGTTTAGTTTTTTAATAAAACAAGTATTTTAGCCTTGTGACGTTTCGGAGACTAATTTTCTCCTTCCTCAGACCTATTTATTAACAAACAGTAATATATGTATATATATATATATAATATATATATATACATATATATATACACACACACCCACATGTGCTAGCTCCTACATTTTTCAAAGTATTCCTCAACAGAATAAAAACAGTTTTGCTTCAGGAATGCCTTAATGCCTGATCCGAACAGCTTCTCGTTTTGAAGATCCTTAAATTGTTGAGGCAAAGCGTTATAAAGTTTCAAACCTAATGAACGAGGACAGTTCTTACTTAAATTCAATGAAAACTTGGGTATATAGAACTTGTTATTGTTTCGAGTGTCATATGAATGAATGTCATGATTACGAGGAAAATCTTGTTTATTTTTATGTATGTAATTCAGAAGTTCGTAAATATAAATAGAGGGCATGGTTAAGATATTCCATTTTTTAAAGAGAGACTTACATGACTGACGCGGACTAAGCGCACCCATGCATCGTATAATACGTTTCTGAGCCAAAAATACGTTGTGACTAGCAGCCGATGAACCCCAAAACGCAATACCGTACGATAACCTACTCTGTACATTAGCAAAGTAAAACGATAACAAAGATCCAAAGTTAATGAAGCGTCGCAAATTACGCATTTGGTAACAAATTGAATTTAATTGGTTTACCATTTTCTGACAATGGGTATTCCAAGAAAGGGTTTCATCCATCGTCATACCCAAAAACGTCACTTCACCAACGCGATCTATTTCTTGATTATTGGAGTTAATATGCAAAGCAAACGGTGTCTTATTTTGAGCAGAATGGAAAACTAAAAACTTAGTCTTATCATTATTTAAATAAAGTTGATTATTGTTAAACCACACGTTCATGTTTTTCAAAAGAATATTTGATTGAATTTCCACGTCCGGCACACTAGAGCCAGATATTACAGCGCTAGTATCATCAGCATACATAAATACGTTATAATTCCCAAGATAACGAGTAATGTCATCAACATAAAGCAAAAACAGCACGGGACCTAAAACACTGCCCTGAGGCACACCTCTCCGAACCGGCAAACTGGAAGACCTCACACTATTAATTGAATTATTGGATTTATTTTTGTAATTGATCTTTACAAATTGGACTCTGTTGCTTAAGTATGATTCAAACCAGCGCGCCGCAACACCGCGGATGCCATACCCCTGCAACTTTGCGAGTAAGTTATCGTGATCGACGCAGTCAAATGCTCGACACAAGTCGCAAAAAATACCCACTGAAAATTTATTAATATCCAAATCTTCAATCACCCTATCATAAAAAGCATGAATGGCTGTAATCGTAGATCGGTTAACTCTATAACCATGTTGCTGATTAGCTAAAATACTGTGCTTGTCTATATAGGAAATTAACCTGTCCAACATAGCATATTCAAAGAGCTTAGAAAAACTCGACGAAATTGATAATGGACGATAGTTAGTCACATCCATTTTGGAACCCTTTTTGTACAAAGGTATAACAGAGACACTTTTGAGATTAGCTGGAAATTTACCTAATTTAAATGACAAATTAATAAGAAAGGTGATAGGTTTTATTAGAGATTCGGAAACATTTTTGATTAAACTGCATGGCACCTCGTCCGGTCCAGCAGAAGTTTTATTTTTTATCTTTCTGAATAAATTTTTTACTTCAAATTCATGATACGGCATTACACACATACTGGAAGTGACGCTAATGTTATGAGTACAAACATGATTAGTATTAGGAATTTTTGAAACAATATTATGTACAGACTCAATGAAGTGCCGATTAAAGATTTCAGCAACCTCAGATGGCTCATCAACTAATTTATCATTATTACTCAAAACAACAACTCTCGCTCCCTTAAATTACCAGACAATTCATTAATGACATCCCAGCCCATTTTTATTTGATTAGAAGAGCCATTAATTTTATTTGTATAATAATCATGTTTGGCTTTTTCCAATAACTGAATATGTTTGTTTTTATGTTGTAAGTAAAAATCTTATGTATATTTAGCTCTCAAAATTCTTGTTACTCTCCTTGTATCTGTCGCTACTGGAGAAAGGTCGTTTTCTAAATTAAAAGTTATAAAAAACTATTTACGGAGTGCAATGTCTTAGAGTCGTTTGTCAAATCTAGCTATAATTATTATAATATATATAATAATTTAAGTGATGTTATCAATGAATTTGCAATTAGAAAAGGTATTTGTATTTTTAATATTAAACAAATTCCAAATTTTTAACACAAGACGAATAGAAAGAAAGCAGGCATGATAATAAAATTTTTGGAAATTATAATTATAAAAACTATAATTTGACTTACCAACTTAAATGACACTATGGTATAATTATATAACACTCTATTAATTTTCACGCTATTTTACGTTAATTAAAACAAATTTTAACTTTATCACCCTTACACCTTCACCATCACCTGAACCAGATTGCGCCTAAAATCTAACTGCTTTTTGCATTAGGGTACACCAACATCGTTATAGGGTGACGCATCGCCAAAAAAAGTTTAAAATCGTTTTTGTGATATACTCGATTTAATGTAAACAGCAAAAATACAGTTTCAACAAGTTTAAATGACGAGAATATAACTCTATTATTATTTTTCTTTTTATGGAATAACCACTCTTATTTTATTTTTGAAAATTACGAAAAGGTGAAGACACATTTATTACTTAATATGTAATACGCTTAAAGGGCATACCTCATACCTAAATATAAATAATTTGCACGGATTAAGTTCAAAATTAGAATTACGGATACATTTAGCCAAATTTTGTAGTTTTTATTTAATGTAAAACAAATCTTTTAATTCCTGATTTATTTCCTCTAAGTGGAAATAAATCAGGAATTAAAACATAAGTACATAAAGGTCAAAAAATACATATATTAATTGTAAAACAAATTAAAAATTTTTGGATATAAAACTGTTTTCAAGCAATTAAACAAAGGAAATATTTTTAGAAATGTTTTATAGATACAATAATTTGACCTACCTTAGATCACTCTTTGGTATGATGTAACACTGCACTAATTTTCACACAGTTTTAAGTTAATTAACTTGTACAATTTATATTAAATTAAATGAATCGCGAAAACAGCTTCACCTCATCCCGTCTAAAATCCAACTGCTTTGTGCATAGGTTTAAAGTAATAATGGTACGGGCGACGTATTAGCAAAAAAAAGTTTACAATCGTTTTTGTAACATACTGGAACTCGATTTAATGTAAACAGAAATACAGTTTCAAGGAGTTTAAATGACGAGAATTTAATTCTATTATTAAAAAATTCAAATATGAATATAACTTCCCTAAGTTGTAAAATTGTTTAATATGAGAAATAATTTCATATTATACAAGGTTATTCAAAGAGCATAATCACGGTGGGTTTTTTTTATGGAATAAGACGTTTTATTTAATTTTTTAAAACTCCATAAAAGCCATTCTTTAATTAAATCAATTATAAATTATGATAAATAGCATTTAGTTGGTAATAGCTATTTTCAAAAAAAATTCAATCACTTCTTTACGTTTGGACGTATTTTTGAGACAAACAAGCGGCAAGTATATTGATGATTTGTTCTTAAAGGAAAAGCACGGGCATGATAATTATTTTAGGCGCAGGTGAGTGTCATAAAAATCATAATGTCCATTCGACAAGGACATTCGACATTCCTGGGGATACCCCTTGATGGCTACAACTGTTTCGTTAGAGTTCACTATGTTTGCAGTTATAGTACTGCTTTTAAGCATTATGTGGATCCATCTTATGGTGCCGGGTTTATTGCTTTTTTTCTTTGCTTAATTGATCCAAAAAGGATGTTACCAAAGTACCTTTTATGCATTCATGAACCCAGAACAATTTCCGTATCAACAAATGTGTTTTCAATCTTACAAAATTGAGTATCTAAGGAAGATTCTGTGAATTCGTCTGGCTGGTAGGCAAGTATCGCCTATCTTTGAGAATGCCATCTCTATTATTAAAATCAAATGCGTTTTTCATCCATTTCAGAAAACAATGAGCTTAAACTAATGCAATGATGATATTTAGACTGTACGGCAACAGTTAGTAGAATTATGTCAGTCATCTAGATCAATTTCCAAACAAACAAGGAACGTTTATTTTACAACACCTTCGCGAATATCTAGTACACATTAAAAAAAAGTTCTGCGTACAAGTATTATTTGTCACACTTTGTCTGTACGCCCCTCATACAAAATTATTTCGTAGACTATCATGGCAATTTTGAATTATAAGCAACTATAAGGTCATCTGTAAACGTCACTTTCTTACATTAATTATAAATGACTAAATACACTACGATGCACCAACAATCCCATCAACAAATTTCTCGATTTCTTTTTTTTTAATTCAGCATTAAAGAGTAAATTAACTCGCCCTGTACAAGAAGTCATTAATTTTCTTTCAAAAAATCGTTTGCAATATAAAATACACTTATTACATCCATTTTTAGAAAACTAATTTTGACCGGGGGCGGCGCGCTATTGATTCTTTTTTTAAGTCGTTCAAAGAGGTTGGAAAGCTTTACAAAAGCGCTGGAATGGGAAGTTTATACTGAATTAGCAGCAAACTGTGGAATAACGACCGTCATTGTAATCATTATGTGGTCGCTTTTATTGTTGTATAAATAAATAAATAAATTCGGTGACTACCATTAACAATGTATTCAGCTTATTCATATGGAACACGAAAGCCTTTACTGCGGAATTGCGAGGGCACAATTGAAAATCTGGAACACGCGAGCGACATTGTAACCGAGTTTTAAGTTTTGACGAGGGACACTTGTGCACATTTGACGTTCGTCTGTTGATCGGTGAAGAAGTATAGATACAGGTCTAAATTTAGATGTAAGATTTTGTGATTCTTCTCCGAGAGATGCTTTTCTTTATTCACAACGGATTTTATGGAGAATTTCCGGTAAGCTTAATTCCGTTGTTTAATTGCTTAGCGCGTGATAGTCATTACAAGGAAAAAGTATTACGGAAAATGAACTAGTTAATTATTTATGATTTTTTTTATTGCTGAACTATATATTTAGAAAAATTTAATTGATTTCATCTTCCACAGGCAGGATAATGAATA
This sequence comes from Holotrichia oblita, assembly GCA_023690525.1. Taxonomy (NCBI): domain Eukaryota; kingdom Metazoa; phylum Arthropoda; class Insecta; order Coleoptera; family Scarabaeidae; genus Holotrichia; species Holotrichia oblita. The sequence continues at coordinate 184,727,815 of CM043015.1, read as the reverse complement.
GTTTTATATCAAATAAATGTAATGTCAATATATTTCATTTAGCATGCAGTGATGAGACTGATTTCCTAAAAGTCATACTTTTAATTCGTGTAAAATTTTTATCATCCTTGTTGACCATTTTAAAAATTCTGTAAATGCTTCTAAGATTTCTAGTGGTACTGGTCTACAGTCAATTAATAAATAAACGTGAATTTTGCAACTGAAAAAATATTTGTAATAAATAAAGCGTTTTTCTTAAAGCAAATTTAATTTCTGTGAAGACGATCTATTAATCGGTGACACAATAAATAGAAGTCTTTATTTTCTAAATACTTTTAGTTTTGCCATCTAGTGGCGTATACTGCGCTCTATACAAAAAAGCAACATTTATTTTATAAAAGGTAGATAGTCAAATTAGCTCTAAATTTGTTTAGTGTGACTAAATATTGCATTCCGTTTTATAAACAGCATTTACAGCGGCTCTTTTTAATGTTCTCAGATTGTAGGATTTTATTTATTTTAGTGCTGCGAATCGTAATCGGTTTTATACCAAACCGGTTTTGTGTTAAGCGATTAACCGCCATCAAACGGAAATCGTAATCGAAAAATCGGTTTTGAAATCGATTTTAAAATCGGTTTCAAATCGATGATTTTTTTTTGAATCCTCTCTGTATGGCTTTGCAATTGTTTTATTAATATTTATAATACATTCACGATGATGTCTAGATAGAGAATGTAGGGCGTTTTGTAAAAAAATACTGAAAATATAATGCTTTCATTCATTTGTGCTTGTTATGCAAAATATATTCGTTGAGATACTAAACAGCGACACCTGTTATTTATCTATACATCATAAAGCATGTTGTGGTTAACGTGGATGAAAAAATAAATAGCGGTAATATGAATTAATGAAATTTAATAAAACAAGTAACAATCAGTATCCTAACGTATATACCATAAAAAGACAATGTAGCTGCAACTTCTTTCCGCTCGAAAAAAAAATTATATTGCGGAATCAATGTTATTGCTAAACTGGATTTATGTTTGACGATTTGTCGCCATCAAAACAGAAATTCTAATCGAAAAACTTAGTGTACCCATTTAAAAAACACATTTTAAAGCCAATTTCAAAATCGATTTTAAACCGGTTTTGAACCGATTTTTAAAATCGGTATAAAAAATTGATTTTAAAGACCGGTTTCGACTCAACACGATTAATCGATTTTAATGAAACCGGTTTGAGGAAAAGTCGGTTAATCGATTTGTAATATTTGGCGATTTCCGCAGCACTAATTTATTTCCCTTAAAGTGCTAGTGCGTCAGTAGTGTTCGCACAGAATAGTCCAACTGATTGTGATAATGTATAATGTACACTTATTTAATTTTGCCTCAGCTATTCTTAAAAACTCTTTTCCACCAATCACTGTAAAATCATAGCTCAGACTTGTGGCTTTTCAATGGGTAGCGTAGAAACCATTTTACATAAAGAACTAAATCTCAGAGAGGTGGTTACACAATGGGTACCGAAAATGCTGACGCTAGAGCAAAAGCACATTCGACAGGTCACTTCAGAGACGAATTAAGCCATCATTAATCGAGATCCTGAACACTTCCTAGCACAATTCGTTACTGTAGATGAAACCTGGGTTCAGCATGGAAGGTAGGCACAATTGTTCACAGCCCCCTCGAAAGTTTCGTGCAACAGCATCTGTGGCTAAGATTATGGCCACAATTGCGATACTGAAGGAATTATCCTTACAGACTTTTTACCACATGATCAGACTATAACCGGGCAATATTATGCTCCTTTAATATCAAAACTGCATGATTCCATCGAAGAGAAAAGAAGGGGAAATCTTAGAGGTGGTGTGTTGTATCATCAGTACAACGCTCCTGCCCACAGGAGCTGTGTTGTGATGGCTGCAATTCATAATGCAGGCTTCGAAATTATCCAACATTCGCGTGATTCACTTTCGAGGCGATGAGACACTGGTGATAGCGGTGAACGAGTGGTTTGCAGCCCAAGACAAAACATTTCTTTCTGAGGGCATTCATGCTCTTTACCATCGTTATACCAAGTGTGTCAGCGTCTTAGAGGACTTTGTTGAAAAATAAAACAATCTACCTTTCCAAGTAGTTTCATTCTATGTGAGGAACAACAATAAGTCATAAAGGATTAACCCTTTGTGGTAATGGTTTTCCATATCACAACTAACCCAAAGACATAAAAGCAACAATATGTGGTAACCTGATTGCACATCTAAAATAATGGCTTTGCTTGAGCGTGATGATCCTTTGCCAATACAGTTTTCGTCTACCATCATACTTTTTTTTTGCGAATAAGTCGTTAGAGGTTGCTTGTTGTTAACAAACAACGACTCTATTTTTTCTACTATTCGGTCATCAAACCAGCATATTTATTTTTATTCTTCTACACGTTCTCCTGAAGTTGAAACGTTGCTGTAAAAGTCGTTTCCGATTTCACGCAAAATTATAGAATGCAACGATACATTTCGATCATCACTACCAACATTAAAACATCTAGCCCTCAAATGCCAATAAAATGAGAACTAATTGAGATGTCAACGTTTCTTGGTTACGCCGTACACAATAGTAGTTTCAACGGTTCAGTTATTATTTGCATATAACGAACCATGAAATAGTATGACAATCACACTACACTACTTGCACAATATTTAATTTGTTGCAATTAACTAATAACTATAAACGTAAACGATCTACCAATACTAATTATAAGTTCAGTGATATGAAAACCTCCCAAGAGATGTAAATTGACGTCATTTCTCCCAGTTAATCTTACAAGCCATCACCAATAAAAGCAGTATTCACAGTGAAACATGTCAGTATTATACAGAATGTGAACAACCGCAATTTCTCTTGAACCATTTAACCCTCGTTCATCCAGCATTTATTATTATTATCGCACTTTAAATTCATAACACGTTTTGTGGCAGTAACCCCTGTATAAATATAAATCAATACAATAGAATTGCAAGGGCGAACATATTACTTGTACTTGAGGGGTACCACACTCTGTTTTGAACAACACGTGTTTTACCGACAATACAAAATTGTAATAAATTATTTACGTAAACAATTTTTGGCCGCGAAGAAATTTAGTATTAATGGATACCTTTTTGTATTCCATGGACGGTTTCAATTCCATGCCTTGTGTTTTATTAAGTAATGTTTCACACACGAAAACATTTTTCTCGCTGTAATCTTGTATAGTGCTTTCTGCAGAAACAACTAACCGAATTACTTTTTGCCGAACAGGTCAACGAAATTGCTGATATATATAAGATGTGCATATATTTCACAATTTTTATAAAAGTTTATACAAAGCCGTTAGAAATTATGGAAACGATAATAGATGATGAATATTTTTTACTGTGACTAAAATTTGGTGCAAACTTATTAGTATACTTATATTTTTTCTTTACAGAAAGAACAGTCGGAACCTGTGAAGATGGCAATTGATAGACCTAGTGACAAATTTCTTGGTTTTCTCAACAAACACTATAGCTTAAATAATCCTGTAAGGCAAATGAACAACTTTGTCGTTTATGATGGATTCTTCCCTGAGAGGAAAGATGAACCTACAGACAATTCTAACGTGTAAGTAACAGTATTTTTAGAAAGTAACTAACAGTACATTACTAAAGCTTTTAAATACAATCATCAGTGTACAGTGTACAACTTTATAACAATTTCAAACAAACACAATCATGTTTTCTTGTAATTCAACATTGTATATATATATACACAAGAGAATCGCACTATCTAATAAACCTACAGTATGAGCAATAGAAATTGATCATCACGTGAGCACAAATACGTAATGTCTATAGACATGTTCTTGAATACTATCTTTGTAAATCAAATAGCATATTAATTACGAGGGCAGTTCAGGTATTATGTCCCTGACATAGATGATGTTGATTTTTATAGTCTTCATCAATTTTCACATGTTACATGAATTTTGGTTGTAGCCTGCCTTATCAAGTTACAAAGCCGCTTGATATAAAGTGTTACCAAATTTCCTAAATGGACAAAGTAATTCATATGGATATGGTACAAGTACTGGGTGAATCTGCACTTTCGTATGAGGTGGTGAAAAATTGGGCAAGTGATTTTAAACTTGGCAGAGAGACCTGTGAACAAGGTGTTGGTGCTAGATAAACTTAAACTGTTGTTTGCAAAGAAAACATTGATCTGATCTATGACATGTTACTGAAATCACTGTAAAATTCATAGATTAGACTTGTGGCTTTTCAATTGATAATGTAGAAACCATTTTACATAAAGAATTAAATCTCAAAAAGGCGGCTGCACAATGAATGGGTACTGAAAATGTTGACGCCAGAGCAAAAGCACATTCGACAGGGTATGATTCTGAATCGAAAAGACAGAGCGTGGAATGGAGGTACAAGGGTCCACCACCCCCGTCAAAAGTTTCGTGCAACAGCATCTGTAGGGAAGATAATGGCCACAGTTCTTTGAGATGCCGAAGGAAACGTTCTTATAGACTTTTTACCACGTGGTCATGGCAATATATTATGCTGGTTTAATTTGAAAAATGCTTGATTCCATTAAAGAAAAAGGAGGGGAACATTCAGACGTGGTGTGCTGTTTCACCACGACAACACTCCTGCCCACAGGAGCTGTATTTCAATTGCCGCAATTCATAATGCAGGCTTCAACATTTTTCTGCAGCCGCCCTATTCTCCAGATTTGCTGTCTAGTGATTTCCGTGTATTCCCCAAACTCAAAGAACACCTGCGTGGGATTCACTTTCGAGTCGATGAGACGCTGATGATAGAAGTGAACGAGTGGTTTGCAGCCCAAGACAAAACATCTTTATACCAAGTGTGTCAACGTATTAGTGGACTATCTTGAAAAATAAAAAATTCAACCTTTCCAAGTCGTTTCGTTCTATGTCAGGGACAGAAAGAAGAAAATATTTTACTTTACTAAATATATCCTGGGTATTCCGCAAAAATTTGCAAAGACTATAGCGTTCATTTATCATCTGATTTTAATGATCCATATATGAAATTGAACAGTTTCGGAAAGACTATATATAGCAATGCATTTATGATCAACGTGGGTCCACTTTTATCTTAAATTGTATTACACATTGTTAACGATTCCAATAATGCTAGAAAACCAGAGCTTTTGCAAATTTTTGAGTGACGTACATACTCACATCTTTATTAATCATTCAGTACCGCCGTAAGTTTCAATAAATCGTATAGTATTTTGTGTTATTAATTGTGTAAGTTTTCGTTATTTTGTTTAGTATTAATACAAAAAAGCTCACATTTCTCATAAGTCGTATGTGACAATAAGATTGCTACATGTAATCTTCCCGAAACCATTTAATTTGATGTGCAGATCATTAAAATTAAAAGATAAATAACAACTTTATAACCTTTAGAAATTTTTGTGAAACTCCCGGTATACAATGTCTTTCAAAAAAGAATGACCAATTTACAAAAAAAAAACTGGTTAGTTTTCTGTTTACGATAAGGTGTACTATTCGGTGGCATTTACAAATGTGTGTTTTCCGTTCAGATGAAATGAGAAATAGACACAACTTTACTGATTTCTAATCATATCAAATTTTATGGGTTACTTAAGAAAGTTTCTTTGTAAATCCCACGCAATTAATCAGTTCTATTACATTACAATAATAAGTAAACGCTAAACTGACAGATATGAAATACTGTAATGAACCAATTGTTTTTGTTTACCATGACTCTAGAACTATCTGTTCTACGTATGTATCAGTCTTGAGTCAATTCAAATTATCAAATAAAATCTCCTTTTGTAACAACCGAATAAATTAAAATAGAGGAAAAAGATTCATCAATTTCCAATTTAACAGGAAATGAAAAGAAACATTAAAAATCCCACCTAATAGTACACAGAATTGTTTAACATTTTTGTGTGTTCCTTTTATTTAAACACACTACACATCAACAGCGTTTTATAAAATTCGAAACAAAACTGTCACATTTGATGTGGTCAGAACTAAGCCAACCGTATTTATTGTTTGGTATTATGCAAAATTAACAATACACTAATTTATTTTTTAGATTTCAGTAATTTCAGTCCACCCATAATACTAGAAAATAAAACATAAAAACAGGGACAGTTTCTCTTTTCTTGCATAGCCAAGTATCTCAATATCACATGTGTTAGGAATGTATATACAGAATGTCTCAGCGAGACCGTTCATTAGAAATTTATAAGAATCTGGACAAAATATAAATTTCAAAATTCAAAATTATATATAATCGACTGTGTTCTCTTCAATTATTAAAGTATTTTCAGATTTATAGCGCTTCCGGTTGTACCGGAAGACGCCATCTACTTGGATATTTTAAATTGAATACCCAGTATATTTTGACATATTTGGATTTGAGTACCTATTTTTAAGCTTTATAAATACCTTTAGTTTTTTTTTTTAATTTGGTTCCAGCGTTTTATAGTTATTCAATTTTTTGTAAAAAAAATTTCTATGGCAGACATTTATTCAAAAAATAAGAAAACACTCGATTTTTCGGATAATATCAAGTTAGGATTCTTAATATGCTTAAACAACATGTTGGAGTATGTTTTGGCGCCGAGAACGGCTGTCTACATTGTGTGATTACTTTACCATGGCACTTTAACTTTTAGTAATTTTGAAGAACCATAACTTGATTTTTTTAAATGGCACTCCCCATATTTTATTACTTCGTCGTTAGTCGTTTTCTGCGTCTAATTTTACACCTTTTTGTTAATAATTAATAGACTTCTAATAAACGGTCTCGCTGAAACACCCTTTATATTTAGAAAGATTACTACATAGTAGTAAATTGTTTGAAATTGCGTTTTTAAAATTTTATTAATTTAGAAATAGCAGTGAAAATTTGTTATCATGTAAATTTAGATATTAACTGGAAAAAAGAGAAAAGTTCTGAGGTAGACAAAAAGAATGTCGAAATGTCATTAAAAATGTATTCATCTTTGTTTCGAATTCTCAAAATAACAGATAGTTTTGTAAACATTGGTAACAATAAATTGAAACATACGCTGTTGTAGTAACATCTAGATGTAGCCATGAAATGGTTACTTCCTATTGCTCGCTCTCTATCTCTGTATAACTTTAAATTCTATTGTAAATATTAATACTTTCAACTGAATTACTGCTTGTTGGAACTTTCCAATGTTATATTTTTAGAAGTAATTGCCAAGAACTTGCGAAGGGAATCAACTCCTTCTTTCTTGCAATTTTTGCAGCCACTAATACATTAGTGCCATATATGCCATAGTTTTTTAAGATAGGTCCCTCCTTCTTATAGTTACCACACTAAACTGACTTTTTTTAAAGAAGCAACTCTACAATTACTTGAGCATTACTTGGCATTCCAATGTTGCAATTCTGCTTGATAATATTTTTAGTCAAAATTTTGCTGAGATCTAATTAGTTGATTGTTTATTTTAAAAATTCATCTAATATCTGTGTGTATTCCTTTCGTCAGAATTTAAAGTAAAAAACTTTTCCAGATTTCTGAGAGCTTTGTAAATGTAATTCCACAAATTTCAAAAGACATCCAACCTTTACTCTCACCTTGGATTTGAATTTCTCTTACTTACAAAGATAAATAACCAGATAAAAAGATAAATATACACTTGCAAATTGTTCCAACAAGCATTAGTTGCAAAACATTATCATAAATATTTTTAATTCACTTACCTCATTTCTAACTTCATCTTGGACAGGCCCATGGCAAAAGCTAATCAACCAGCTAACGGCTTACAGACAAACTTCGCATCACCTTACGGACGATACGGAGCACCACGACCCCCATGCAGTATGGGACAGGTAATTGAGTATCATTTATTCATCTAATATAAATCATTATTTTAAGAGCTAAACACAAGTAAGAAGAATAAAGAGACAACCATGACTAAACGTATAAAGGATTCTGGATACTCTTCTAACCCAAACAAATGTCGATGAACTTTAGAAATATTTTTTATTTCTATTTATTGTCCTTTTTTAGAATTTATTCAAAAATATTTAGAATTAAGAAATAAATGATTCTAATGAGATATATTTATGACGTCGTAAATCGAATAAACACATTACAAATCGGATACCATTTATATGAAGATTTTTAGCAATCTGCTATTGGACTGTTTTATTGTCGTAAATAACGTGATAAACGCAACCTACAAGAAGGCAGTAACCTTTCGTATGTTCATTCTCGTGAGACAAACTACTTGCGTGCGATGTGAAATTTAGAATGAAATAGAATGCCTCCATTTTATAGCTTGAGCAACGTTCCAAATACGGCTTTGTCAATTCTATATGGCTTTGATAATAGTTTACCTATACACAGTTATTTGCGCATCATTTTTTAAATTTAGACAATTCAGTACCGACACTTGATTTGATATATTAAATCATTTTTGATCAATTCATCGAAACACGAAAACTGTATCTATGACATAATAATCATATACTCTCTTACCAATATTACTGAGCTACTGCATTATTAAGCGAAAAATTTGCATTGTAGAAGGTATTATTAACATAAATTACCTGCAATTACTTGAAATCATTTCCATTACTCTAAATATAATTGCTAATAATAAGGAAAATTAAGCCTAGTATTATTTCACGTTCGTTTCGTTAAAATAATTTCATAAATATACAGTTCAAGCATACAATCTACCTAACCGTAAAATGAAATATAGCTCTAACGTCTTAATGTATAGATAGATGAGCGAATCGATCTTATTCTCAAAATTTTGAACAACGACCATTTTTTTCAATGAATCTCGAAAATACTACCAGTTTGGATAAATAAATGCTTTTATATTAATAAAACGTAAAATAAAAAAGGAGCTTACAAGTCGAAACAGATATTTATACCATATGATCATATATTCTACCCTCTAGAAGGCAATGACATTTTTTTCTTTTTTAAACTTAAATTGGTACTATGGTACTATAAGGTAAGTTGACTTATTTTGCAGCGTGTGTGTGGTGCAGGTTATATTGTACTGATGACATATTAGGTTTTGTCGTTTTGACAAATAATAACATACAAACGTTTCAGTTGAAAAATAAAAAGTTTAATAATAAAAATAGCTACAACAAAAGGATCAAAGTGAGCTCCTTCATTTTCTATACATAGCGCCACTCTTTGTCTCATGTAATTGAAGGCATTCCTTAAATTATGTGTTGTAATTTGCTCACAGACATTTCGGATAGCTTCAATAAGTTCTTCAATTGTATGAGGACGATTCGTAGATACTCTATTTTTAAGATGTGGATAAATGAAATAGTGCATAATTGTTAAATCCGCGGAGATCGTGATGGAAAGTCTACTATCCGATTATCAAAGAATCAATGCAATAATTCCATCCATGTTTCAAGAATTTTATGGAGATTTTCACTAGACCAGATGTGCATTGTTTGTTTATTTATATATGTATGCTGATAAATGAAACCATGCTTCATCTGCCCAGAAGGATTTGTCAAGAACGTCATCGTTATTAATCGTACCTAAGAACCACTGACAGTAATTAAATCTGGTTACATGATCAATTGGTAAAAGCTCTTGCACCCAATGAAATTTGTATGTATTGTATATTTGTAGATCTTTTTTTGAGGATTCTCTGGAAGGTCCCATATGACAGTTGTGTTTGTTGTAAAAGCTTACGAATCGATTTCTTAGGTGACCGTCGCTTTAGTGGTCTACCAGCACCTGGTTTTCAGAAACAGGCCTGTTTCACGGAATTTAGCCACTGACTCTTGAATCAGTTGCCACAGACTGTCATATGTTGGAAAATTTGGAAATTCTGGGCGAAATTCTTTTATACAAGGGTGCAAAGACTACGACCATTCTCCATTTTCTAGTTTTACACCATTTCTAAAGTATGATTGGGTCAGAAAAACTTACGGCCGTTTGCACCGTCCCTAGTTAAATCAAGTTAAATTATACTTAAAATCAAATCTTAGTTAAATTAGTTAAATAGGAATTTTAGTCGCACGGAGATCTTAACAAAAGATTTAACTATTGATTTACATTTTAAACTTTTGCTAAGTTCTCCGTGCAACTAAAATTTAATTTAACTAAGATTTAATTTAATTTATAACTTAACTTGATTGAACTAGTGAAGGTGCAAACGGCCGTTAATGATTCATTGTAAACATTTTTAAGTGTCAATTAACAAATACTTTAATGACAGATGTGTTTTATTTGTCAGAACATACCAACATAATATTTTCAAGAAATAATTTCATGGCTTGCTAGAGTGTAGATATAAATGATCGTATGGTATTCATCTAATATTAAAACAAAAATACGCAGTGTAAAATAATAAAGCCAAATAATGGAAAACATTTCATTTTGCAGTTATTGCAGAGCCTCAAACTGTGGTTTCTCTTAGTAAGGAAAACAAAATACTGAGGCAAGAACTCAAAATTAATTTAGCAATTTTATATTCTACTATTCTACATATTAGCAGAACTAGCAATTAAAAAAAATGCATTGTTCTGTTCGGCAATACTATATCTGACATTACCCGACATACTGGGTTGGCCGCCAAAAGTACTGTAGTCTTTAGAGCAAGTAAGATTTTAAAGAACTTTTCATGCAGTCGTCAAAATCTAAACATATTTTGCACTATGCAAAAAAATATAATGGAAATCCTATACAAAATACAAAGACCACATATAATAACTCTCCTTATCAATTAACCCAAAATTAATATTAAAAAAATAGAATTTGTAATTGCTGTCAAAGAAAAAACAAATGAAAAATAATAAAAAAATTGTAGAGCTGTAACTATAAAGAGCGTCGTTTTCTTCGTCTGGAGAAAATGATTCATTGTCTCTTTCGGATTTAGAATCTGGTGAAACTTTTCTCCTCACCACCCTCCTTGTTCTCTCTGGAATCTTTACTTTCAGATTGCTCTTTTCTTTTATATCTTCTAAATTCGAAATAGAGTTTAAGACAGATGTGCGTTGGCTTTTTCTTTGCTTTCTCTTTTCCTGCCGTAAAGTAAACGCACCCACCGGAGTAGGACTTATACCAACTGGATTGACTAACAGCAGTTTGGCGCAGGTTGAATTTTATAACCTTACGTTCACATGGTACTAAAATTTCCATTATAGAAACTGCTGGCAAAGATTGTGTAGCGGCAATACTGCTTGAATGAGATTCAAGTTGACTAATATCATCAATTCTGATATTTTCATTTTATTGACGGTTCAGGAAACATATACTCTGGAAAGATATCTTTTGATTGGTGCAATGAGACGATAAAAAGAAAAGCATAATACAATTTTCTTTGGTATACAGAAGAGTCTCACAACCTATTCACTTGGAGATCCAAATTTTTTTAAATGTGGCTGCCATTATAGAAAAACTGGACCAGTTATTTGGCCGAACAAATTTTCAGAGGTATGGGTAGTTAATTCGTTTTTCATATTTTTCTGGCCGACGGCTATATGGTGCCATTGGTGCACATGCATCAAACAATCTTTATATAGGTACCTTTCCCTGCACTATTAATTAAACCTACTTGTTTCCAATCGACAGAAGAGCTTTTTGTAAACACTTTTGTATTCATCTGGATTATAAATCCTCATATGACTGAATTATCTCAGGGTTTCTAAATGCCTAGGGTCTTTTAGTAGAGATTTTGCAATTTTATATCGATATTACTTGTTCGAAATTCCTTTCATCATTTTTTCCGGTGATCTTTTTTTTATTACTAAAAGAATGTCGAGACCTATTCTTCTCCACTAATTGCTAGACCAATTTCATTGCGCCCTGTCTTTCGTTAGTTCAAAACACCTTCACTCCAACAGTTTCAAATGTTCAAGCTGTCTTAGGCCCTTACCCCAGTTAAGCAGTAGTATTCATTATTAATTTCCTACCATATCAACGTTGTACAATTTGGAATGGTTTATTATGTTTTATTTCATTTTTGCAACGTCTCTTAAAAAATATATTAATTTTATTTATCATACATTATACCAAATATTGTACTTTGCCGTGGATATCAAATACATGCAAATTGATAAGAGCGTTGTTAGATACTGATTAAAAATTTGAGTAGCAAATACATTGTGCTAGAACTGATAGTGTTTATGATTACCGACTTTTACACAAAGTGACCGAAAACAGCTCAGCTTTTTTAGGACTCCTGCCCAATTGATCAAACAATATTTCGTAGCATCACATATGTATATTGAGTGCAATTAGTCGTGATTTCACATAAGGCTAGCATTAACTGCTTAGGACACATCTAACGGGACTGACAATCCACGAATTATCCGAGCTACATCGATATCCGCTGTACCAACCTGTATTGTATAGTGCCCTGCGGTGTCTGACTTTGCCCACTAGAGAGCATGGAGTTGGAACTAGTACATTGTCACAGATATTATACAATTAAGGTTGAGGAGCGAGTTGCGATGAAATGAGGTATTGCATTTGGAGGATCGCTGACGAGACCGGATATATTTAGTTTTTAATTGATGAAAACTATAATATATTAATATTTTACCTAATCCAAATAAGAAATCTAATGTTCGTGATATTAATAATTTAATAAAAAAGAACACCTTTGAACAAACATTGGGGAGAACGTTTGAAATTGATTGTATTCGAAAAAAACAATTAGGAATGTATCTTTCACTTTGTTCACCACTATTGAAACAATAAAATGTTCTTCACTTATCTTGTACATCAATCATTAAATGGATATTGACATAAAATCTTTATTACTCGATTGTACTTAAAAGGTAGATAATATTGAATATTATGAACCTCTCTTGCCACTAGTTATAGACGGCAAAGTGTCATAGATTGAGCAAGTCCATGCGAACGTTCGAATCTTGAGTTAGAGTTCAAGCAGCCTAAAACCAGTTTCCACGAATACTATATTGTAATCGATTTTACTTTATGGACAGACCGTTTAGTGTCAGTCATAAAAATCCAGTAAAGATATTCTAATATCTTCCACATTTACTATTATTGACAAGGATAATTTTACTTTCAATTTTAATCATTAAACTGTTGTGCAACGTATTTCATCGACCTCTTTTATACTCAAGCTGAATTTATGAATCCATTGGAACACTATTAATTCACATTCTTTACAAAATTGGGTATTGCATGACACTAATCTAAAACCTATAAATAGTAATACATGTTCAAATATTTTGTTCAGAGGTGTGTCCTAACTCAAAAGAAACTAATACATTCTTATGCTTATCTACAGATAATACACAACCAATCATCAATAGTTCAACCAACACAGGAGACAGGAGGGTAAGTATCCTGAATCACCATCATTTGTAGCATGCATATTTTACTGATATATCTTGCATGATCAGAACTAGCCTACATATTAGAGCTCCGATTAAGACTCGCTCTGCTTACGTCTACAGTCAAAGACAACCAATAAACAGGTAAACATTATAATTAAATTCAAACTTCACTTTGGATAAGTAAGCCCTCGTTTTGTAATAGATTCTTCCTCTACATTCATGCATTTAATGAGATCGAAACTAGATTTCAGAATAATAATAATACTCTTAAAAGCATATTAACTTTCTCCTATACTATAATAGAATACAGATTTTGTAGTTATCTTCTCATTAAATACAATAGAGTTAGCTGATTTCCCCAAACAACATCGCTGTTATAAGGTTAATTTCATTCTCGCCACGGTGCGTACTATTCGCTCTTATTATTCCAGTATGGGAAATCAACAAGTTTCTCAATCATTGCCGAATATGTGGAATCAAAATAATAATGTATACAACGAGCAACAACAGCAAATGGAAAACGCTTACTATCCGAACCAAACGCCTCAAATGGACTATATGCAACCACAAAACCAGCAGTACATGCAACAACAGAATTACCAGCAATATCAGACACAACCCCAATTTAAGTACAATCAAGGTCCCTACTATCCCGGTACTTATCTAGCTGAAACGAATCAAAACCTCTTACAACAACCACTACAAGGTCAACAAACTAACATGTATCCAAATCAGCAGCCAATTAATCAACAATATACGCAGATGCCCTCCACACCGCAACCACAATATGTTCCCGATACAACGCGAACTACTCAAATAATGCCTGTGCAAAGTACAGACTTGCAGTCGCAGCCCAAAAAAACAATTCAGTTTTCTCCTACCGCTCAAACAACACAACAAGCAAGTTACAATCAACCCACGTACACCCAATCCGCGCATGAGCAAACATACGTCCAACGTCCTGTCTCAGGGAACCTAGCACAATCTGCTCCCAACGTTTCACTACAGTCTAATCAACTTAGCCAAACAAACGTTCCTAACACTAACGTATCTCCGCAATACACCCATCAAAATGTTAATCAAATACAATACACTCAACCTCCAAGTCATCAACAAAATATCTCACAAGAAGTTTATCAACAACAATTACAACAACCGATATATCAACAACCGCAAACCAAACCTTCACAAGGCGCGTATTATCAACAGCCGCAACCTTCTCAAACTGTGTATCAACCACAACAAACACAACCTCCTCAAACTATGTACCAACCCCAGCAAATTCACCCTACGCAACCAGCATATCAACCTCAACAGCCTCAACAAATATCGTATCAACCTCAACAGACGCAACAAACGTATCAACGTCCACAGTCCCAACAAAGTTATCATTCACAGACACAACAGCAATATCCAATTAGCGGTGGAGATATTGCTCCACAAATACAACAAACTAATGTTCAGAAACAAAGTATCACACATCCATCAGTGCAAGACACCGCACAAGTTCAAAGTGGTGAAATTTCTGATCAAATACATTCTACTCAAAGCCAACAACAAAACGCATATGTACAACCTCAAAATGCACAATATCCAGCAAATTACCAAGTATCGCAGCCAACAATAAATCAACAATCAACACTAAATCAGCAGCCAGCGTTAAGTGCTGAACACACTCCGCCAGTACCAAACGTAGCAACTTACCAACAAAATACTCAAATTCCAAACCAGATGCAATACCCTCAAGCGACCCCACCATCTCGACAAGGACAACAACGAATTGATCCTTCTACAATAATTCCCCCTGTAGAAGCACTGGTTAATCAGAATAAGAACTATCATTATTACGACAGGTATAATAGAACACTGTCAAGGGAATCAATAAATTTATTTCGTATTTTCAGCAATACTGGTAGAATGCAAAATATTATGAACGAAAACATAAAGCAGATGCCAGGAAATACGCATGCAACGCTGCCCAATGCAAGCGGGTGAGAAATCTATCGATAGTTGATCCGTTTTACAATAATCCTTATCTACATTTAACTTTTAGAGATATGCAGCCGATCGTAGAAAACTGAACGGGCATAGAACCTGCAATAAATGAGAAATGACAAAATCAAATGTATAAAATAGGAAGTAAAGATTATTTGGAGTATTTTGTTTTGTCTGCATCAATATAATTATAAACGTGACTTTCAAGATTCATAAATGTTTAGCACGCTAGAAATGCAAGAACCCCAACTATAACATTCATGAAATTCATCACTCCACTTTAAGATGCCGGTCTTTATTTCCAAGAGTAGTTAGCGATCTTCTGTGAGATTAATTAGTTCCTCTACTACAATGTTGTCATAATCTACGTCGAACTGATTTCGTCTTACCACTTCAACAACAATAACCGCTTCTGTGCTAACAGAACTTCCATGTCAGGTTACTTGATGGCAGTATACATTACCACTTAAAACAGATATTCATTAGAGTCGAGTTAGTTGTATTCATATCATATCGATCGCCCACTCGTACACAGGGACATGGCAAGGACTGCACATGTAATTATGTTATCAATGCCATTTCAACAACTTTTCTTGCCTTATTGTACATATCTATAATACAAAATTTCATACTAGAGCAACCCAAATCAACAAAAATTAAGGTAAGTAAATGATTTATCATTTCTATCTAAAAAAACAAATTGAAAGCTTGAAATTAATCAACTTATACAAATTGAAAAACGCTTCGGTGTCTCTAAGCTATCTCCTGATGTGATTAATGGGAAACGTGAAAATGCGGCCATTAAAATTATCACACCCACACTCGAGTAACACAAATAACCGAGTAGTATTTAACATGTTTCATAAAATTAATTTAAACGACGACAAGGGAACAGCAGGTGGATAGGGTTTGTCGTGTCAGTACAATACAGTCTTAATAGACTTCCTATACAAATTAATTATGTTGTTGGTAATAAACATTTCAGGAATTGTGACATTTTATTAGTTGCGACAACAATAAAAGCTTACTTTGTTATTCTAAAAACAAAACAAAATATATTTATTTTGCTAAATAAAGAATGGACCGAAAAAGTTGACTGTAACACATCAATATTAATTTAAATACGATTTTTCTGTACTACATCTTCAACATCGTCGTGAAATCGTGTATAGATAAATGATTACTAACATTTGTAATCCTTGCCGTATTTTTAACACTGACGGACGTACCATCAATTATTACCACCCATGTTTTATAACTCTAACTCCTCCCTTAATCATTCGGTGAACCGTGGATGTTTCTGTTACAGACAGCCTGGCAGAATCACTACAACACATTTTTTTTCTTGGATTTCTCCACTTATTTACAGAGATACTACTTGTTTCTATAGTATCGAAGTCTCCTTGTTCAAGGGTTTTGTCTGCAACTAGTAACTTGTTTAGAAAATGCTTCCTGTTGATCTCATCGTTCCTTATGCAAATATTTTGCGGTCAAGAAGCTCTGGAAATAGACTAAAACTAGTAAAAATATTGCCAACATATCCACAATAGTATCTGCATTCGAATGGCTTAGTCAGTCCTGAACAGTTTTTCTCCTAAGAAGCCGTCTTCGTCAGATTCTTTTCTTCCCTCCAAACACAGAGAAATTTAATAAATATCCGGTTGAAGGACAAGCTTAAGCCCAAATTTATTTATTTATTTTTATTATTTATTTTATTCGCCATTTTATTGGTTTTAACGGCATATACTGTTTCAAATGGGTTCTTCAAATTGATTTGATAAGTAGGTAATAAGTAGTAATTTCGGAAATCTTTTCCTGTGGTGATGAAAATTTTGGTCCAACGACCAATAAAGTCGTAAGCCCCATTATAACCAGTACTCCGAAAAAAGCCTCGAAAAACTCTTCAAAAGTTAACTCAAAGGAAGTGTTATTTTGCTGCACATACCGACACGACTCGTTACAATCATTTACAGAAAGTTATCTTCAATAACTTGCGCGAAGATTTCAATAGGTGAATCAGTAATACAATTTTTATGTCCAAAGCTTTCTTCCAATGTAACCACCTGAAAGATGTCTGGACAATAAGACGATTTTGTCCACTGAAAGCTTTCATTTTGATTTTGCACTTTTGTCTTCTCCAATGTTGCTTTCAAGCAACAAGTGGTTCGTTGTTGTCATCCGAAGAAAATTTATTTATTGCATTTTTTGTATCTAGTACCGAAGTAGGAACAAAATCAGAATCAGTTACCGAATCGTCACTGCCGTAATCCAATTTGTCACTTATTTAAGTAAGGTGCTAGGAAATGGCGAATGAAAGTTTAAAAAGTTGTCATCATCATTAACATCTTCGCCAAGATCGGAACTTTTTGGAAGAAGATACTGTGGCCAATTCTTGTAAATTTATGCTCTCCTTAGAACCCATTTTCAAACAGCTGGAAACACGTAAGAAAAGACTTCCTATATCACACTAACACAAAACATGATGATTTTAAAAGCAAGAAATTAATATACCTGCAGGTGCATCCATTTTCAAAATGCAAAAATAAATATAAAACGATATATAAATAATTTTGTTTGTTAAGTACTTAGAATTAGTTGCAAATATTGTAACGTAAAAAATTGTAACGTAACATACATAAAGTGTGGTGCTAGAAACCTGTCAGATTTCCTTTGTTGAACACACATACATTTATCAGAAAAAATATGCCTTAACAAATCCAAATATTTAACGAGAACCTTAGAAGCCAATCGATACAACTCACAAAAACTCAAAAAAACTGTAATCGATCCGTTATATCAACATATTTTTTTGTGGTGGTTAATATTAAGGTATTTTTATCTTAATCAAAAGCACTAGAACCTACGTTCATATTGAATTCTAAAGTAAGTAAATAAATTACAGATACAAGTACCTACAGTAAATAAAATTAGCTTTCAAAAAATTTCATTCTTAAAGTGTAAGTAATAAGAAGTGCTCAGCTAGTGTTCAGCTGTAGAAAAAAAGACGAAAGAAGGTTAAATTGAGTATTGAATATATGTATATAGATAGAAACTATCTTTTATTGCTTCTACTTTTTCCTCATTTTAACAGAAATCAACACAGAACCGATCCATTTGTTTCAAATCTACCCTAACACTCGGACACATGAAAATGTATGTTCTTTATAATACATATCTATTCTATCTTGAGGTATTGTTTTGGATCGCTCTTGTTCACCTCTGTTATCTCTAATAAAAGCAGAGTCAGATGTTGAATTATTTTTATTATTTACTACAGTATGAATTTGTTAATTAGTAACAGGTTTTAAAAAAAAAATACAAATTCTAAATGTATTAACTTATAAACACATACAACATCTTTATTATTAACTGCTTCTTTTTTCTTCCATTTTATGGACCCTAATTGCATCACAGCAATTAGAAAAGGAGTCAAAAGCTCCCATGATTTCGAATTGCAGTAACCATTAAAAATTTCCTGCTGATTCTCTTCAGACCTATTTTCATTGTAACTGTTACATCCATTTCGATTTCTATACATTCATATAGAATTCCATGACTTCTTAATTTTTTCAACTATGTATATACTCGACGAAATCTTTTTCTTCCATGCTACACTGCTTTTTCTTCTTGCTTATTGCATATGAAAGATTGCTAAACTCGGAGCTATTGTTAATATTGTGAGAGCAAATTCAATCATATTCAATTTCCTTCACTAAATATCTTTAGTATCGTACCTGCTCCACCCTCTTCGTCTGTAAATTTTAAAAAACATAAATTTGGTACAGTTACGCATTAAGCTTCGACTTACAGAAGACTTACAAAGAATAGGTTGGATGAATTATTTCAATTAGCAATGTTGTAATACACAAACGATTATAAACAAATACTTTTATAACACTAATTTGTCACAGCTGAAGATTTTTCCTGTAGAATCGCATTAAAAACAGCTATACGAAAGAAAACACTTATTTCAAAATCGTAAAAAATTGTGAGGCAATTTTTTAAGAAAATAAACTATGATATGTATGATAATAAACCAACTTTTCTAAAACATTTCTCCTTTTGTAATACCCTGTACCATAAGCAGAAATAAAGTTCTTAGACTTGTTTTCCATTTTCTAATGTGAAAACTTCCTTATTCGCTCTCCTTTTGCGATGCCATTTCATACTCTCAAAATTGACCGTCACCGTGAACTTAGCCTGATGTTCGTTTATTTAGAATATTTGCATAGTATTTCATATTTATATACACATTTAAAGTATAGAACAATGGTTTGGTCAACAATGCATTAAATTGTATCGTTTCTATTAATTCTGTTGAAGCAATTGTTTCTAAAATGTAATAAACTTGTTAATTTAAATTAACAAGCTATAGCATTCCTGTTGAAAACAATGTCATTATTTCAAGCTTTCAATCTCTTTTAATTAATAAGTTTAAATTCCATTGAGACGTACTATAGAGTAAGTATGTATGTTTTAATATTGCTATAAGTAGGTTGCACGCATTTTTTTGTTTAATTCGTTTTATTTTATTTCTCTATTCATTTATTTTTATTTTATTCGCCAAGGACAACTGTATACCGATTTACATCATAAATATTAAAATAAGTAGGTGCTCTTGCGATGCAAGGAATACAGATAAAGATTTAAATCGATTATTTGCCGTAATGAATATGACCTCTATAACTATGCGAAGTCCAACACATGTTGTGTATAACGTTATGTGCACAGTTATATTTTATATCATAGTAAAAAAGTTACTGGCATATGCAACTCCGACATTCATTTTATTCTGATGCATTATTTCGAATGTACTTTAGTTGGAACAGTAAAGCAATTAATAATTCATTTAGCAATAATATCTTTGGTGCATTATAGACTAATATTAACAAAGCCACTGTAGAACATCTGATATGTAGCATCTACATAAAACTTTTTGAAAAAATATTTCATATCCAGAAGAATTAATTTTTAAGGCGGCAAAATGGAATGTTTTGCGTTTAATGCGATGTTAAAATAAGAAGAAACGAAATATTACGTGAGATAGACATCAGAAACTGTGGAAACGTTTTCTTTGTATTAAAGGATTATACCTTTTTAATTTCTCGTTTAATTCTTTTTAAACAATACCTGAATTATCAGGAAAATAACATTTTCTTATAATGATGTTTGTTTGACTTACATATAGGTACGTATATGCTTTTACACAAAAAGCACGTTGTTCACCACTAAAGTGTTCCATTGGCAAAAAAAATGCAGAACACCATAATTCGAATGGCGACAATAAAAATAATCTGACACTGACAACTTGCCCAAGTTACTTACATACAGGAAAATCGAATTTTATTCTGAAAATGATAACTGGCACTAGTTAACAGCTGTAATGCTGGACATAATGTAGAACATTATTTAAGAGTCGATTAAGTATTCATGGAGTGTAGATGAAGATTGGGATATTTGTGATACTTTTCTTCCGGTTTTAGTCAAAACTGTACCAAAGTATGATTAATCCTCAAGCTAATATTAAACTTTAATTACTTATTTAAGTAATATGCACATTAAAGGACAGTCATGTTTTCTTTATTGCAAATTGGAAATGGTTATTGTCTATTTTGTATTATATTTACATTAAAGTATATTCTATCCTTGAATATTGGTCCACTATCAGTGGTTGTATTTGAAACTTCTACTACAACATCCTGGTTAAGAATAAATGCTTTCTGCTTTTTGTTATTAGAAGACGATTAACATTTCATGGCTCTCATTTATATCTCCAAACTTAAAGTCGTCAGCTCTCTCATTAAAATTCTCTCAACTAAAACTGCTTCAGTTTTGCTTTCGGATAAACACTCCAATTTTTCTTTTACTATATCCACTGTTGGTAGTTTCTTTTTCGTCCTTTCTTGGAGTATCAACTGCATTATTTGGGAGAAACAAAAATTATTATTTGAGACTGGCGATGTTGCTTGTTCATTTTGAGGAGTATATATCTGTATTAGGGATCCCTTTTAAATAGTCATACTGTACTGGGATTTGCCCCACTATTCACTGTTCTCTTCTTATTTATGGCTTATTGCTGTCATAATGTAATAGTTTGCAATGTCGCCTCTTGATTTACAGAACAATTTCTTACCAATACGCAGTCCACTAAATTCTTCATTTTGGTGTTAAATAATCCCATACGTGTTGAATTTTTGCTCTAAAATTTCTAATTGCATTTAGATCTGAACTATTTCCCAATCAATGAAATGCATTAATTACTAGTACTTTCATCAAACCAACAAAACATCATTCTGTTAAAAAAGAAATTTGCAGTATCATTCATACACCAAACTAATACTTGGCATTTAATCCAATTAAATCGAAACGTCCCAAAAATGGCGCACAATGTAAAATTGTAGAGTTCCATTGAAAAAAGCAAGTTGAATATAATTTCTATAATAACACGAGTGATATATGGATTAGAAGTATTTATTTATGGTGGTAATAGTTGGGTACATTTAAATTCCTGTGTCAGACAAATTTGAATTGCGTGTTTTTCCTGGCACACACTTGAACAAACCTTTAATTTTTTTTACTTGTATTGTAATGTGCTTAATATTTATTTTGTAGAGCCTAAAACAACCAAAAAATCGCTGGTTTTAACGACATTACGATATCATAATCTCATTTTTCACATTGCATAGCAGTAATGAAAACGGGTTTTGCTTACGTGACTTCGATAGTTGTTCTTGGCATAATCATTTACAATTTTATTTTTGAATTATTTTTTTTTATTCTATTTTGTTTGCATGAACTTTTTGTTTATTTTTGTTTTTTTTTCTCTCCTCTGCCCTTTCAGGTCCCGAATATACTCCCAATAAATTTATACCATACCAAAAACAAAACTCGCCCAGTACCACCACGCATGTACACACCATCAAACAGAAACATACGAAATTCCAGTGATGATACTGAAAAAGAGGATATCGTGGAAACCGTCGAAGCGGAACAGATGACGCCGGTCACCGTCCCACCTGCGCAGCCGAAACTCGAAAGGCCGCAGTCGCTGTCCTTGCAAACGAGCGAAGACGTCGAGGGAGACGATGAGGTTAAAGGTGAGATACGGCCGCAATACGTTCATACTAAAAGTAATTTTGATATCGTTGAGGATATCAAAAAGTTATCGATCGCCCAAACCCAGGCGACGCCTACGTCAAAAACGCCTGAAAAAGGTGACGGCGACGGTACTAAAAAGACGCCCAGTCACCTCACCGAACAAGGTTTTTTTGATCTCAAATTTTATCATAACAAACTGTGGTAGAAAGGGTAATTATATAAGATCTATATATATCTGGTGCATCATTAATGACAATTGTAATAAGAGAAGTGTAGGTGTAAAATGTGACTTCTTATAGTATATACTGTCATTGTTTTCCTTCTATAATTTCTTATAAACTCTCAAACATTCCAACTTATTTATTATTTTCTATTCTTATTCTACATAATACTTTATCTGCACTAAACAAATTTCCTGATTTCTTGAGCCTGTTATTTCTTTTAAAATATTAAGCATGTTTTCCATCTACACATGTCTCTCATATACATAATTTTGAATCATGAATATTAAATATAAATTCTCTAACAATTGCTTTGAGGGCAAATAGCCTGGATATTAGTAGCTTCTTACTATATTCCGAAAACAAACAAACAAACTATTGATATAATATATTCATAATCATGATATTAAATACAAATACACCAACAAACGGTTTAATAAAGTTTTGACCCGTTCAGGTATACTTAACACACCAGAATGTAAGTACATACATTCAATTTTAATGGAACAGCAGCTTAAGAGATTTTGATTAAAACTTATGTGACTATGAATGGAGTTATTCCACTCACACAACAGTGTATGCAATGAAGTTATAAAAGGCAGATTAGAACTGATTGAATTTAGTTTCCTGAGTGCAGCAGTTCTAGATACAAAATTTAAATCTGGTTTGTTCTTTGCTCGGATGGTTAGATTTTCATTATAGTAAGTAAAATTATCTACTTTAAAAGATTTTTTTGTAAAATAACGCACTATATACAGTCACATAAATCTACCAAAGATATCGATTGTATTTATTACATAAATATTATTAACTGAAAACAGCTTGGAGCTTATGGATTGGTGCTAGCATGGTGATCTATTTTTGCGAATCTGCAAAATAAAACTAAGGAATTATATCTACCCGTAAGCATTTGAAAATTTAGTTAAAGTATTAGTAATACCCTAAATACAAATTGTCAAAAACTACGATACATATTAGAAAACATAAACTCAACATTGTACAGAAACCACATCATACGTGTTTTAAAACATTTTCGCTTATACAATTTAATGGAATTCTGTTTGTTGTGACAAACTCTGTATTAAAGTTCGACAGAATAAAATACTGAAAATGCTTGCTACTAGAAAAAGAAAGTTTAGATGTAGCTTTTTTACAATACACCCACGAAAAATTAAATTAATAAAAAAAGATTTACAACAAAAGTTACTGATCACTTCAACACATATGCAGGTCTAATTTTGTTTTGTTTTTAATTCCGATGTCAAATATAGATAATTCCGTGTTATAATTAAGGATATATAATACGACCAAATATAGTAAAAATGCTTCATAATATATTATCGTTACTAATACATAAGATACGTGTCATTAGCTATTATAAAGTTTCATACAGCTATAAATATTAAAAGATTACGATATCAAAATTAGGATAAAAATAATAATTACATCCTTGTATGAAAGAGTTCATAGAATATAACATAATAGAATCCTGTTTTTAATGTAGCGTGGCTTCTGGGCTTTCAGCTGATGTACTAGATACATACATAATTTATTCCTCCTTTTTTCCAAAAATGCGGCAGTATTTTACCTTTAATCCTTACTATATAAGTGTTTGATGCGAATAAGAGACATTTTATATACATGTACTTATTAACATAAATGTATAATATAATTAGATGTAATATATACATAGTATATACACGTAAATATTTTATACAGCAATTTTATTTAAATATCTTTGTAAATTTGGAAATTATTTATTTATGAGTCAGATGATGACGTAGCACAATTTTTTATATAGGATTTTTAGTCGTTGTTACCATTCTTTTTTTCTCTCTTATTTATAATTTCCTAGTTTTATTTATCAATGGAACCAATTGACGCAGCTGGTAGCTTTAAGGTTATTTAGTTGGTACTACATACTAATTAGTGATCTACACTTGCACAATAATATAAATAAATGTAAGATGTATATGTATTGAGTGTAAATTTCAAATCAATTTGAAGAGACGATAGTATTCAAATCACAAAGGCAGATAGTCTTGTCTACGAATAGATCTACAGTGCGGTTCTAAAGTATCGTCCTCCCTCCCCCCACTCCGCTCCCCCGTGCTAACTTATGATCGGTGTAATAGTGAGGTTTCAGTTTTGGATCATTAATATGAAACATTATATATTATACTACATTCCTGAAGTAAAATTTCTATTTAGTTTCAAAGATTGATGACAGGGGGAGATATAGTATCGAAATTTTAAATGACATGGAGGATCACCTCATATTAAAGAGCTCACTAAATATGGTATCTGGCTAAAATTTCATAAAAATGTATCCACTCGTATGAACATAACAATAAATGACACGTTTGACAATTCATAGCTACCTAAGACTCTTAAATTTATGTTGAGCAGATACCTGCAAACACAAAGGGTGTAATGAAATCAAATTTTGTTCTATTACTATGTTCATATGAGTGGATAAATTTTTATAAAATTTTAGCCTAATACTATACTCAATGGGCTCTTTAAAATGGGGTGTGATTCGACCTCCCATTCCATTTAACATTTTGATACTATATTGGCGTCAATCTTTGAAACTAAATAGAAATTTTTAAATAAATGATGTAAGTTGTGAAGAAATAATTAATAAATTCAAACAAAAACTCCAGGAACTTCACAAAAGTTTTAATTTATATGTATATGTACATTTCACAGCATCACGCTGCATCATCAGCACAGAACTATTACACTAGTTCTGTGCTGATGAAATGCTTGAAATGTACATATACATATAAATTAAAACTTTTGTGAAGTTCCTGGAGTTTTTGTTTGAATTTATTAAATAGAAATTTTACTTCAAGAATGTAGTATATAATATTTCATATTAATGAGCAGGGAGGGAAGATACTTTAGAACCGCACTGTATATTAGTTATGTAAATATTAACAAGAACTTACTAAATGCTATCGTCTTTATCAAACCTGCTTCTGTGTAGTCGATTTCACAGAAATTAGAATCAATTCTATACTTGATAACTATAACGAAAAAAAATTATTTCCCTCTTTTTGCAGCAAATACATACCAAATCTCTACATTGACAATTTTTTAATACGTTAACTAAGTGTAAGTATAAAAGTTACATTGTGCAAAACATGAAGATTTTGTTGATTATTGTATGATTTCCTTTAGGTTTTGTTTTCAATAAGACCATTTCTTGTAGCTAAACGCAACAATGGTTATTGATTTCTTAACTTCTTCAGACGGCTATTTTTTAATCGTTTATTTGTTGAGAATGTGATGAAGATGTGCGTATAAAGATACCTTATATGTAATGGAAATAAAGTCTGTGAAGGAAGATATTTTAGTTTGTTTTATTTTATTCTCACTCAAAGATCTGGGCAACCCTAAGCCGGCGAATAGGTAGGTAAAAAATCAAGTAGTTTAATGAAAACTAAACGCCAATAAGTAAACGTGATTTGAATTCATTTAATATAATTCACTTAATTACTCGTGTTTAATTTAAATTTGAATATTTTTTATACAATGTCATTAAAAAAATATCTGTTATTATCGTTTCAGAACATTTCATCAAAACTAAACTGAAATTTGTAAAGTTATAAGAAAAAGCATCAAAATATAGAAGATAGGTACTACTTCAAAATTTATTATTTAACTTTCATAAAGCATTGCCGAAGCGCGCACCATTAACTGCAGGCACAATATAACTTCTTAATTAAATGGACTACGGATGTAATAATCTCATTTAAAATCTTGAAAATTGATTCGGATTTTTATTTAAATATCTAGTGGTGTTCGTATAGTATGTATTTGAGTAGATTTGCTGATCCGATTCTTTTGATCTAGATTCACTGTCAAATAGTTTAAATTTACTATCAGTATTTCTCATCTTAGAATAAATTTAGACAAATTCTGAAACGCTATATACAGGGTGTGTTGTAAAGGCTAGCCCGGCTATATGTACAACATAATGTAGATAACATATTTATAGATGGATTAGCAATAGCAAACATCTGCTTTGTCATAACACAATCATCTTTCAATTCCTGAAGTATTTCCACTTGTAGGTCAATGAAACATCAAATTAATTAAATATGTACCAATTTATTCCAGAACATATAAAATTATGTTTTCGTTAATAAGACTTCTTATATGGAAGAATTTGACATTTAATATGTGTCAAAATACTAATAAGCTCTAATAATACAAATGACCATGTCTATCAACAAAAATATCTAAGAAACAAAAAAATCATTGCTATATCGAATTATAATTACATTCTTAAATAATATTAAAGAATATATTAATGTAAGTTTAGTATAACTATAAAAATAACATTGAATTGAATTATTCGTATATCAATGTACTTTTTTTTCAAGCTCTTACAATTCTGTTCAAGAACTGGGGAAAAAACATGGCAAAAAAACGTAGTGAAGAGCTTAACCCCTTCCTGCATAGTGGGTCATATTTGGCACACTTCATAATTTTTTAAAATATCTTATGTACGCATTTCTTAATTTATTTTTCTCACTGATAAGATAGTCAAAGATGTAGCCAGGTGAAAAAAGGTCGCAAAGACCTTTGTACCTTACTGAGAAGGAACTCCAAACAGGTCATAGGCACCTGAATGTATGTATATGTTAATAGTGAAAATGCCAAACTGTATAAGTTATTGTAATCAGAATTTAAATCACCGTTTGATCTCAGAAGTTATATCATGCAATCGATAGGACACACTACACTTGCGAATAATATCGACGCCATTGCAGCCGCTAATCCAGGTCATGATAAACTTTTTAAAATCCGACCTTTACTCAGTAAGGTAAGGAATCAGTTGCTCAACTTTCGATGTCGTCCCAGTACTGCTCTGGAAAATTTACGAAATAAGAGAAACAGAGGACCGGCAACTGATTTTCCGATACAAGAGGTTCGAACTGATGGTTATAGTCATCGCCCATTATGGTTGTCTGAAAGACAAAGGTGCAAATATCTCTGCGGTGCAAAAACGTTTATAAAATGTCAGAAATGTAATGTGTTTCTTTGTTTGAACAAAAACAGAAATTGCTTTTACAAGTTTCGCACAGAGTAACCTTTTCAGATATAGGTACCTATTAAAAAATCAGTATCAGTATATTCATAATATCTGTCCTTGATTTAATTGATTTTTAAAAGTTGTTTTACTGCATATTGTATCATATATGGTACACAACCAAAAATCTAAATTTCAAAAAACTAATCAAGTAGGAATTTTCTAAATATTTTCACCGTAATTTTGAGGATTTTTACCTCATACATTTTTTCATAAAAAACAAAAAAATCATGCAGTAAGGGGTTAAAATTAATAAAATTCAGGCGTGAATTAAATTATTATAAATGAAGCTTAAATTATCAATATCAGTTCTAAAATTTTCCGCATTTTCATCTTCTAAAATTTTAGTGTTTTGAAAATCAAAATTATGTCGTCTATCTTTAGAATGCTTAGACAATGCAGTTTCAGCGGTGATGTTATGTGTAACAGTGTATTGGTGATTATAAATTCGTTTCTTTAAGTATTGTTTGGTTTGCCCGATATAGCATTTGTTACAATCTTTGCAATCTAATTTATAAACGACATTGCTTTAATTATCTTTCTGAATCGATGTTTTTAAATTTGTGAATAAGTGTTTATTGTTGGTAGGTATGAAAGTTATGTGGTCTGATTTTTTTAATTCGTGTCTTATTGTGTCGCTTTAATTGTTTATGTATGATGTAGTGTCGTATATGTTATGATTTGATTTTGTACCTCTGTTATTTATTTTTATTTTTTTTTGTTATTATTATAAAACTCTACGATAACTGTTTTTTTCTATTATAGTTCTCACTTGATAACCTGAAATGTACCACTGAAGAAGTCTTATTAACAAAAACATAATTTTATATGTTCTGAAATAAATTGGTATTTAATAGTGCTCCGAATCGTAATCGGTTCTATACCAAACCGGTTTTGTGTTAAGCGATTAATCGCCATCAAACGGAAATCGTAATCGAAAAATCGGTTTTGAAATCGGTTTCAAATCGATGATTATTTTGTTTTGAATCCGCTCTGTATGGCTTTGCAATTGTTTTATTAATATTTATAATACATTCACGATTATGACTAGATAGAGAATGTAGTATGTTTTGTAAAAAAATACCGAAAATATAATGCATTCATTCATTTGTGCTTGTTATGCAAAATATATTCGTTGAGATACTAAACAGCAACACCTGTTATTTATCTATACCTCATAAAGCATGTTGTGGTTAACGTGGATGAACAAATAAATAGCGATAATATGAATAAATGAAATTTAATAAAACAAGTAACAATCAGTATCCTAACGTATATACTATAAAAAGACAATGTAGCTGCGACTCCTTTCCGCTCGAAAAAAAATATTTATATGCGGAATCAATGTTATTGCTAAACTGGATTTATGTTTGACGATTTGTCACCATCAAAACAGAAATTCTAATCGAAAAACTTAGTGTACCCATTTACAAAACACATTTTAAAGCCAATTTCAAAATCGATTTTAAAAATCGGTTCAAAACCGGTTTAAAATCGATTTTTTATACCGATTTTAAAACCGGTTTCGACTCAACACGATTAATCGATTTGTCGAGAAATCGGTTAATCGATTTGTAATATTTGGCGATTTCCGCAGCACTAGTATTTAATTAATTTGCTGTTTCATTGACGTGCAAGTGGAAACACTTCAGGAATTGAAAGATAAGTACATAAAGGTCATAACATAGATTTATTAATAACACAATCAGTAAACATTAAATACGTATAAATTACATAAGAAACGTAAAAATTACTACACTAATACAAAAATAAAAGTAACCTCTGATATTCGCGACCAACACAACTACTACAGTGATTACAAGAACTCGTGTACTCTATAGAAATACCTTTGATTTAAATATTTGTCTGACAGCTCTCCTAAAGGCCTACACTTTAATAGCCACAACTATAGTATACAGATTTTTAGAAAAATTGTTGACACCCCGTGTCCAACAAACTTTATGTACTTAATTGTTATTGAAACGGATGTCCGTTGTATTCCATTTTGTGTAAACAGCAGATTCGCAGTCTTGAAATGTGCACGAAATTTATAGGAAATATTGAAGTTGCACTTTAATATGCTTGAAAAATTGTAATAAAAGCTTTCAGCAAATTTGTATCGGCAAATTTTTAGCAAATTATAATAATTATGTTACTGCTTATTGTTTATCTAAATATTACGTCCGTTAAGCAGTAATCAACATCAATTTTTTACCATTTTGTGATTGTCCAAAAACGTAATACATTTTATAAAATGATGTGAATAAATTAGCAAAGAAAATTGTCCAAAGTACAGCACTAAGTAACCATTAAACTCTAACTAACAAAATAATACATTAGACTTCACAAAATTGACATACAACACGTGAATCTTTTTTGTATACTTACATATATAAATAAATTAAGCTTAAAAATTATCACTTTCTTGTAATGTATCGTTCAACTTTTCATCAAATCGGCGACATTTACGTATCGTATCCTTATATGTGTGCAACAAACACAAAAGCGATAAATTTTGTAAGTATACACACCCACTCAGGGACAAAATCGTATTGAACAATTCTAGGATAAAGGAATAACAAAGCTCATATCTCAACTTTTTTGTCTAGTATAGAGTAGAAACTCTACTCTTTGACTGAGACTGAGACCCTACTGTTTGGAAATATGAGC
Organism: Holotrichia oblita; assembly: GCA_023690525.1. Classification (NCBI taxonomy): domain Eukaryota; kingdom Metazoa; phylum Arthropoda; class Insecta; order Coleoptera; family Scarabaeidae; genus Holotrichia; species Holotrichia oblita. Next base: position 184,697,379 of record CM043015.1, on the reverse strand, counting down.
TTTGTTATTGGAAATTCGAGTTTCAAAACACAACAGACGAATACAATTTGCAAAAAACTTCGCAAGCAAAACTCGAGTAATGATAGGGTTAGTATAATTGGATTCTCAACGAAAAAATTACGCGTATCATTTTTGTTTTTGATTATAAATAACCAATTTAACATATGTAATGTAGATTCTTTGAAGGACACCTACATTAATTATTTTTAAGTTGAATAGAGCAGCGATTGTGCCTTGTCTTATTATCTTTATTTGCCCCCAATTACTCAACCTAATCATGACAAACTCCACATACCTACGCCATATTGCTGAAACTTATGTAATAGTAAACTATAGTTTACTGAATCGAAGGCCTAGAACAAATCAAGTTGCTACTTTATATGTTTACTCTAACGGATCGTGGATGCTCCTAACTACATGACAAAGTGCGTGATGAAATATGACGATGGTTTGAAACAAGTTCGCAATCATCTTTTTTGTATATCAAAATTACTGCAGTCACTTTTAAATGATTGATTTATCAAATACGTTAGAGGCTTAAAAACAGAGCTGACATTCTCTTTCAAAATGTTCACGTGACACTCCGTCAATTCTAGTAGAGGTTCTCCGTGACAAAGGCATAATAGTATTATAAACCTGAACTGAATTTTTCATTAATTCAAAAAAGATACATGAGCTGTTATTTACATTTTCTTGGTTAAGGGATATGTTACTTTCGGAATTTGCACTATTCTCTAAAAATTGGTAATAAATCTAGGTACCATTTAGTATACTGAACAAACACATTAATATTCGTATGAGCCTAAATGGTTAATGACCTCTATAAAAAAATAGTCATCAACTAAGCGTTTTAGGACTATGCTGTATATTAATAACTTATTTGTTATTAGTTTGATGTGAGAAAGCTATGAGCCATGTATAGCCAGCCCAGACTTATCTAAACACCCTGTACTTATGTAATTTGTTATATGAAAAAACTGCAATTGATTTTAAAACCTGTGTACTCAGAATAGTGGACTTCGGTAAAAAAATTCGAATATAAGATCTCGAATAGCGGATTTAGATCTGAGGTTCTAGATAATGAAACAATATCCAATATTGAGGATATCGTATGCACATAACACCAAAAGCAAAACAAGAGCTCTGGATTAAACTAATTTTTTATATTTTTTCATAATGAATAAGAAGGTATATTCAAATGTACAGGAACGTTTTCTGAAAATTGTTGCAATGTATTTATTATCTAATAATAACCAATCTTTCAAGTTTCTCTCTTAGATGTATTGCCTTTGTTTCTAATAATTGGCCATGCACGTTTAAAATATAAAATTTATAATAGCACACAGTGTCAAAAAATAGTATCTCAAATTTTTTTTTAAACTAGCGTTGTTACCGATGTTTGAAACCAATTATTTTAACTCCCGTTCTCTTTATTAACAATTTGGAAAGAAACCTTTGAGATTTATTATTATCAACAATAGAGACAGAGTTTGACCTTCAAAACGCTGATATAGCAAAAAGTTTTTTGTAATTTGTTAAACAGCAAAACCAACTTAGAAATCCATTCATAAGAAATAAAATACTACAGAAAATTCAAGAGTAATTGTTTGTTTTGTTCCTTTTTATTATTATATTAATTAATATTTCAGTAGAACAATCATTTTTTTTAATTTGATCCTTTACACACAGTTGATACTAAGAGCTTTAAACAAGATATAAAAATTAAAGACCGCATAGTTTTGCAAACTTTATTATGTTAAATAAAACAAAATCTTACATAATGTGTTATATAAAATACAATTATATATAAATATCAACAAAATTTATTCAATTTGGTATACTCCAATTTATCAAACATGATATTCTCCACCATCCAATTTCTCATCAGTCAAATAATTCATTAACCATTTTGATGTGTCCTCACTAATCAATACTAACCCTATCAAAACCCCCTCCATTATACCGAGAGCTACCCCAGCTAGAACATCCAAAATATGATGCCTGTTCATTAATACTCTCGTTAAACAAATTGATGTAGCCCACGCTAATAATGATGGATAAAAGAGAAAATGTACCGGAAACAAATTCATGAAGAAATAGACTATAAACGCAGCTCTACTCGCGTGACCTGATGGAAAACTGAAGACATCAGGTCCCATCTCGCCTATAGCATCTTTTACATTGGCTTTCGGTCGTTTCCTACGCACGTAAGCTTTGATTAGAGCTACGAAAACAATATCTAAAATGAGACCTAAAAAGTTAAAATTATAAGATTTTCTTTTTTCGAAATAGCGACTGATTCAAATACAAACCAAGCAGTATATTTATTTGCATTTGAACTAAAGATTGGTTATTAAATAACCATGTAAAAGCGACCCAAAATACCAACCAAGGTACTCCATGACAAGTTAACTAAAATATAAAAACTATATATCAATTATATTATGTATAAATAAATAATACAGAGTATGTCATTACTAACGAATTCAATTCATATAAATATAAAAACGTAAATTTTTGAAAATTTGTAACTAGGATTTCAAATAAAAGCTTTTAATTAAAAATATTAAAGAACAATTTCCTGCTTTAATACAAGAATTAGAACAAAATAAAGCTAAACTTCAACAACATTACCTGCCTGAAGTAAATCAAAACTTGATTTGTGAATAATTAAAATGTTTTATAAATGAAAGGGTGTATTTTTGAATATAGAAAAAGATTCCCTTCAAAATAAATAAAATAAAGTTAATGTTTATTTGTTGCAATTTTCCTTTGTTTCTTGGTCAGTTGCTGATTGAATTAAAAAAAAATCATCAATAACAAAAGATTTTACCATATGTGTATTATTTAAAATAAAAAATGTTTTTGTAAATAAAATAGTTACTTATATTAATTTCTTAGTTATTGAAGAGTAAAATATAGATTACCAAAAGCAGAAAGCAATTTATCTAATCTGTGCCATCTATAAAGATAATATAAAAAGCAAACAATCATGGTACAAGATAATTATAATTACTACTTATATCATACAAATACATATATGCCCCAATATAAAAGTTTAAAGCGCAACTACCAGTGTATGCATATCAATATTTCCTTGTAATAATATGATGCAATTGACTTACTGAATGTAGCGTTTAAACTCAAAATAGGTATCAAGTAAATCATATACATAGCTCAAATTATTTACTTCGTCTAACCATTACCTCTAGTGCTCGATAATGTATCCGCAATGATCTAAAAGGTAAAAATTTGTTGGCTAAAATGACAAACTTATTCGTTAGTTTCTCATCGTAGTCCAATATTTTTCTTAAAGCTGGTGGAACGACTCGTTTGGTTTGCTAAAAACGTAAGAACAATGATTACGTTTACATTTACGTTACTTAATTTGAAAGACGTTCTTACCTCAGACATTACTATAATAAACAAAGAACAAATGTATTAATCTTAGACTATCTAATTTGTAGAGAAGTTGCCGGTAGTAAATCGCAAAATGTACAACAATTGTTAGGTTAACATGTCATTTCGTTGACAATTTAGAATTAATCTAAATGGTACAACATGCGACATCTATGCACGGCAAATTGAATTGACTGCTCTTTCTCATACAATAGAAATGACATCTAATAGAACGTGGAAGTTATATACGACCATGCTATTTTACAATTAATAATAAGCAATAATGCTTTAATGATTAACAACGAAATATTTTATATACATATTATTATTATAAAATCTATTTTTCTACAAACATCATATATTTGCAAGGAATATACAGGATTATCCACGGAACTGGTTCGTTAGAACCTTTGGGATGCTTACAATTCTGACAATTTGTAGTTAGCGATACTATCATCTGGTCCCATTGGCGAAATTATTTACGGTTTTGTATCACTTCCGGTCATGTCAATATTATTGACCCGAAACCAATCCCCCAAACTTTTCTGTTACTCTTAGCAGCATTACCTTCACTATAATGTCTCTATAAACTACGCCAGTCAATCTTCTGCTAATTTTGAAGCGTGTGCCCTAACCATCCGTACTAAACCAGACCGATACGTTTACTGAGAACTTCCCACTGGTGTGTAATTTGTGTGTACATCTTTCATATGTCGGTTGATACACACGATTCTGCCATCATAACAAGACGTGAAGACTTTTTCGTCAAAAAACGCAACTTTTTTCCAAAAGTCGGGACTTTTATTCAAATGTTGAAGTGCAAATACAGCCCTATTTTCCTTTAGTGTTTCTGTTTTAAACGGCTTTCTTGTTATTTTTATTTTTCTTTGACAGTTCTGCTAGATAAGTCGGTTATTTTTATTTTCTTTGAGCAGTTCTTATTGATCCAGTGAAAGATGCAATTTTGCGGGCTTTCATAGTGGTGGGAAACGGATTTTGGATGATGTGGTCATCGAAAACTGCATCCTCTTCGTCATTTGTTACTTTAGGATGTCCTGATTTAACAGAGCATGCAATTGTGTGGTAGGTGGTGGTAGTCTTTTTTATTTTGGAAATGCGACTATGGCTTACATTTAGGATTGCCACAATGCAACTCAAACTCCAACCTTCTTCTAGTTTGCTGATTGCCAGAGTTTTTTGAGTTTTGTTAGATGTGTTGGCGTTTTTAAGTTTACAAATCGATATTGACATAAAGTTGAAAAAAAAATCGTCAAAATTGATATGTTAATAACATTGTCAAAGTGACAAACAATTTACAATAGAAAAATATTGATGTTTCCAAATTAATGACCCCCACGGTATGTAAATCAACCGTATCAAATTTGACATAAGTTTTAAAAGAGTATTTGAAAGCGCCTCTAGTAGACTGTAACACTGTAACGTCAGTGTTGTATAAACAAATGTCTATTATCTTATTTTAGGTTTATCCTGACCTATACCATTGAGCCACTGCATGCACTCACATGAAATCCCAGAGGTGTACACTAATTCAAAATATGCCTATTATGTAAAAGTTGTAGTTTCAACCTAGAATCAAACCCACTCATTTTGATTCCAATTGATATGAGCTGTTGTATCCTAAATAAATAAAACAAATATCAACCAACGATCTTGGGGGATGTAAAAAGGAGGCTACAGACGATACGATCGGTTGTACAATCCGTTGTACAATCGTAGTTGATTCGACGGTTTAAAGCGGCCTACAGACGAAACGATCGGCTCTGTTGTAACATTGGTTCGACGGTTTACGTATGGAGGAAAACAAGCGACTGACTTGTCTTTACGATTTTATTTTCACCTTGTCGTACAACACGTCTTACAACCGATCGTTTCGTCTGTAGGTCGCTTAAACCAGGACTGCAAACGATTTTGTCTTTTCTATTTATAGTAGACTTCTAATAGTGACAGCAGCAAACTAATTTCGAAGCTAACTGTACTAACAATAAGATAAATACAATTTACTGTTTTGACAAATTATGTTTGTAATTAGAAATATAGAATTGCTTAGTGATATAGAATTACTTTAATTTTTATAAACTTATTTATATACAAAAACTACATACTTAACGAACTCTACTATAAGTATATTCTGGATGTAGCCTAGCTTCTTTGGTAGTTCCTATACAATCAACCACAATTTTTCCATTAGGTTCTTTGGGTTTCATTCTAGCAGCAGCTTTAACATTTTTGGAAATAAAATTTTTGCGGGGATGTATTAGTTTCTCATCTTGTTCTTTTAACACCTCGTTACGTAGAGGTACAGGTGCACATTTTTTTGTGCGTCTATTGCATCCGTATTCCATTCCAGTAATTTTCTTCGAGTCGTTTGGATTTGCTCGATCTATTTGCATAGCTCCTGACGTTCCCTTTTCTCTTTGCAGTCTTGGATGAGTTTTCTCGTTCGTGAACCTTTTCTCCTTGTGTGAAGGATACAGAAATTCTTTGTCTACTTGATATCTTCTTGGTTTCTGTGTAACATTGTAGATGCTTTCATTATGTTTAGTAATCAGTACCACAGACATTTTTGAAATAGAAAAAATTATTGCGACTCTAGCAAAATTAAAAATATATCATATGTCAGTTTATGTTGCAGCATGCCTACTTGAATACTTTCTAATTCATACACACAGATACGTCCAAATTGATTTGCTTTTTAAAATTAATGTTGGAATAACTTTTCTATTCAGAAAATAACTAATAAATAAATAATAATAAATAAAAATTATAGTTTTTAAGTCACGTTATCTTAATAAGTAATTCGAAATTACAATTTTCCAATTGACATACCTAATTGAATCGTAATCGGATCTCAAACAACATCAAACCTTCATTGAGCACAAACAATTTTTAATAATGCTATCTAACATGTTTATACTTATTTGGATTTAATCGTTAGGTAACAAACAAAAAAGAAGATTGCAATTATACAAAAAAGTTGTTGTTTCTGTATTATATATATATTTCTTCGCTTGAATTTGTACAGTGTTGTCTTCCAGAGAGCCAAACTTTCGTTTACCTGGCATTATTGGACTTCTTACCTGCGTTGGGTTTTGTATAATAGTCAAAAAAAGATTTTATTCCAATGAAATGCATGTTAGATCCTTATCTGCCTTGGCTTTTCCAGCATTGTGGTACACAGCTGCATAACGTTAGCTTGACATTTCCAGACCAGTTTAGACTCAAAACTATATGAAATCAACGCTTTCAGAGTGACCTAAATTTCAGCATAAATATAAATGTTCACTTCTTTAGTGCCCTAGTTCAGGCATTCTACAATGCAGAGATCTATAGTGTACATTTCGGCATGAAATATTGTTCTCGATAACCTTAGGGCTTTTGAAAGATTGGTGTGCATGTACTTCATTTTCCACTCCCTTTTTCGTGTAGGACTTGTCTGTGTACCAAATAAGTGAAATGTTTTAGAATTTTAGTCTACTGGAAATCCATTCTTCATAGTCTAGATATAGCACCATCTACTATAATCGTATTGAGGTACATTTCTCTTAAAGATCAGTCATCTGTATAGATTTGGATGTTAAGGCATTCTTTCTGCAGCCACGTTAGCACGTCATCAATGACCAGAGTTCGGTAGTACTGCCCCTGTAAGGTACCTCTTTACCAATTTGAAGGTCAGCGAGCTTGGTTTCAATTGCGTAATTGCGTAATTGTAATTCTGCGGCTTTCTAACATGGAACGAGTTCACCAAATTATAAAAGCTTCAAGACACTTTGGTCCCCCCTTTAATTACACAGACCAACAAATTTTCATTTTTTTTATTTTTCTTCATACAAATTTATTTTGTTTTATATTCCTAATAATTATTATAAAAACAAATATCTTCTATCATGTCTGGTATTATAAACAAATGAAATTCATATTGATCATACAAGACTAACACTAACTAAGTATATGCTATTCTGGGATGTATTTAGAAAGTCTTTCTTTTCACTTTTCTTTTATATTGGGATGAAGAACATTCCGAAATTAAAGTCCAATAGTAATTAGCAAGCATCTCGCTATTCCACTTGCCCTGATAGCGTTTTTCAATAGTGGAAATATCCTGATGAAATCTTTCCCCATGCTCGTCACTAACGTCGCCAAGATTCGAGGGAAAGAAGTTCAGGTGCGAAAAGAAGAAATGTATTTTAACACTCATATTACAGCCTAATGCATGGTAACTTGTAAGAAGTTCACTAACAATTTGCTCGTAATCTTCAGATTCTTTTTTCCTAAGAAATTCTTTGTCACATTTTTAAATGCATCCCAAGCAGTCCGTTCTAAATCGCTCAAGAGTACGTCAAATTCTCGATCCTGTTGTAACAGATTAATCTGGGGTCCTATAAAAATCCTCTCCTTAAGCTTTGCCTCAGATATATTAGGAAATTTTTGTTTAAGGTATCAAAATCCAGGTCCCTCTTTGGCCAATGCTTTGACGAGATTCTTCATCAGACCTAATTTTATGTGTAATGGCGGTAAAAGTATCTTATGAGGCTCCACCAACGAATTATGGACTATGTTCTTTTCTCCAGGAGTATATTATGTTCTGGTTGGTCATTGCTTAACAGTAGTGCAAATTTCTCGCTCAACTACCCCATTCACAAAGAAAACAGCAATACTTTGTGAATCCAAGCTGTAGACCAAGTAGAATTGCAACTACTTTGAGATCAGCACTGATGTACCATTTACCTATAGGTTTTGTAATTGATGTTATCAAGGAGACGTGTCTTATTATCATATGTTTCCCTCATGTGCATGGCATGACCAACAGGAATGGAGTGGTAGATGTTTCCTATATGTAGAAGGACAGCTTTCAAACTCAATTTAGAAGCATCTATAAAAAGACTCCATTCTTCAGGTTGGTGTTTGTAACCTAATTCTCGCATTAAACCGTCAACATTTTTGCAAAATGAAAGACCTTCTTCAGTTGAAAAATACTGTGACGGTGCTTTCTGGCGATTTCGATATACAGAAATACGCGTTATCGGAGCTAACAACTTCCATCATTGCAGTCTTAATCCTAATATTTCTGCCGGAGTTTTTGATAAATTGAGATTTCGAACTAGGTCCATTAATTCCAATTGATTTATTAAATCAGGCGTGTCCTCTTGAGATGGCAAATATTCTTCAGTGTCCGACAACTCTGAAATGTATTCTTCTATCTCGGTTTCAACATGTTCTTGGTTCGAAACATACATAGGACTTGGTACTGGCAAAGCTTCCGAATGAGGAACTGGAGGAGTGACAGAAGGTAAATTAGGATAGGTAATTTTATCCTTATTTTGACTGGAATACCCGAAGGTCTTTGTATAGCAAAAGTAGCAGTCTGTCGAATGATCCTTTTGTTCTCGCCAAATCATAGGCCTACCAAATGGCATAGCTATGCTCTTACCTTTTATTCAGCTCCTCAAAGTAACAGCACATCGTGCACAGACATTGTGAGGGGTGCACAACTTGTCTTGATTTGTAATTTTTAATTTAAAATAGAGGCTATACGATTTTTCTATTAACCGTGTAATATTTCGTCTATGCTGTTGAACGATGAATTTTCCACATACATAACAAAAACTGTTAGGATTGTTTACACACCTACGTAACATTGCGAATTCAAAAAACGTTTAACTAATGTTACTACCATACATTGAGTCAATTTGAGTCGAATAACGTGTCTGTAGGATCTTATATACAGGGTGGTCCATTTAAAGTGTAACATTGTAATATCTTCGAAACAATTAGTGTTATGAAGAAAAGTATTAGACAAAAGTTTAACTATATGAAGGGGCTCATTCGATGGCACTACTGTTGTAACTATAAAGAAGGACACAAAGATCATAGCAAGCTCAACTCTTTTTTTTTCAAATAGCATATGGTATTTTTTTATCAAATTCTAAAAGAGCAATAAGTTGTGAATAGAAAAATAGTAAACCACATATGACCTCAAATTAATATTAATCGAAATATTTCGAAAAAATGAGCACAATAAAAGTCAAAGTGCAGCAATTTTTTTTATGTTTGTTAAATGTAAAAGTAGAAAATAAATGTTAATAGTAGCTACAATTCTTTACATTTCACTCTGAAGTGGAGGCTCATACTCTCTCTAAACGCTAAGTAACACAATAATTTTACCATACTACCATTAACGAAACACAAACTTTATATGACGTAAAAAGACGAACATTTGTGGTTTCAATTTCTCAGTAACGGCGGCAACAAGTCGAGAGGGGGAGCCCATACATTAGGTCGGCGCATGGATAACCCGGGACAATCACGTAAGGAGCAGATAGGTCGACGTAAATTGACTACGAAATGACTCACGTGTCATGACCTAGCTGCTCCCTACGTGACTATCCCAAAAAACGTTGATACTATATTGCTATATACTATACATATGTACACAAATTAAAAAAGTAGACCTTTTTAATGGAAATTAATATTTTTCTTTTTTGATGATTCTCATTTTCATACTTGGACCAATTGAAATGAATAAAAACAAAGCTAGAATGAGTTATTTTAAATTGCATTTATAAATGAACATTTAGATCAACATAATTTTTCCATCTTCCGTCTTTATTTAACTTTCTCGCAATTTGAACAATGTTGTGCACTATCTACTATCTCACATGAAAAATCAGATGACATTTTCCACTTGCATGGATATAATACGTCACGTCTACACTAAAAATAGAATCAGGATCGTATTTCTAATAAAATAATTCTCAATCATCTTTCTGGTGACCACTCCGAATAGCCTTGATCGACCTTGACCTACTCCGGGAATCTGCAGAATCCATGCCGACTGGATCGTTTTTGGAAGTGTCCGTCCGATCACGGTGACATACAAAAAGCAAAATAAATGAAGACGATCGTCCTTCTATATGTCGCGGATGGATAGGCCAGTTCGCAAAGTGTCTACGTCATGCAATCTTTTGAAAATAGTCGCCCCCAAAATAGATCCAGTACAATCGGGCCGACCGTTGGAGAACCACCTAACAGTTGAGAACGTTATTGGTCGTGAGTGCGCATCAAACCTACTAATTATACATCCTATCGGGACGGATTTCTTTCTTTTTTCGCGACCATCATCAGTAAATAACATAGATCCCCAGACATAGGCAAAAAATTGAAGAAGACAGCATAGGCCAAAAAGGAAACGACCATCATGGAAAACTGCATTAGTTTAAATTGTGGTGCTTACGGAGATGGACGTAGCTAATACATTAACAAAAGAAAGAGGTAATGTTACATATGTGTACGTAAATGTACGTAAAACTTTTCAAAATATCCATATTTACGCCTGCATGAATATATAAACTATTCCCTGCTTTGGAGGTCTTATTTTCGTTTTATTCTAATATAAATATTAAGAATATAAAACGGCGCGGCAAAAATTATAATCCAAAGTTATAATTTTAAACTGACATCGAGAAAATATAAATACGCTTTTCCGCCTTGGTTGTGTACGAAACTTAAAAATATCGCGCAGCAAATGCTATTTTAATAACTTCACGAACGACGGTTTTCAGATTCTACCGCAAAATTTTTCGCAATAAACCGCTTTTATTAAGTAATAACAAAAATTCCATAATTTTCACGTATCATAAATTTACAGCTATCCAATTTCTAAATCGGTTGACAAATTACCATTTCTAAATTTTGGAAAATAACCGGGATCTATTGAAACGTGGTTACCGCATGACTGCAAAATCTTATACCTGGTCAAATGTAGCCAACTTAACGGCAAAATGAAATGTTTGGTTGCATGACGAAACTCTTTCTGTCTCTATTTTCAAAAGCAACCTTGGCAAAATCAGAAATAATAATTCCGCATCACGAGCGTGGGTAATTTTGACATAAAGTTTGCATAGTTTTCCGTGGAATGCTTTTGTAGATAATTTCACGCATACTTCGTATGTTATTTGTTCATGTTACTGGTCAATAAATATGATTCAATCTAACATAAACTTAATTTACAATTTCAAGTTTTTATTAATGAAAGAAGTTTGTGCTCTTTTAGCTATAGAAACAGGTGTATCAAGTTTTTGAACTATTTTTCCAACGTATTAACTGCAACCTAAATAAATTCATGACCATCATCAGTAGACCGTAGACCAAACTAAACCCCATCCCTAAAGAGTGACATACGTGGCTAAAATAACGTACTGGTTCTTCTAAACAAATTATGTATTCAAAATATTAGTTGTGGCGACATCTACGACTAAAAATAAAAGCTTTAAGGATGCGAATATAAATAATACATATTTTGTACAGAATAAATATTTTTATTAACACTTCACTACGATCTACTATCAGAAAAAATGAAAAAGAACTAATTAAATTTATTTCCCATAAAAATGTCATTATAGATGTTATTAGCGTTTACAGACATATGAGTTAGTGGCGCTCTGAATAAAACGTTCGTTCTTGGAGTATTATAAGAAAAAGTTGGAACTGGAGCCTAAGAGGGGAACATGAATGTTAACACTTCCCAGAAGTTCAGAGTAGAAGTAGTAGTAGAAGTATCATTTTGCAACAGGTTACACAGAAAACGAGCACTTTGAGTTGCTCTACGCTTTTGTAAAGATGTAAGATTATGCTCGTCCAATAAAAGCTGTTATTCAATGATTCGAACTGGATACTCACCAGACATTTTAAATGACAAGTATTTTAAAAATCTTCGCTGAATGCGCTCTACAGCACCTATCTGATTGCTGTATAGTGGGTACATATAACGGAGGCATACTCCAGTTTACTAACAACAAATGCAAAATATAATTTTTTAACCAATTCAGCACTGTTAAAGTATTTCGATGTACGGATAATGAAACCCAAGGTCTTTGTTGCTGAAGAGCATATACTTTCCAGATGGCAATTGAATAAAATCCCTAATTTGGGTAACATTGTTAAGAGTTTGGCTTCCTATTCTGTATGTTGAAACAAATGGCAGAGTCTTTCGTGTCATGGATATAGCATAGTACTTGTTGATGTTCAGAAGTAGTTTGTTTTTCTTCGCCTAATCAATAACAAAATCAATACTACGTTGGAAATTGATACGGTAATATCGCTGGAAATGGAAGAGGATATCTTCAGATCGTCAGCATAATCAAGAGCTGCACAAGGTATCGATGTCAAAAGATCATTTATAAATATAAATAATAAAGGTCGAAGGTTAGAGCCTAGTGGTACCCCCGAAAGAGATATGTATTGTTCGGATATGAAGCCATTGCAAGCGTTCCCAGCAAAGGAGCAAAACCAAAATGCTGCAATTTGTTCAACAATAGTCGATGATCTATCATGTCAAATGCACGAGAAAAATCTGTATGTATAGTATCCACCTGGCCCTGGTTATCAATTACTTGGAACTACTAAGGAAGACATAATATTGATTAATGTTGATTGGTATCGGTATGCGAATAAAGAACTATGGTTCAAGAGTTCAGTGAAACATTCTCTACCGAAATGGAAAATTTGTCAATCATATGAAAGGGTTAGAAAATATATTTTGTGACCTCAATATAGAAAGGAAAAACAGTAGAAATTGACGAGTTGAGAATGGCAAAATCGATTTCAGCAGCGTGTGGATGCAGTTTCAAAGCTCCAAAGCTCCAAAGCTTTTATAAACAATTGAAATAAATTTAAGAACACCACAAGATACTTCCTATTAGTAAATATGTATAATACAAACAAATCAGCATAATCTTCGATACAGAAACCACCGCAAACATATTTGCTTCCAAAAGGAAAAAAAGGAAATAAATGCTTTAGAAAATGCCATAGAACAACAATTTGCTATATGAATGCTATTAGAACTTATGTACTAGATGCATTCTTATTTGCTAAAAAGCTTCTCAAACTGAAACTTATTGATGATGCAAGGTTGGATGATAGATCTATTATTTAAGAATTAGATGAAACATAAAGTAAAATATTATCATTGTTCCTGAAAAAAAAGCAGAATGTTGTTAATATTGGATGGATACGTCAGTCACAACCACTTTCTAGCACTAGCTAAAAAGAATGAAGCCGTTCTTCGTTGTTTGGGGTGGTAAACAACGAAGAACGGCTTACACAATCTATATAATGTTTTGATCCTTTGTCTACATACTACAGTCAAGAAGTATCTACCTGGTTGAGCAATAATATGAACTATAGAACGCTAAACACTAACTGAACTATTTCTCAATTTGAAATAGTAAAATTATCTTTAACAGCTAGGCTACGGTTTTTTTTAGTTCAAAACTGCAAGCATTTTTTCCGTATGATTCAGAACATACTTCAAACCATTTATAATCTCCGTGCATAGTAAAAATAAAAAGATGAACAAAAAGTATCTGTACCTCTAAAGATGAAGTAAGATGGACTAAAAAACCATTGATGGAAGGACTGAAAGGCAACGAATTATATAACAATTCTAAGTCACGAGATCTGTGGATTAAGTGGCGAGCATGACACCTTTGATGTCATTTAGAATGCGCTGTCTCCAAAAAAAAAACAAACATTGGGAGCATTCAACAGAAGCAAACGATTACTAATGGATTGGCTGCACTTTGATGTGATTGATTACAGTCTAAACGCTCAATCACACTAGAGTGCTACCAATCCACCAGTAATTGCTTCTGCTGAGCGAAGTCATTGTTATGTATGACATATGCAAAAAGTGAAACCCGAGCACGCTTCAATAAAAGCCAACAGTTAAGAGCAGGTACGGTACTATAATTGGTAGAAATTTAAATTGTAACCAATCATGGCATGGTGCTAAGCAGCAGCTCCCAGATGTTGGCTTCCGTTGAATGGGGTCATTGAGTTAAAGATTAAGACGAAGAATGTAAGGACAAAAGCGTATCGCATAGACTTTGTTCTGTTCATAACTTTGTAATGTCTATGAACCTGCGTTATTTTTATCCATGCCCATTATGGTGATATAAAATGACACTTTGCCACTTGTCAGGACTGTTTCTGTCGTTATTTTAATATATCTTTTATATAAGTATTTAAGATTTCTTATTTCAAGAGGTAAATAAAAGAATATAATGTATAACTGTCAGTTCCATATTTTTATTTTCAATTCGGTTTTAGGGTCTTCAACAAGAAGTATGTCATTTTACACTTTCGTCTTGTGCTTGTGCAAATACAAACAATTTTTACCAAAATCACCCGCTTAGATTCGGTACTGTGTCCATGTTCTGCCAACCTACACTACCTGCTCTTTTAAGTTGCTTTTTACCGTCTAGCAAAATTGCTCGTTTAGACATATCGATTCCGAACATCTTGAACTGCTTCTAAAAGGTGTTCGCGACGTTGGAAATATATATCGGCGAATACGACCATCTTAAATTAAATCAATAATTTGACTAACGCAACGTCTGCATTACTTAAACACCCAAGAACAAAATGAAATACACTTGGACATGTCAAAAATAAAAATAACTTATTCGCCAACACTGTTGTTTTCCTAAAGTCAATGAAATATGTATGTATGTACATGAATCAGCTTACGAAAATATATTCTTTGTATTGAAAGTTTAAATTTGGTGATAATATACTCCCATATAATTTCCAAGTATATTTATAAAGTTTCTATAAATAAGCACCGTGGTAAACAATGATTGTTGTTAGTTAAAGAAATATTTTCTTGTTGTGTACAATATTTGCATATTCATTATGGTTTTGACAATAAAGCATTCACTATAAATTTGTGAGTGCTCTGCATGCTAAAATAAAGATGCTTGTTCTTTAATTAAATTATCATACGACACAAACGCAGATCCATTGATGTCAAACCCCGTAAAATAAAATTTTGTTTAACCCTCTTGAACTTATCTAATTAGTTGATTGATTATGCATCAAATTTATTATACTATAGCACATATAGAATATACAAGCAGTTTGAACTGAAGGAGGTTGGTTGCACCAAAATCCCTGCTGTGGCACAATTTTTTGATCAAAAGTTTGGTCGCTATGGTCGCATCGAGCAGAAGCCAACAGTTGAGAGCGAATAAAATTTAAATTTCGATTAATTATGCCACAGTGCCGCTCTCGAGTGTTCTGGTGGATACGGCCTATGTTTAATGTTAATTCAATATTTTGAGCGACATTCATCACCCTAAATTTTCCTAAAGTTTGGTAGTTTTCAAACTTTTAATCTTAATTATCTTTGAAAATTTTAATCAATAAACATTACCTCGCGAACTTTTGCATCAGACAGCTTTGGACACTTATGCCTTTCACAAACTCGAGCTTGTTGCAATCCTTTTTAATTTTAAATTTTCCATCATCTTAATGAAATCAGATCAAATCTTATTTTGAAAATGTGACGTGATACTCTATGTTAGAATACAGTTTTTATGTTTAAGACAATGCAAAATACTAAAATTTTAAGTTGTTCAGTCAGTTATGTATAAAAGCTGCAAAAAAGGAATCATTTTTATTTTTTATATTAAAAAAACTATAAAAGTCGCAGCAAATTAAGTTCTCTTATAGTTTGACAGCTGTCAAATTGCAAAAGCCAGCTATTTTTAACTTTTCACTAATATACTAATATAGACCAAATAAAAATTTGTTGTGCATACCAGAAAGTACAAATTCGTCTAAACTTTACATCAATATATGAACGTCGGTATTTCGTTGTAAACATGCTATTACACTATAACTAGAACACTTTTAATTGCATAATATGGAGCGCATTTCTGGCACCATTCCATAAGTTATAGAAAAATAACTGTTTCTATAAACTACGCGGATGTTCCATCACCGTAATTTCCGCATGAAGGTGTTTATGCCTTTATACGCATATAAAGTAATTATGGTTAGATTTTAGAATATCGTCAAATTTTTTATTATATTAAAACTACTAGACTGGTTGCTAATCAAGACGATTTAATATTGAGAAAATACCGTAAAACTGTTCAAATACACTTCAGACGTGATTGCAAATTCTATATGCGTCCAGAGTCACAGTAGACCAAATGAAATATTTGTTTGCAAGTTTGTACTGCAGGATTTATATCTTGGAGTCTATTTTCATACACAACCTTGGTGGCTCAAAGGTAATGATTCCGCGTTACAGGTGTGGGTGATTTTGAGAACTGTTTCGTCTAATATCACGTCAATGTTCTTAAATAGTTTCATGGTCACTATTTTAAATGTTAAATTATTAAATTAAAAAATTATTTCCTTAATTATTATTGGAGATATATACCAATAGCCAAAAATTATTTTCTCTCTAAAATAGTGCTCTAAAATTAGTCCTATCGTCGCCCTGTAACAGATCATTCTTGCTCTTCAAAATATCTCTACGACTTACGAGGAGGTATTAAAAAATTCTTACATTCCACATTCACGTGTACCGAAAGACCTTTCGAATACGTACAACTTTTGCATTTAAATTTTTCTTGTATCTATTTCCGTTCAAGAATTAAATCAAGAAGGCTGGAAATCTGCGAATTTTCGAAGGGGTTTCACCCTCTCAAAGTGAATTTCGGCACAAACAAAAACTTTTTATTTTCAAGTCTCACCATACTCTACTTACCTACCGAGTTTCATTAAGATCTGAATTTGACACCCGGGAACCTTACCCTGTTGAACTAAGATAGAAGCAAACAAAATTTGAAAGTCAAAGTATTTTATTATTCAACATACTCTCCTCTTAATTGGATGGGTTTTGATCTTGCTCAGCAAACCAGGCCTCCACAGCTTCCACCACTTCTTCGTTGGAAGAAAATTGACGACTTTTTAAACTTTTTTTGAGTTGAGGAAACGCATGATAGTCGGACAGAGCCAGATCCTGTGAATAAGGGAGGCGTTCGAGTAATTCAAATCTTAAATCACGAATTGTTTGCATAGCAACATGCAATTTGTGGGCAAGGGCATTGTCCTGTCTTTTTGTGTCTTCCCTCCATACTTTTTTCTCTTAGAGTGGTCAATAACATCGAATAATAATTCCCAGTTATTGTTGTACCCTTATCCAGAACATCAATCATCATTACTGCATGGCAATCGCAAAAAACGTAAAGGGAGAACTTTTCCAGTAGATTTTTAACTTCTTATGCCTTGGAAAACCCGAGTGTTTCCATTCCATCGATTGTTGCTTTACTACAAAGTAGTAGAAAGATATCTAAGTTTCATCCATAGTAACAATACGGCTTAAGAAGTCTGCATCATTTTCAAACCGAGCACAGATCAGACGTGATGCTTTCACCCTTACACGCCCCTGGTCAACATTCAGACATTTCAGGTTACAATCAAATATTAAGTGCCTCAGATATTCGTTTTAGTCCAATTCAACTCCCCAGAAAGCAAGAATGGATGGTGAAGGAAACTTTAATACAGTACATCAGATCTAAAATCTTAACATTTCAAACGATTTCGAAATAAATGGAGCTACCTTTCTAATAATATTATGTAAATGGCTCCTTTGAAAAATTAATGCACCAATATAATGTATCCACTTGAAAACATTTTTTTTTCATTGCTAAACGGCAGCAGAAAACCATTTTCTTAGCATTGAAAGGAATTAATTTCAAAGAATATAATAACGTAGTTTCGTAAATGCTGCTGTTTTAAGGACGTTCAAGGCAATTATTCCAGAGAAATTTCCAAAATAATTACAGTGAAAGTAATGTAAAGAAACCATGCAGGATCTTTAAAAAGTGCTCCTTACTGGAATTGTAAGTGAATAATTAACAGTAATGCGTTGAAGTTTTGTGCAAGTACGTAAAACTAGGCAGTTCTACACAAGTTTCAACGAGAAGGAAACAGAACAAGATGACTCCACATTACCTTTGGCGTTTTCTGTCCTTGAAAAAAGCTGCTGAAAGTAATATTTTAATCCAAAGCTAGCATCATGTGCAGTGAATTATGTACAAAGCGATAAACCAGCTGCGAGAGGATTAGTTTGAAAGACATTCGTGTACGATGATTGAACGTCTAGTTTTCGTGTACCGAGCTGAAATACTTTTCGAATGTACTTTGTACATTCCGACTGACTTCCGAACAAAGAGAGGTTGCACGACAAATTTTTCAAAATAATTTGGCATCTTTAGATGCAGGGGCTGAGTTTTGGAATTCGGAAACAACTATCTCTAACAGAACAGTATATACATGCGTGTTCCTTAAAACAATTTTTATCACAAAACTTTAGCAAAATTGCAAAATTAATCTTCATTAAGAGAATAATTTTTTATTCAAATTGTTGTTCTTCAAAAACTACAAGGTGAAGAATATATCATCTAATATCAACAGCTACCAAAATAAATGTTCCATTTACAAAACAATCAAAAGGCATCAGATCAAAGTACAAAAAGACAACTTTATTTTCGAACACATACAAGTGTTCCAAACGCACTTGCGTAAGCTTTATTAGTAGCATCTTGCTTAATCAGTGAAAATATCGTAATACATTTCACCACTTATTCTAATAATAAAAATTTATTTAATTGAATACAAAGGAATATTTAAAGTACCTACGAATTTCGCAGCTAATTGAAATCACTATAAAATTGTATTGTAAGTTTATAAGCTTTTATTACTCGTATGTACATACATGATTCAGTATTCAAACTAGTTTTTTAACATAAACATATGAAAATCATTGTGCAATGTGAAAAACTTGCAGCGTGAAGATGAAATCGTACAAAACACGAAATTCCTTTCATGTAAGCCATCACAATCTTCTAACAAACTGAACATTTAGAATCTTATACAAATTATTTTAAAATATCAACAAAGCATTTTTTACGTAAACATTACATACCCACCGTAAGCTTGTTCAATAACATTGAATTTAAAACTAGAAGCTCTAAAATACATTAACCGACCTTCACTAATCTAAATATTACTGTAATGAACTTAGAGCATTCGGAAACTAAAATAAAAAGCATGCTCACTACAAAAATAGCATCAACCACTCTACCGGCCGCACGATCCGTGTCGAAGAATTATTGGCGTGCCAGTTGTATTGCTCTTCATTGTTGATTTCTTTTAAAGTTTATGCCAACGGGTCTAGCTAACTAAGGAAGAAGTTGTTTGTTACAAACATGCATACACTATTCTCTAAAAGTAATGTACCACCGCACTAAAACGCCTACTGAATAATGTTCGTAACATTTTATTTTGAACATCAAATTTTTTAAGGGTACTTATTACAAAATTCGGCGAGATTATTTTAGTTAATTGGCTTTTCATAAAAATGGCAGCCACATAGCTCGCATTTGAAGTCTTCTTCGTCTCTATCTATGAGATATGATGCTCATGGAACAAAATTTTACGACCGCACCCTTCTTACTAACAGGTACTTTCAGTTTTCTTTTTATAGTTAACCTTGTAAAGCAAAGTTAAATAAAGTATAATTTTCTTTATACATTATATTGAAGTGACATACAAAGTAAGAGTTAACGAAAAGCAAACTAATAAGGGTCTCGAAAATTACAACTTTTCAGTCCGCTATGTGTCTCAATCATTAAATAATTAAGATCATGTAGGAGGGTGGAGCCAAAAATTGCCAACCTTACTATGAAAGAAACAACAGTAGACTCACAATTTACATTTTTTATTTTTCAACATAATCCTACCTGTCATTTATGCACTTATTAGAATGTTTCATCCAGAATTCAATACCCCTAGGAAATATTCCTTCTGGTTGTCCTCAAAATGTGTCCAAACTATAACCTTCACCTCTTTGTCATCTCTAATAGAACATCCCCTTTTTCTACTTTTGATACAAGTAATAATTACTGAGTAGAAGCACTAAACGATTTTTTTGCGTCTTTTATCCAGAATATTTTATCGTAAATTATGCAGGAATGTAGCATAATATTTGGCAAAGACTCTAATATTACTTTCTTCTACTCTTCTTTTGCTTGATTGACAAACTATGAACTTTCCTACCTTAGGCGCTCATTCTATGAACTTCGTTTTGGGAAAACAATTATAATAAAAAAATACTATTAACACGTCTGCAACGAGACCAATAAACCTTTACTAAATCAGTGTTAGACTGAAAAATGTTTGCACCGATCTTGTAATGAATGTGTAAAAAATATCTTTCTTTGATTCTAATTGAGATTATAGTAGCCATGAATTCCCAGACGCAGATATGCTCTAATTAAACTCTAATACTGATTGGGCATGAATCCATTTTCTTTAGTTATAAAACTTTAATTTATTATTGCGTTATTAGTGTTGAGCGATAATTAAATTTGTCTAATGACGCATATCTAAGCCATAGCAATTTGCTTTTACGTGATTTAATATATATGTATATATAGAAATCACATCATGCCAAGAACTAACAATTAAATGACGCAACCTTATGATAGTACTCAAAAATCCAACTGTGTTCGAAACTAACTTATTTCAATGCAAAAGCAAAACTTTATATATACTCCATTTAATAAATTGATTTGAACATTTTTATTGACTTTTAAAAGCTTTTTTAACAAAGTTTTTCAACACATTTTCGCATAAGTTCGGATCTATTTCAATGAAGTGGAATTAGATTTCATTCATTTGATCTGGAATTATTTGAAGTTTGGTCTTATGAACCTGGCTCTTCAATTACCCTCAAAGCAAAACTTCTGAAGAGGTGAAATCATACCATTTTTCTAACCAATTTTTTCCCCAAACCGGGAAATTATACAACCCAAACTTTTTCTTTGCAATAATTACGAAAGTTGTTGAAAGTAAACATCCTCCCCCTCAACGTTTACTAATTGGTGCCAAACAGAGTTGGTCATTTCACACCAACGAACAGCATTCGTCGTGACAGTCAAACTATATATATATATAGGTATATATATAGGTATATGTAGGTAGCTGATGAAAGGCATATAGTTGTTCTTCTCCCCAAATCCAGCAGTTCGACTTATGGTATTAATGTAGCCACCCAAATGGGAATGGGGTCGGATCCTGTGATACATTTTCCGAAATGATGTCATGTTTTCTTGCATGTGGTATTTCATGGTTATGATCAAACAAACGTTCAATTTTTTTTCATCCCATCGTAATGAGAACATAATTTAGGGTTTGTGATTGAAAGATTTATGCTTATAATGCTTAGCTGCCTGTCTGTTCTACTGTAGACAAGTAATACAATATGGAAATCGTGACAGTAAATCTGCTATATACTTGTCAATAAATTTATCCAATAATTAATTTATGGAAACAGCTTTCATAAAGTTCTTCATCATATGTTTTAAAAATAGTTCTGATAAATCATTTTAGTATCTTTCTTGCACTCACAGTGCCATTAAAGAATATTTGACCAATAATTCGTTTATGAGAAATAACAAATTCGATGTCTACTTTTTCGGTAACATAAAAACATTTCAAAAATGTCTGGATAATTTTCATAAGAGCAGGTGAAACTTAGTTGTTTATTGATACATTCTAAAGAAGAAATTTATGAAGACATGCATTGAGTATTAAGTAATATGTCCATACTTTCCCCATGTACATATATTCCATTGTTCTCTCTACGAGTACAATATACGCAGAATTAATATTATAAAATATTATAAACACATAAATTATATTATAAGACAGATTCAGTAGCACATCAGAAAATATTCTTTATTATTTCTTTATCTAATTATTCAAAAATTATATTTAGAAAGCAAAAAGCATTATACAGAAACGGTTGTAATTCCTAACAAATATTAAACTACAGAAATATCTCATAGTTGTAAATTGTAGAACGATAGTAAAGTAGTATGAACAAATTTAAATTGTTGTCAGACCTTGATGATCATCATACGGAACAGTATCAATTATACAGCAAAATTATTATTTGAATTTCAATTACAATAGGATCAAGTAGATTTATTTAAAACATGATTTGAAGATAAAAAGATCCGTAAATGAGTTTATGATAAGTAACGTATGTTATATTACTTAATTAAACTTATTTCTCCGAAATAGTCGCGAAGACTATTCGTCACTTTAAATATGTAATATTGTACTATATTTTGTATAAACTAAGGCTTAACTTCTAACTAATTGTCAAATCTTTTGCAAGGTCTATAAGACAAAACTTTGTTTGTAATAATTGGAAAACAGTGACAGTGAAAAAATGAACCCATTTTACGAAATTCTGAAGTGAAACACATGAATTCCATGTTTCATCCTGTATTAATCTGCAATTATGGTATGCAACCAGCAGATATAAATAGCACACGTAAGTTAATTTAAACTATTTTTTTAAAATTTATTAACTAGAAAAGTAGGACGTATGCATAATGTGTATGTTTATTTCGAGCTTCGGTTGATACCTTTTAAATTGCGTGAGACTGTCTCTTTACATTGAAACATGTTTAACAAGCTACTTCTATAGAGTAATTATTACATTTTTAAAGTTAGTGTTAATATCAAAAGCGATCAGTTGTACATGAAAATATATTTGTTATTATTATTCAATATTTTTTATGACAACTCTGAACAAGTTCTCAGAGCTTGAAATAGTGTTATGAATAATCCACGTATCAACGTAAGTTCTTTATTTTACTACTTCTTGGATATTGTTTAAGTGCGGATATCTTGCTTTCTGCTCAAGTTATCCTCTTATTCCAGTTCCACTTCCTTTTGGGAGTTACTCTTGGAGATCCTTGAGCATTTCTGGTTGAGTAACATGAAGTCTGCTGTGTCGGTCTCCTGCGAAAGCCTAATTCCATTGCAAAAACACACTGATTCGTGGTTGTCCAGTGTTTGTGGATTCTAGCGATTTTGACGTCTAAGAAGGTGGGATACAAGTTATGGAATGAAATATTGTATCTGTGTCAGGGATAGAAATGAACAGGCAATGACCCTATTTTGGTTCTACTTAAAAGCTCGTCGAAAGTCTCTGTCGAAGTTCATCGCCAGGTATTGACTCTTCTCGCTTCAGTTCAGCTTTTGCCTTGACAAAAGTTCCTGTCTCTGTCTTAACTCAATCACTTGTGTCTTCGAATTGATTGTCGGAATGGTTAAATTAAAGAATTCCTGATTATGATGGTGTCATCCATTTAAATGGCGTTGAATAGTAACTAATAAGTCGATCTGGGAATGTATACGACGTAGATGCTGAAGAATACCCAAGTTTGCAGTTTTTACATCTCTTGCTCTCTCTCTTTCGCTGAGGATTCTGCTTCTCGCACGATAACATGGAATCCGTCCCTAAGGCATAATCCGATTGTGTCAAGGCTTCGCGGGTTCAATCTATCTTCCTATCTTCATCTTCGACAACAAGCCTTCATGATGGATCTTGTGTAACGTCTTCTCCAACTCCAGGATATGCTGTAATCATTGACTGAGCAATTTAAACATTTGATGTCCACTATATCCCCCAGACATGAATCTCCATATTAGTGAGGCAAAGTGTTGGCTACAAAATATTAATGTGCTGTGGTATGAGTAGCATCATATCCATGTTTTAGCACTGATTCTCTTCCTAACCTATCGAACTCGTAATAGTTAGGAAACATAACCGGAAATTATTTCTACTGTCTTAGCCTATAAAGGCTTTTCAATATTAAGTTATGATTTGTGATTAAGGCTGCGCGGCTAGTAGGGAGTGACGAGAAATTTCCTTCATATATGGCATTGTATGGCATATTTTTAATTTCAATGGAAGATTTTAAAAAAATTACAAAAACAAAAAAAGGCAATTACATCACCAACTAATTACCATATTGCTAAATGACTAAGAAAAAGGACTAGAAACGTTAATATTTGCTTCGAAGCTTAACTTAATTGGTGATGATGTTATAGATAACGTGGTGAAGATATGAAAAGAGGATATTAGATTCAGTTAAATGAGTGAGTGAAATTTTATAATACGTGTCTGAATTCATTTTGGGCAGTAGCAATTGAACAACTATAGAATAGTTAATAACATCGTAAGAATATGAATCCATTACACCAAAAAAAAATCAAACACCATACCTAAATCAAATTCAGTAGGTGCTTCCGAACACCAAACAACAGAAGTATACACAATTGTGCACCCAAGCAACGAAAAGTTGTTTCTGAAACTGAATCCGATTTTTAAAATTGGTCTTAATTTTTGAAACATTCAGTAAATTCATTTTTAACGATTCTTAATAATTAATAAATATTTTGTTCAATTAAAAGTCGCTTGTCTTGTTTTGGGAGAGTCAAACTGTAATCACTGATTATACCTGATGGTATAATTCTAAACTCCCTATTATCGTTTTCCGATTGGGCTACATCTTGGAGTAGTCATTCTTCTTGTTCTTGGCTTGTATCGCTTAAGTTTTCAGGGAAAAAAATCGAGATGAAAATGCAGGAAATCTTGAAAGACACAAGAGTTCCAATCTTGCGGTAATTTTGCAACAAATTGTGAACAATTTTGTGAAGCATTAATTTTCGAATACCAGGTTCGGTCTTTCAGGATTAAGCACTTTAACGAAGTTTTTGATGTTGCTAAATTTGATGTGAGGAGGTGGCATGAAAATGATCTGTAGGCTCACCAGTAAGGAGACGTTTCGTTTTCCTGACACATAATTTGTGAATCCAGATTGCATCCTCGTTAAAAGACCAATCACTAGCTAGAATAATACTGGCTGAGCAATTTCAAACGTAGGAGGTTGGTAGCAAAAAATTTCAATTTTTTACAGAGTAGTTGGTAGTAAGTAGTTAGTTGACTGAATAGTAAACAAACGTTAATCCTAACGTAACGTAACACCTTTCTGTTAAATAAATATAGTAACTGTACACTCGAGTGGCATCTAAATCAATTAATGTTTCAGAATTAATTTACAAACCTTGAGATCGTCTCAAATTTTCCATTGATGGTCGTTGTATTTAATTTTGAGTAGCATTTTACATAATCCGTAGTAGCATTCCTTTGTTTGTATTGACAATCGGACTGGGTCGTTTTTTATTTCTATTGTATAGCATTGTTGTATCACTGATTTATAAAGTAAAGAACTAGATTTAATACATGATGGAGTATCAAAAAGCGCATACCTACTGAAAATGCTGCTTAAAAGAGTAAATGTTTATTTACATTTGTTACTTACTGAACGCCTTGCACACTTTCAACGCACGATCTACTGACCAAATGCTTGCGGTGTCGACAGTTATGTTGAAGTAAAATTCAGACACAGCAATTTTTTTAAGTGAGTGTTTCACTGTTGTTTAATAAGGTCTTCAGATAAACGAAGCACAATGATTGCCTGTGGTATCAGATTCTTTTCACACTAAAGCTTTCCTTCTAATGCATAATATTATAACAAATTATTCTTCAAACATTCCCATTTAACACTGTTTTCATTCATAGGTATAAAACGTTACAGCGGTATTAAAACAAGGTTAATGATTGCTGTCACAGCACTTGACTCTGCACAACAACTCTAACTCTAACACTCCAGTTTCTGTAACTCGTTCTAAATTCGATTATGTACGATTTTTACACAGTCTTTAATACTGTGTTATAGGAAATTGTAAAAAAGAAATTGTTTTATGCGACAAGCTAATTTGAACTAACATTTCCGCTTACACTAAACTTTCTAAATGAATTTTGCGCACGGTGACAAAAACATGATTTTTGAATGAAATTAAAAATAACTACACTACTTTGAAATATTCACTGTTCAGAGACCAGGTCTGCGTCATTTCTAAGTCTGAAATAATATATGTATTTCTTCGATCGTCTTCTAACATACTTTATTCATATGAGAATACGCACAAATTTTGTCTGGAGTAGTAAGAAATTTGAAAGCGATACGTAACACCATTAGAACTATAATGCGTTTCGTTCGAAATTACATCATATTGACGTTTACAACACGGTTCACCTGTAGTTATTAATAGAAAACGAAACGAAAATTAAAAAGAAAACATCAGAGAAAACTGTTTCGTTTCCATGGAACGCCACTGTATACCGTATGGAAATTCTAAACTGGCAAAATGCCAGGATTATACTCAAGGAGTGTAATTTTGTATAAACGATAAAATTCTGCGCTTAATATTTACGTTTTTAGTTCTTCAACAGTCAGTCAATTAGTTCCCGCCGAATCTGTTTTTACTGATTATATTTATTTTATGATGGCAATGTGAAAA
This sequence comes from Holotrichia oblita, assembly GCA_023690525.1. Lineage (NCBI taxonomy): Eukaryota > Metazoa > Arthropoda > Insecta > Coleoptera > Scarabaeidae > Holotrichia > Holotrichia oblita. The sequence goes on along the minus strand of CM043015.1, from coordinate 184,670,871 downwards.
CGCGCAAATCGTGAGAGCTGCTCGGTCGCGAAACATTTAGTGCGATTTCCACGCGTCGGACGTAGTTGTAAAAGTGTTTTAGTTTAATATTTTCGCGGTAGATCTACAGCAGCAAAATGAAAGGTAATTTAGCTGTATTATACGGTTAAAATGATAGTTATTTTTTTTTGCCGAAGGATTATATTTAGAGCTTCTTTCATCGAAATCTCGAGCCAAGTAGTTCAAATATAACGATGCACTTTGATTTTAAATTAAACTATGAATAAATTCTATGCAAATGTACACTCGAGTATACTGCATTTTCTGTAAAATGATACAAAAATCGTCAATGGCTTTTATAATTTCGAAAACAAACAAATACAAGATCAATATATATATTACATAAAGTTTGTATATGTTCAAATATGTACAGCAGTGCGAAAGATTCCACAAGTTTTGCGTATAAATTAATATCAAATTTCCATGAAAATGGTTCTAGAAGTTTCGAAAATTGTGGCATTGTAACAAACCAATGTATTTGTTTATTTAATAGAAACTACTTCAAGTAGAAAATACAACACATCTCAGAGAAATGTGTATACATAAGAAGCTTTTGCGAAAACCTTTTTTGATTTATTATTTAAACACTACTTCTGGAATCGTCAGGACTTCCAATGTTGCAATATAATTACCGGAGTTACAGTAAGACCATATATGTATGTACCAGAACCACTAAATAGTTCCCATACACCAATTTGCACTGCAAGAACTATACTCAAGAGAAGTAATACAGCTTATGAAGCAACCGCAGCTACAACTGCCACCAAAAAAGGATTGTAGTTGGTTATATACTTTTTTTTGGCTCTAGGAACATAAATACTGCCCAACAAACTTTATGTATGCCTTACTCTATTGAAAATTGCTACTGTTATGTCACTTATAATGCTTACAATTTTACCAAAAAAGGCCCTTAGACTCATTTCTATAATTTAATTGAAAATCACGCAGCATATTCAACATTTTCAACTTCACTAATACTCATTCCATTTGTATGGTAAATACGCATTACTAGTTGCTTCATATGTTCAAAAAGAACTATTCACCTCCAATGAACTGTACGAACTATTCATTACTAGCTGACTTTACAGTTCGTTTTGATCTAGGGAAAGTTTCAATTACATATTACTCTACGTCGAACGGTGCCAATAGAGTCGACATTATTTTACCCCTGAACTCGAGTGAGATTTAAGAATCTTTATTCTGTAGCACCACAAGTGCCAGCGCCATTTGTCGTTAAAAAACGCTGCATGTTTTGTTTGCCTAGTCCAGCTGACAATAAGTAATTTCCTATTAATGCACTATTTCATATGAATACGAACCGCAGCATGAGAATTGAAAAACAGTTCCTGTCGAACTATAAAAAAGAACCATCCATTTAATGGTTTAAAAGTTTATGACAGAACTATTCAGCAAAGTAAAATGTTGGGCCCATAACTAATAGGGAAACACACCGAGTTTCAAGAAACATAACTAATTGTAAGACAGATAAATTGCACCAACAGCAACACGTTTATATGTAACTGGTAGAAATCGAAAACTATAACAGTTAGAATACTGTCGTCTAAGACTTTCTTGTAGTAAAGTTGACGCATTGCAAAACAAATCTTACAAACGTTTTGATATCTTGTTGTATTACCAAAAAAGGAAAATTTTGCGACTATAAATGTTTGAGGCAAATATTTAGTTTAGTAACCCTGAAAAGTTGGGTTACCAGGTTGGGTACTGGCTATAAATTTATCTCTTTAGATTAAAATTACTTAAATACATCAAAATCGCCTTTATTTTCTCAAATTTTGTACACCTTTAAATATAGAATTCAACATAATGTTACCATCTTAAAATAAAAATTTTCAAACATTACTAGTCAGACGTTATAAAACGTTAAAATTTATAAAAGAAATTGTTTTCCACACTTATAGCTTTCCGAAATAATTTCACAATTACAACTATAAAATCGTAAGAATTAGGAGGTTGGCTCCACCAAATCCCTGGTCTGGGACAATTTTTTGATCAAAATTTTAAGACACTGTACAGTCACTATGTCAAATTACTTAACAGCAAGGTGTTAGGTTACCAACTGCTCAATGTTACTAACAATAAGTGAACATTGCTCCGTCAATCTCCTTCATTTGAAATTGCTTACTCAGTATTTTATCTGCTTATAAAACGTAAGATATTAATTGCTACAACTGTCGAAATTATAAGATAATAAAAGAGCTTCTTTAAATTGAGTCATGTTACACTTTGTTGTGTTAGACGACGAGGTTCAAGACATTATTTTACAGTATTCTATAGTCAGTATGCTCTCCCATAATTTTAAAAAATTACCAATAAATAAGACAAGTATGAGATATATTATCCAAATTGTCAATAAATGAAGTAAAATAAAACGTTTACAAAGAAAAATATTTATGCTAAAAAAATATCTATGTGTACAAGTTACCTTTTGCTCTTAGACGCTTGTTAACTGAGATAAACTGAAGTTCCACCAAAGAAATACGAATTTGGCTATCAACATTTTTCATTTCTCTGGTCTACTCTTTAACAAAAACTCCAAAAGAAAAAGTTGAAATAAATAAAATCAAACATTTTGTTAAAAAAAATAATTATAATTGCAATTGTTCGCATTCAATTTTAAAATCTACCGCGTATTCTTTAAAAAATAATATTACCCTTTAATTTTTGTTTATCTAAATAATTACAATTACAATAATATTAATTTCTATGAAACAGGTAAAACAAAATCTTTGATTTAATTTGGTTAGATTTTTAATTTAGAATTACTAACAAAAAGTAGGCCAGGAAAATTGAATATGTTAGATGAATAGAACACCCTGTATCTCAGACAATAAGCGTATAGGAAAAAGGTATCCACATACAGACTTTTTGAAACCATTTAAAACACCAAACAATCTTAAAAAGACAGGTTAAAAAACAAATCCATTCAGAAGTTATGGTGGAAATATAATTTCAGTTGAGTTTATCAAGCATTTGAAATATTAAACATTTTTCAAGAAAGTCCAAAAGTAACTATTTTTGTCAAATTGTAAATAAAGTAAATGGTCCTGGGTGCTAGTGGCAGTGTGATGACTGAAATAATTATTTGCAAATATGTAACTTAAGAGTCTGTCAGTTTCCATGAAAAATATAAGATTTTTATTTAATTTTTTCATTGCCATTCATTTCTTTCGTCTCGTTAACCCTCTCTCCCTCTCCCTCCCCTTCACCCTAACGAGCAAGGTCAGGTAGGGCGAAACCATAAATCTTCTGGAATACTTTTGCGAATAGGGTGATTGCTGCGATTATGCTATGATACAAGACTATTACAAGATTTTTTTTTTGTTTGCTTTAGGATTGGTGGGATGGAAATCTTTATTTTGTTTCAATTTCACCCACATTTTGTCAATAAACATACAAAAAATCAAGCTCTCACCGCAATATGGGCTCAAGAAAGTTGTATTTAACACAAACCACTTCCAGATTCAAAATATATTTTAATGATAGGTTATTTACAACCGACAAACTTTTTACGATTTCAAAAATATTTAGATGTCTCAATACATGTTAATAACCCGAGAGGTAAAAATGGCCTATCCTAGTGTACAAAGTTCAATGGAATCCTAGCTGAAATAATTTCATCATTCTTATCCTGCTATACTCTTTACAAACAAAATGTGCAAACGCTAAATCTCAAGTACTTACGCTATTACCAAATATTATTAAATCCCGTTCATGTTTTAAAATAGTATTGTTTTCATATATATGTATCTAAATCCTTATATCCGGTCATTATTTATCTATAATAATAGTAATATCCTGTCCGTTAAAATAAATAGAATCGTTTCTATAATATATCCTCTGCATTGTATAAGTCTCCGTTTTAAAATCTTAGTTTACTGAAAAAAATATTCTAAAAGAAATACGCGAAAATTGTCATCTGCTTGGCGCAAACCGATTATATTTTTAAAAACGTTAGTCAGTAAGCCAATTCCAGATATTACGTCTACGAACTATTCCTCTGGCGGAACTCCCTCAAGCATGAAATGCATATAATTGTACACATTTATTAATAATTTTTGACAGATATGCCCTTTGATGTTAAATATACTAGCGAGCAATTGAAAGTAAACGATTTACCGATTAACATTGTCAAAATTAATTAGCGGAATGTTGTCGTTTGAAACTTTCAGAAATGATCAGTTCGTTCATTCATCTATACACATGACATCAAATAACTGGCCAAAAACTTTGTAAATGTATGTATGTACACTTGCCTTAGGAGCTATGAAAGAAGCATATTTAATCGCAAAGCACAAATGGAAAGTAATGATGCAAAATAATGAAGCGTGTCTACGTAATCAACTAAAAATATCGTCATGATTCAAATAAGACAAAGGGCTGAGCTTTATTAATGGTAACTCGTGATCAGTAAATTAAATACAACGAATCGATCAATATAAATTACATCCACTTAATCATGTTTATATAAATTCGCCAATATATACATATTTAGTAATCATGACGATATTTGTCACTGTCGATCGACCAGAAAGAAATTTATTTTAATGAGACGATAAATGCTTATGAATATGTATCATTATATTAGGGAATAAATGGTTACATTCACATATTTTACAAACAAGCCTAATTCTAACACATTTTGGCATGCATTAGGAATTATACCAGTTTTGACTCACTGTATAGCTACACCGAAAGCTTATTTTGTCGTTATAAAAGAAAATTTTGTTGCTACAAACAAAAGATACATGGACAGTCGGTTGTATCAGAGCATATCCCAGAGAACATATGTGTCCTTTATACGAGTATTATAGTGTATGTTCTATGGATGTGGGTAAGACATCCCCTGGGATTTCTGTATAAAAGCCATGTTTATGACAAAAAAAGAAATCTAAAGGTGCCAGGTCCGGACTATACAGTGCATGATCTAGTCATTTAATCCGAAAGTTTTCAAAGTCTTGTTTGTTTGAAGCGCAGTGTGCCTTGAAGCATTGTCGTGATGAAAGACAATCTCCGATCTAGGGCGTCGTGAAGGAGCCTCTTCAACGAGATCTGGCAAACATACTGTCGTGTGTATAGCTGGACTGTTGTGATAGGTACTGATTTTGAGAAACTAGCTACCATTTTCCTTCCAACACTTCGAGATTTTTTCATTTTAGCTGGATTAGGTACTGCTAGAAACACCCATTAAACCGATTGCCGTTTTGATTCCTGTGATGACATAAAGAATCTGAGTTTGCAGTGAGTGATCTAAAATTCAAACATAGTGTTAATACTTGCATTAAGCGAGCTTACTGTTACTAGAAAATGATAAACCTTCATTAACACATTCTTGACACCACTGCTGAGATACTGCTATGTGGTTATTCAGTATGACAGTTTTGCCTTATATTAACTTAGGATATCCATCAAATCTTCCAAGAATTAGAAACCAAGTGGTCTACTTAAAAATAATTGTAATTAAAAGCTGAATACTCACTCAAACTTGCAACCTCCAAAATCACTGATAAATGAACAAATTCTGAGCATAGCAAGGAATCTTTAGGAGATTCTACCCAGGATTGCTTGTAATACCCTAAAGAATTATAATAATATTCTCATTGCTGGTTAATCTGAATTTATCCTAAATTTAAGTATCTCATATAGATATGTAATGTTGGCAAATTTGATTAACCCATTCAAGAGATCAGTTTTGCAGTCATTCAAAAATGTTAATTTTATAATTTAATATTTTTTTGAATGACTATTAGACATATTGTCAATTAATTACACAGCAAAACGAAAATAATTTCTTGAATCAGAATCCGAGGTCTAAAAAACTCCATCACGGCAGTATTACGGTGTAACCTCAAAAAACGGCATAATCGACTACTTAACACTTTAACATTTTGACTTAAGTCGTAAACTAAGAAATTAATCAATTAAAACCAATAACCCCTTAAACACATTGCCTTATAACTCCATAAACCCATAATCCCTTAATCGATAAAAGAAATTATTACAGTCAATCTGTATCATCGCAATATGTCAAAGACAGTATCGATTCCGTGGGCCCATTTCAAAACACCTAATAACTCCATAACTTAACAACCTTATGATTCTGCTAGTAAGGCTTTTGTAAAGTAGCTTTCTCATTCTATTCAACTGCCATTTGTAATTGTGTCTCAGAAAATTGATACTGCAACCCTAGATTCTATTCCCAATCATACTTACATGTTTTCATTCATACGACTTTTAAAGAAATTTATTAAATTCATTATCCCATACATCCTTTGGTTTATGAGGGTGTTCAAGGTTATTAGGTTAGGGATTTAGGGCATTATAGGGTTAACGGTTTATGGAGTTATGGAGTTTAACTAATTGGTTTCTTAGTGTACGACTTCAGTCAAACCGCGTGTGAATAGCAGTGTCGAATAGCTTAGACTACGTGGTTTTGACGGTTATTAGATTATAGTATTAAGTAGGGCTGGGCGATACCGACATTTTTGGTATCGGGTATCGATTCCGAGTACTGGAATCGGTTAAGTATCGGCAGGTATTGATACTTGGGAACCGATATCTTGGTATCGATCTTTTGAATCGATACCTCCTTGAATCCTTGATCCTTGAATTGTTACCTCAAATTAATTCCTTGAATCGATACCTGGAATTGATTCCTTGAATCGATACCTTGGTATACCTAGACTGCTATAAATGTTTTCAAATAGATTTCAATAATTATATTCAATAACATATCTACGGTATCAAATGTACAATATTATGATACTTTGGCTTTTTTACAACAATTAATTATTGTTATTGTACGCGAATCATTACACCTACCTACCCTCATTTATTAATATTTGAGAGAATATATGAAAACTAGTTCCATAAATATTTGTCTACAAATAATTTTTTACGATATCGTAGTTGTTACTGTAGTTCGTTGGTATCGATACCTACGTATTGATTCCGAAGTATTGATTCCAAGGCACCGATACCTAGGTATCGATTCCAAGGTATCCATACACAAGGTATCAGCGAATCGATACCTGTTATGGTATCGAATACTGGACGATGTATCGATACTTCGCTCAGCCCTAGTATTAAGGGATTATGGGGTAATTACGAGGTAATGAAGTTAAGGGTTTATGAGGTCATAGGGTTTAACTAATTGGTTTTTTAGTTTACAGCGGAAGCCAAAACGTTACAATATTAAATAGCTTACATTATGTGTTTTTTTGATGTTAGGCCGCAACCCTGACGTGCTAGGACTTTTTTGACCTCGGATTGGGATTCAACAATCCCAAAAACATGTGGTAAATAAAATCTGACTCCCAAACGCAAACAATTCTTTTTGTGTGGCTGTCTTATTCAACAGTGTTGTATGACACTGACTATTACATTAATATCTCTGCTAAGAAAAAACTCAAAATATATTTAGTGCTATAGCCACACTGGCATTTCAATATATAAATTTCCAAAACAAAAAAGCTTCGAAATACAACTTAATAGAGTTATAATTTAACTTTAGCATTCCACGACATGTCAAAGTGATTTAATAGTTTTGAAGTATTCTCTTGCCAAAGTTTTCAATATAGAGCTCTTCTATTGGACTACCTTAGTGTAGACTTCGAAAAGTGTAAAAAAATTGACATCCATTAAACGTTTATTTATTTAATTTATTTTGATTAAAACCAAAATAAGATATTCACCTTTTAGTGATTTTCAAACAAAAATAATTTATTCTAAAATTTACCAATGCATCCTGCATCTAATTTGTCCCTAAAACGTGACATTTAAATGTCATTCGAAATACTAACGCATAAAACCTTCGGCAGTAGGTAATCATTTAAAACCTGTTTATGTAAGTTAATTAATCAAATTGGTCTTACGTAACATAGAGAATATAAAATAAAAAGTAGAACAGTATAAATGCACCTGTACCTAGGAATAGGATTATTTTAAAGCTAGATGTGCGAGAAAGTATTATATTATGTACATAGTAATATTATGCAAAATTTGTTTATAAATATCGATTTATCGCATAGTTAAAAACCTTGTCTTATCTTCTAACATTAGTAAACTTTAACAATAAAATTCATATTATTTGTTTTGCTGAGACAAAACTGCGTTTCAATAAATATATGTACATAATTTCTTACCTACTATGTATGCATGTACGAGTATACATAAATTGCTTTACATCTAGATACATTAAATAAATAAGTGTATACAGCCTGATACAAGTATATACAGTCCGGTTCTAACCTTATGACATTCATAAGGCAGTATAGGCTTAAAAAAAGACACACGTTTTACAATTCATAGCTAGGTACCTAAGACTTTTAAGTTTATGTCAAGCAGGTAACTGCAAACACAAAATGTGTAATGAAATAAAATTTTGTTCTATTATTATGTTCATATGAGTAAATAAATTCTTATAAAATTTTAGCGTGGTATTATACTCAGTGAGCTCTTTAAAATTAGATGTGACTCGACCCTCCATTTAAAATTTTGATACTATATCGCCCCCTGTCGTCAATCTTTGAAACTAAACAGAAATTTTATTTCAGGAATGATAATTTTTCATATTAATGACCCCAAACTGGAACCTCTCTATTAAATCGATCATAAGTTAGCAGGAGGGGAAGGGGGAACATACTTTAGAACCGCACTGTATACGTAGATGATATTAATGACGTAATTGGCTACTGCAGTGATCACGCTAATTAGTAGTGGGAGGAAGAAAAAAAACATTTCTGACGCATCTACAATATAGTCCGTCTAGAAAATAGGAATTCCTATCACGCTGTATAATAAATCGGTTAATGTGAAATCCTTTGTCATTAAATTAAAATACTAAAAAATTTTTTTGCAAAATTGCCGGCATTTGTTAACAAACTAAACGTAACGAAACACATTTAAATAAGTAGCACTTTCCAAAAAGAATTCCAAAATATCTCAAAAACCATAAATTCTAGACTACTCATTGCTTATGCCTTTTGTGAAGAAAAGAACTTAAGCTATAAAAAAATTAAACAATATACATGCTGTTCCATTAAAGAAAACACAACTTCAGTTCGTTACTTACTTGTGAAACATCCTGTATAGTTCGATATAATCTTAGTATATGCTCTTATAGGCCATCTATATTATGTACTCAGTAAATTCCATTTTGTACCCGCAATAGAAGACCCCGAACTAGATTTGTTAGCCCCTGTATATACTCAAGTATTTACAACTGCACAGATCTCAAAGTATCGTCGTATCACTAACAGTTTACGAAATTTTTCTCATTAAAATCTCTACTAAAATTTATTACCGCAGGTAAGGATAAATACGGTAATATGATAAGTGCTGCGATAAACTATCTAAATAACATATTCTGTTATAGATTATAATACAGAAAATTTAATATAACAATGTTAGATTAAAATTTAACGCAGCTTAGAATCTGATTCTCTATCTGTAATTCGTAAAACTTTCACCAAAACAATATTTCCAACATGTCTATCAAACGATTCTTTTCGAGAAATAGTTATAAAATTAAATATCAAAGGTGTAAGTGATTTTCTTTAATGTTTATTTATACAAAATATCCTTAAACTGTTAATCACAATATTTTTTTCTTCTTACAGTAAAAGACATTCCACCGGTACCAATAAAGACTTACAAGTGGGAAGATATCCGAAGAGAGAAGAGGAAGGGTCGCTATCCCTACACATACTTGAGCAAAGAACCGTACAACGAAGACATAGATCCAAACCAATTTAAAATGGATACATTGAAACCCAGTAAGAGTGCTTCTACATTGGAAAAATCCGGTAGCGGCGTCAATATACAGGATATAACCGATAAAAGTGTGAACAACGGTAAAGACTACCTAGAAGTCCACGAAGGTATCGTCGATGCACCAGACAGTTCAAATGAAGACAACGTAAGTCAATATTTGGATAAAGACGACGATCCACCAGTTATCGTTGAGCATTTAGAAATACCAGGTCCTAGCAAGGTAGAGGAGAAAATGGATGTAGATGATGATAAACAAGGAGAGCGTGCTAAATCCGAGGAACCTAAACGGAAGAGGAAATTGTCCATTGAAAGCAGTTACAGCAGGATCAGCTTATCTAAGCTGGGTGTGATGAAAAAGCTACGCGAAGCTAAAGAAAAGTTAAAGTTACCCAAATTTAGTTTTAGTAAATCGGAATCTAAATTAGACATTCCTAAACAGTCTAAAGAACGAGAAAGAAAGAAATCTAATAGTAGAGAAGCTGCGAAAAAGACGTTACAAGCGTATTTGGAACCCAAAAAAGATAATGCTCCAGTTTACATACACATACCGCTAAAACCACCCCCTGGAGAAACAGATGAATTTTCTTACCTGGAATTTGAAGAAAAGAAACCCGATGCTCCTTCAGCACCAACAATAAATGTTGATAAACAGGATGCGGAAAAAACCACCGACGCAGAGCCGACAGACGAACCAGGCGTTCAATTTATTATACTAACAGCACCTTCAGACGACGAAACTTTAAATAATCCAGATACGCCTTCTACGGGAACCACCAAAAAGTTCCTAGAAAATGTTACATTAAAGGACTTACAGTCACTTCCCCAAGAATGCATTGACAAAATTTCCCCGGATATGCCTATCGACGGCATTATTTTCGAAGATGTAGTTCAAGTAAAATACTTCGATGAATACAATAGACCGATAGGAACCACTGAAACAAGCAAAATACACGAGGTAACTGAAGGAAATTTACCAAAACTCGAAAAAAAATTGAGTCAAAGGAATTTAGCGAAAGAACTAGAAAAGGAAATAGCCTCCTCCATGGATTCTTTACAAAAAATTGCACGGCAGAATACTCTTAAAAAACTTAAAGAAGACCATAAATCAAGAAGCAGCGAAGCCTTGAGGAAACTGGATAATGGTAAACAGAGAACAACGCAAGAAGCACCAGAATTAACAAGTGTTTCAAAAGCTTCCGCGGACGAACTTCCAAAAGCTTCAAAAGTTGAACGAGCTAAATCTGAAAAAATTAAAAGATCTAAACCGGAAAAATCCGGAGAACCAAAACCGGGAAAATCGGATGAATCAAAAACCGATAATGCAAAGCTACAAATCGCAAAGGAAGAAAAGAAAGAAATCCCAAAATCATCCTCAGAAGAACCACAGGCGGCTGATAAAAAGGTGATGTATGATGAAGAAGATGGTTTGAAATTAAGCGAAGCTGCCGTTAAAATGATTAACGAAGAACTCGCCAAAGAACAATTACCTAAAACGGATGAAGAACAACTGAAAGCTGCCGCCAAAACAGATCCCGCTAAGAAAAAGGTATCGTTCAAAAGACGTTCGAAACAAGAAGACCCGCATGGCGTATATGAAGATGTGCAAGTCACTTCCGATAGCAAAAAAGTAGATGGTAAAGAGCAACAAACTAAAGAGCTGAAAGTCATTGAACCATCTCAATCTATGTCTGTCGATGAAGAGAAGTCTTATTTGGATGACAAAATCATGAAGATGACTTCACTGGAGGAGGATTATAATAAATGGTCAAAAATAACGTAAGTATATCGATAATTTATTTGTAATAACTATAAAAGTATAAAAAATATTATTTAATTATTCAAAAGTATACCAGAATCAACTCCGAATGATTACGATTCAGAGCAGTCAGCCATTGTCGATGACTGTTGACATTACATGTGTCAATAAAGTATAATATGCTATGAATCTCGTTTGTGTACACAAAATTGGAGTATAAAAGAAGGTAACCACAATTAAATAGTTAAATTAGTGGGCAATAAAATATATGGTATTAGATAATTGTTATAAAACAAAAATGAGTTTTAGAATGAACAATAATAATGATATATATTGATATATAGACTATAAATAAAACCATGTACAGTGTTTTTTTAATGTTTATAGTTAATAAAATCACATCATAATCTAATAAGAAATTGGAAAGTGCCTGCCCACCAATATTTGCCTAATAGAGTAGCAAATAATATTAAAGTGTCATGACCATTTTGAATTATTTCAATTTTAGATCCACATTTCTAATTATTTATGAATATATCAGCAATTTGAAATTTTAAGGTGTGCCATAAACATAATACACAGTGCGTACACTTTAACTGGAATAAATGCAGTAAAAGGGCAGTAGACTTATTCTCAATAAATTTCCTAAACTAGCAAACTTCTTCTGGTAATATATGGGGTTTGATGTAATGGGGGTGCTGATAAGTACCCTACCTTTTTTCCTCAAATGCAAACGTACGAAGTGTGGCAGAAAAGTAATGAGACTGGCAACACTGCAAGTGATCTGGCAACGCTGCGCTGTTGTCCTTGATAGACCTCGTGTATCAGTACCCTCCAATAGCTCAGTGCGAGTTTCAACTCGTTCTGTTAACGACGTGATTTTTGTGATTGCTATTAGCGAAGTTGTGTTTTGGTTGCTGAACAGCGGAATTTGGAGCAACGTTGTGCCATTAAATTTTGTCTTAAGCTTGGAGAATCGGCAACTGTGACAGATGAAAAGTTAAAACATGCCTATGGGAAACATTCTTTATCCCGAGCTCAAGTTTCTCGCTGGCACAAATCATTTTTGGAAGGCAGAGAACACGTTGAAGATGAACACCGTTCCGGGAGGCCTTCCACTTCTAAAACCGACGAAAACATTGAATGTGTCAACACTCTAGTGAGATCCGACCGTCGTTTAAAATTAAGAATGTTGTGTGAACAATTAAATTTGAACAGATTTACCGTTCATCAAATTTTGACTGAACACTTGCACATGCGAAAAGTCTGTGCCAAAATTGTGCCGAAAAACCTCACAATTGAGCAGAAGGACATTCGAAAAAACAAGTGCCTTGATCTTCTTGACAGAATCGCTAATGAGCAAGATTTCTTTAGTCGTGTGATCACAGGTTAATCATGGATTTTTGAATACGATCCTAAGACCAAAAGCCAAAGTTAAGAGTGGCACACTGCAAACTCTCCTCGACCAAAGAAGGCTCGAATGAGCAAATCGAATATTAAATCAATGCTGATTTGTTTTTTTGACAAAAGGGGAATCGTCCACAAAGAATTTGTTCATCCAGGACAAACTGTCAATCAAGTTTTTTATAAAGACGTCCTTGAAAGGCTCAGAAAAAGGGTAATTTGCGTGAGACCAGACATTGCAGAGAAATGGATGCTCCATCATGACACTGCTCTCTCCATAACAGAATTTTTGACCTCAAAAGGCATTCCTGTGGTTCCCCAGCCCGCCGATTCACCTGACCTTAGTCCCTGTGACTTTTTCCTAAATTGAAAAATGTCCTGAAAGGACGTCATTTCGGGACTTTAGACAACATCCAAAAGAGTGTAACGGGCACAGTGAAGACCATACCGGTTGGAGACTTCCAGCGCTGCTATCAACAGTGGGAAGAACGTCTCCTTTGGGGTGTAGCTGCCCAAAGGAACTACCTTGAAGGGAATAACATTGATGTTTGAAAAAAATTAAAACTAGTAAATAAAAAATCAGTTTAATTACTTTTCTGCCACACCTCGTACATGTCCCTTAATTTGATAAGAGTCTTAATGATTAATTCAACACTCCATTTAGCTTTGAGATTTTGAGATGAGGTAAGTGTCAAAAAAATTGGAACCTAAATTGCAAAGGATAACTACTTCAATATTAAAAAAATAATCACACCATCTACCAATCAACACCACATGACTTCCTATATAAAACTGCATAATATATTTTTATTGATCAAGATATAAAAGGGGATAAAAAAGTGCATGCACAGATATCGATTAAAGTTAATTTTTTTTATAACGTCAAACGGAATTTGATATTGAATCGATCTAAATTCTAAGGCAAATGCGAAATAGTTACATCTTAAGTCGGTCTACAGACGCAGGCTTAATAATGAGTCATGGCCAGCCGATGCCCCCTGTAATTGGTCTAAACTGTTAAGGCATGAATTATTATCATTTATTTTATTTATCTTTTAAAAAATTGTAATCATCAGTAGCAAAAATATTAAGAATTGCAAAGAAACGTCCTTATAAAATTCAAGTGGTACAGGAATTACTTGCAGATGATGAATACGTTCCTTAAACGGTCACATTAATCGACAAAATTATCGATACTGGCCTGATACCAATTCTCACTGGATGCGAGAGACCCATACACAGTATTCACAAAAAATAAACGTTTACGCCGACATAATTTAGTGTCAAGTAATTTTATCTTAATGGGCAAAAATATCCTTAGACCTTATTCCAGCATTATCGATCTTATTTCTTGATCAGCTAAACCCAGACCCGCCCCATGAGGGGATACGGTTTCGACAAGATAGAGCACTACCACACTATGCTTTAAATGTTTACTTAGACGAAATCCTTCCCAACATGTAGATTGAAAGATGAGGTCTTATCGAGTGGCCGCCAAGATCGTTTGATCTTACGCCATATGATTTCTTTTTATGAAAATATCTCAATAGGAAAGCTTACGTGACAAAATCAGGTAGTATTGATAAGGTTAAAAACAGTATCAGGTACGAAATGAAACAGATATCACTGGAAATGTTTGGCAATGTAAGGAATGAATTTTATGTTAGATTAGAATGTTTTGCGTTTCATTTTCTATTTTATCTTGGAATTAACCCCCTCTCAAGAGCTCAAAAGTAACTAGTGTGTGAAATTAGTCACTCAGCACCTTCGACAATAAAACTTTTTACAAATATAATTATTAATATAATGCACCCAGTATTATGTCCTAAATCACGACACTGCAAGGTAAGAAATATTCATTTTCACTTACATAATAATTATTTTCAACAACTAGAAACTCTTTAAGTTAAATGAATTGATTATCACCAAGTGGATTTTTTGAAATTACATTCGTTTAAGAAATGATAATAATGTCAACAAGATATGATCGTAATAATTTAAAATAGCTAGTGAATGGTAGCTTGTATGTTATCTAGTCTTTTGACATCTTACATTGACGATCATTTCATTTTTGTCCGGATAAACAAGATGGCCAAGATTGTAGACAATCAATATTAACATCGTCATACAGACAAACATTTTAGACATTCATTCTTCAACTTTGGAACCAACAACTTTCTTTCTTAACTTGTTGAAAATTATTTATGTTAATATGTCTTTATTTCAATTTTCTTCACATTTTTAATATTTCCTGTATCTCCAGTTTCTTTTTCGTCTACACCTTCAATTAAGCCAATTCGCCAGTGTCTTCTCTACCTTTTTTTGGCAAGAATTACTCACTTCCAGACGCGATGTCATTTTCTGATCCTGAGAAGAGATCCAATAAATAGCCTGCAACACTTTCTCCGGATGCAACATTGAGCTTCTTACACTTTACATATCTGTATTCTTTGTTCTTATATTGAGATTCCACAAATAAAGTTTTCATACCACATGCTTCCAATGATGATATTTGGCTAACGTCTTTCTTGTTTCAGCTAGGAACTTTACTTATAACTTTGTTTCAGACCTGTGTCTTCAAACCCAGAGTGAATATTTTTAACAATAGAGGATAAGACTGGCTTCTTCAAAATTCGAGGAAAGTGATCCGAGCTTTGAATTCTTCCATGTTTCCAACACAATTCTAAAAAAAACTAGGCAAATTTGACAGCTCTAAAATAGGTCACATCAAAAAGCTAGCTAGCTAAATTATCTTCAATCAGAACCTTCATGCCAATTTGTCTTCTGTAATAAGGCGCAATTACTTTGAAAGACCAATTTTCAGTCAAATCAACCTAACTTATTCTGATTATGTACCTATAGAATCCTCTGGACCGCCTCGAATCCACATGAACTACAAGTTGTCTGATTTATAAACAACGTATTGAACAACATAGTCACAAATGTTGTAAGAATAAATATAACCGAATTGAGCAGTTTTAATCGTATCGCACACTTTTTCAGTATGTTTCATGGGTCGCGAAATAAGTCTTGGCCTGCTAGAATCATCCACAAAGATTGTTTCATCAAAATAAATTAAATTATGAGCGAAAATTTCCAATGTGCCAAAAAAATCATTTAAAACTTGCCGAGAAATGTTAGCACACGCTTTTTTAAAGTTTTCTAATAAATGGACCTTTAAAACATATTTCTGTCTTTTTAGAATGTCTACAACCCAATCTTTTCCGGGTATATTAGTAGCTTTTAACTAAACATTTTATGTTGTCTTTCTCGTAAAAATATCCTCATTCGACTGCTGCTATAATCCCCACTACAATGACTGTTTCTCCATCGAACTGAAAAAAGTTTGCCCGACAATTTTCCTATAATATTTGTTGTGTTTCTCATAGTCTTATTATCCAAATAAGGACTTCATTATTTCTTTCCATCTCCTAATCGAGGAGTTTAAAAAAGTCGTTGAAAAAAAAACCATCATCTTCAAAGAAAAATTTAAAGTATTTATCATGCTAATGAATCATACTGTATATTGGAATACTACAATCAACCTAATCAATTACATCTGATATATAAACAATAAATTCATATTTTAGGTACAGCTTTATATAACATTTCTGCCCTATTAATCAAATACCACACGCAAAATACTTTCATAACTACTGTTAACTACCAAAAAGACAAAAATTTCATCCATTACGCAACATTATCCTGGCGCACGTCCAAATAAGATGGTCCCGAACAGATAAAGCTCACAACCAGCATCAAGTCGTTAAGCCGTCTTCTTTTCATGTGTCAAAAATAGATGTCACTTCGTGAAACGATCGTCAGTATTCGGCCTGAACAGAAATGGCCCAACAATAGGCGCATACTAAAATTAAACAGTGGCCGGTGAAAATTCGTATCGGGTACATAGCGTATACGGGTCCAATACCCTCCTACGGGATCGAGTTGAGTCATCGTAAGTCGCGAAATGAAATAATACCAGGATGAACCCCGCGGAAGCGGCCCGCCTCATAAATCAACAACATCAGCATCCGTCTAGAGAACTTCGGCGCGGTTCCCTGGATGGACATGTGAGATCGAGGTCCGAAGGTACTGCTCGACGTTACAGGAAACGTCATACAACTAGACAGTCGTCCACGGAATCTTCGGCGACATCCTTAGACGTACGATGCGCCTGCCAATATTTTCAGGGGGATACTCTGTTTCCTACCGAAAAAACGGGGAAACCCCTGACAGTTCGGAATAACTTGTTTACAGAAAAGAAAGTGGTCTTTAAAATTCGGTACGTAACTATTGTTTCATCCGTCGTAATTTTTTGAACGACGCTGTATACTCTGTCTAAATGGGACAAACAGGAAAGTGGGTTTAGTGCTTTACTGGTTTTTTTTAAAGCTTATGAACGCAGGTTTATTTGCGAGTGTATATATGTGACATCTCTATAAATACGTTTAGAATATTTTGGCAAAGTTTGCAGATGTCAGATTTACAGTCTAAGCCATTTAAAAAAAGTAAATAATAGTATGTATGTATGTACATACGTCTGAATAATTAATGTATATGAAAGGGATATTTTGAATTTGTCGAGATATAATTTTCTATTCATTCAGTGTAACAGTTGCAAACCATAAATATATATGAATAATCGAAATATTTGTTTTTATACATAAAACTATTTCAATATGCTTCAGGCATAATATTACCACACTTCTTTTCGACCAATAAAGGTCTTCGAAATATGCTACTAATGGCAGGATCGACTTTCTTGTAGATTAAAATTAATTTCATTATCGGTATTCGAACTGATTAATTTAGTTGATGTGTCTTGTTACAATTTTTTATTCGTAATTACATTTTTAAAATTAGAATCCATGTTTATGGTGCTCCAATGTCAATACAAAATTATATTTTTAAATTATACGAGTGATTTTATGCTGTTTCTATCTCTACAACTAAGAAGATAACACAGAACAACAAATTTTCTTTTTTTTTTGTTTTCTTTATGAATTATATACAAACTTATTTTGTTTTATATTGCTAATAATTATTATAAAACCAAATATCTTCTATCACGTCTGGTATTATAAACAAATGAAATTCATATTGATCATACAATACTAACACTAACAAAGTATATATGCTATTCTGGGACGTATTTAGAAAGTCTTTCTTTTCACTTTTCTTTTATATTGGGATAAAGAACATTCCGAAATTAAAGTCCAACAGTAGTCAGCAAGCATCTCGCTATTCCACTTGCCCTGACAACGTTTTTCAATAGTGGAAATATCCTGATGAAATCTTTCCCCATGCTCGTCACCAACATCGCCAAGATTCGGGGGAAAGAAGTTCAAGTGCGAATGCAAGAAATGTATTTTAAGACTCATATTACAGCCTAATGCATGGTAACTTCTAAGAAGTTCACTAACAATTTCCTCGTAATCTTCAGATTTTTTATTTCCTAAGAAATTCTTTGTCACACTTTTAAATGCATACCAAGCAGTCCGTTCTAAATCGCTCAAGAGTACGTCAAATTCTCGATCCTGTTGTAACAGATTAATCTGGGGTCCTACGTATATGTATCAGAATGTAAGGGAAAAAAAAAACCTGTTTTATGTGTGTTTTATCACTTTTCACCTATAGAACGATAAAAGTTTTGATGCCAACTTTTAACGGAGCTAAACAAATGTAATAATTGTCATCACTCTATCCAAGGCTTGTGGATAAGATGATTCATGATTCGGTAATTTGTTATAATGACTTCCGGGTTTTTATGTCGTCATAGTCTCGTCATATTTAATTAATATTTAATTTCACCACTAATATAAGTGGCTTCTTTAGGAGTAAAACTAGAGGAGAGGAGTTCCAGAAGGTCACGGTAATTCGACGTATAAACCACGCTAGAGGTGAAAACCTTCTGACTAGTGTTCTTTGATTCTAGTTTGAATTGACCTTCCAGTTTCGCCTATGTACACTGAAGCACAGTCACGAGGAATTTTGTAAATGCCTTTATGGGAGAGAGCATGGCGAGTGACCTTGGGCCAAGGAAGAATTTGAGAGATTCTGTTTAATGATGAGCTGGATATTTGTTTAAAAAATTTCCTATATTTTTTGTATTTATACACAACCGGACTATTTTTTGTAAGTTTTCTTTTCCAATTTTCTTCTTCTTTTTTTTTTGATTCCATACCAGTTTTGCACCTGGTAGTACACGCAAAGTAAGCTGAAAACGTGAATCTTGTATGTCTTCTGATTTCACACCCTCTTATTCAAAGGGGTTAATGCGTGGAGTAGTTCGTGTTTTTTGATAAGCAATATATTTTTCCTTGCTGTCGTGTTGCAATCATCAAACGCGTAAACGAACAGAATATTTGCAGCTGCTCCTTTTTGTTTTAAACTATTAGCGGAATATAGTCTGTAGACTGTAGAAACACAGGTTTGGCTCTTGTAGATTTATAAAAATATATTTATGCTGCTAATGCTGCAGTATGAAAAAAACAAAATCAAATATGAAACACAAGGAAACAACTGGGTCGATAATCATTACATCTTCTTCAGACAGCGTAATTTCAATAGTAGCCTCTACCATTTTTCTGCCAGCATTAAAATAAAATGAACTGATTTCATTGTCTAAAGACTATTCTTAGGAAACTGGAACAAACGTATCCCACATGGTCTGGTACTATGCTGCATTCTCTAGAGCGAGAGGAGATAATAGAATGTTGATCCTTCTACACAAAATGCTATTTATCGTTATGCCTGCTCAACATGACTTCGAACAATCCGAAAAAATACAGGGAATTTAATGTCTGCTTTGGACAGAAAATTTAAGCCAGTGTAATAAGTTTTACATTAGCAATTTTTACGTTCTTAAACCTTGCTCTCCCAAGATCTACTATTTAGGTTTTTATCCAGCCTCTTCTGACAAACGAACTGGCCAAAATTAGAATAAGCTCTATCATACTGAAGCCATATATGTACTGTTATTGGATGTATCAAAAACTAGTTCAATTCTTAAAAAAACTAAATAAAAGTCTACCTTAGAAGTATATTTTCAAAGAAATACCCTTCCAGAATCTAATTCGAGCCAAACATGGATTTTGTGGCAATACTGAGTGTGTCGATCGAGATACCATTTAGGATTGTGTGCGGCCCACTTTGTCTACTAACTGTACAATTAAAACAAAAGGTTTCCCCACAAATGAAAAGGATATTAAAAAAAAATTAATGCCTGCTTCAAATCAATGTGTTATTACTTCGCAGAACTGTAATCTTCGTACTAATTTAAGATTTTTTCTGGTACATTTTGAATTTTTTTAAACTAGTGTGATAGTTGTTACTATAATTTCAATTGCTTGTAATTAAAAAAGATAAATTGTGACGGATGTGCAAGCTGATGCTACTGATTGCCAGTCTTTCACTGTGTTCCGCAAGGATCTGTTTTAGGACCCATTCTTTTTTATGATACATATATCAATGTTGCCAAAATTACTTGGCGCACACACATGATAACTATCGCAGCCATATCTATTATCAACATTGCATTATACCCAAGTTCTACACAATATCTACAAATTATTCTTTATTTAACAACGAAATGTTTGTTGTTGTTGACAAAATATGCGAGAGCAAAAATTGTAAGAATTATAAATCCAACGGCTGTGTATACGCCATATCCGACAAATTTGTTCGGTTAATTATTTTCACGTATTCAAATCTGAATTAGTAATAATCACAATCACAACTTTTACTCAACATATAAAAATAGAATAGTATAGCCTACTATTGCGATTTAATTACAATTCAGTGTTATTAAGACTCTCCGTAGATTATTATTGAGCGTCCTTGATTAACGTAGTTGTATTTATAAATACCTGCAAATATTAAACAAAGAAGTTTTCCAACATCGTAGGCAGTACCTTACGTTTATTTTTATCGCTACGTTTCTTGTCTAATTTTCCTCGTTTATTACGTACTCATAAAAAGAGTAATAAATCTTTGTAGGTCCCTTTTGTTATGCACTCACTTACGAAAAATTATCTATTATTCATGTGGAAGTGACAATATTGTTGGCATTCGGCCATTATCCCATTATGACGTATACAATTTACTATTTCTAGGCACAAGTTTTGATTACATTTTATTATAACTCTCATTAAGTTACACAATTTATAACCGCTTCTTGCGACATTTTAGAGAATAAACCTAATAAAAATATAATCACAATATAACGATTTTAATTAAAAATTTATTGTTAGAGATACAAGTCACCTAGAAGACATTTTGATGGCCTCTATGATACATACGCACAAAGGAGGCAGTTTTGTTAATTGAATTTGTTAATTGAAGAAAACTATCTTTTCAACATCATAATAATGACACGTTTTCATTTGTTTTACAGTGACCATGAATACGAACCGGTAAATCCACCTGCAGAAAATGGCATCCAACAACATGCCCCACCGCCACCACCGCCCGAAGTCCAAATTACAGACGCTCCAGTAAAACGTACTTCATCGAAAAAATCACCGCCCAATTCAATCCGAATACCACTCACGGATGAAGTTGTCGTTCAAAGTGATGAAGAACATGAATCTGGAGATGCTCTCACTGTGGAAGAAATGCAGGCTAGAATCGAAGACCAATTCTTCAACCAATCGACTCCTTCCACGCAATTAGCGGATTCTTCGACGAATAAAACACCTGCGTCAAGCACAGCCAGCAATAAAGAAAATGCGTCGCAACCGAGTCAAGCTAAAAAATTTCAGGATACATTGAAAATTCAAACTGGGAAGTTGCGTGCAAAATTCCAAAACATTAAGGCGCCTAAAATAAACATGCCACAGCGACCAAATTTTGAAAAACTTAAAATTCAAAAACCGAATATAACTTTACCAAAGATTCCGGACCAAATGCGCGTGAATTTACCTTCGTTTACACTGCCGAAAAAGAACTCTGCGCGAAAACGTCCTGTTAAACAATTTTCGACGGAATCCAACGTCGGGGATTCCAAGAAGAAACTATTCGACTTTAGCACGTATCCGAGGATTTTCAAGAAAAAGAAGAAACCGGATGACTTGAACGATGACGATATTGGTATGTCAGCTACAGTTCCACGTTCCAAAAAATCACCGAAAGGTCGTCGAAATCACTCGAAAGGTGCTAAAGAAACCGAAAAGAAACGCAAAAGTCCTGATGTGATACGAATTCCGCTCCATTCAGAAGAATCCATGGACAAAGAGGAATACAACTTAGCATCTCGTGCTCGATATGAAGATGAAAATATCGACATGGACGATGCTTATGTTAGAGAGAGTCAACAGATGAATACTGCTTCTGCGTTGAATGCTGGTGATTTTGGTAGAAGTCGCTGGAATCATGGCAGCTTCCACGGTCACAATCTCAACGAAATCGAAAACCGAGACAACGAACCTGAACCTCCAGCATTAACTTCGTTCCAAAATGAAACTAAAACGTCGGAATTAAGTTCATTCGAAAATGAACCTAAATCTTCTGAATTAGATTCGTTCGAAAACGAGCCTAGAGATGCCATGCTGGACCAGGAAATGGAACGACCACAAACATCGCCAGAACCTGAATTCGAACAGGAAATGGATTCTAGACAGTCGGATATGCGTTCAGTTAGTAGCTCTGGAGATGTTCATAGACCCGGAGTACTAGAAAAGATCAATTCTAACGAGTATTTTATTCAAATCGGTGGTAATTATGCAAGTTCGGAACTTAGAGAAGCCTTCAGGCAACCAACGAATCAGCTTGCGAAATTACAAACTGATGATAGCTTTGATCGAGAATTTGATATATCCGATCAATCGATCCAAGAAATACCTAAAAGAAGACCTATTAGGAAGCCTAAACGAAAGAAAACCCCTAACGTATCAAGGGAACGCATACCGTACGATCAAGAATCCGAACCTGAGGAATACCCGGAGCCTTACATAGAACAACCGGCCAGGCCAAAACGGAAAAGCAAGCAGAAGAAGAATCCTGATGACGATAAACCGCCGTATCAGGAAACGATTTTCGTACCAGAACAAGAATTTGAAGTAATGAGAAAATCTGCTTCGGAGAATATTCTATTGACGGATCGTGGAGTGGAGGATAACTTCCATAATGGTCATTTCAGGCAAGAATATCCACAACTTTACGAAAACGAGAGAATGCAAGGAATTGAACAACCAAATATATTAATTTGTAGTCCATATTACAAGCAGGCTTTCAGATATCAGGACGACCATAATATACCGTTGCAAAGATATGGAAACGAAACACCAGAAGCACCGCCTCGTAAAAGAAGTTTGAAGAGTTTAGTGTCTGAACATGATTCGATTATTGATGAGATTAATTTACCAGAACATGAAACGTCACAGCCAAACGTAAGCAAAATTCTATTATATTTTCTAATTAAAAAGACAATGCAGACAGTGTGGGTCGGTGAATTGTGAACCCTTAAAACCAAAATTTTATTTAGAACAAAATCTACTGGCCCAGTACTGGTAAATTGACATCTACTTCCGACCAATACAGCTTTTACAAATTCTTGTCTTGCACTAATTTGACACTTATTAACGTATATGAGTATACTCTATCATTCACAGCCTACTATGACTACTTTTATGGCCTCGGATGTGTTGCAGAGCTCGGGTACACCTCGGTGTACAATACGTATTGTGTGTTAAATTTTATCTACTTTTACAATAGAACTCATCGTATACAAAATATAAAATTAAAAAATATGTCCTAATTTAAATTTATTTAATCCTTAATATTCTAAGAAAATACTATTGTAACTAACATTTTTTGTTTTAGATCGATATGAATAAACTTGAACATGAATACATCATACCAACTCCCGACATACCACCTGTAAGGCCTGCTAGAACAAGATCTCGTACCCGATCTCATTCTAGAGCTACCAGTCAACCTGAAGACGAACAACAACAACAACTACCAGAACCCCAACAACCATGTGTAGAAGAACCATGCGTTCAACAAGTTTGTGATTACATGGGTTATGCCGTCATAGAAAAGAACAGGCATAGGGAACCTCCATTACCCCCGCCAACAAGAAAGAAGAGAGCAGCTGCGAAGACCGATGCAAAATTCTTCACGGTACCGAGACCTTTGAAAGAAGAAGCACCAATACGTCCTATTAGAAATTACAGCACCTTGGTGCCGAAAGGTAGTAGATCTCCCACAAGTTTCGGTAAAGATGAAAAGGAGAATCTGGATCTAGGCCAGTACATTGAAATAGAGGACGACGATGAACATTCTCGTTTGCAATCAGGCGAAATAGTTCAGAAAATGAAAGATAGACCATTACCAGCTCCGCCTAGACCTCCAAGAAAAACCAAGGATTCGGATAAAGATGGTCCGTTTAAAGACATCACCAACCAAAATGATCTAGATGAAGAAGAGCCACCTTTGAAAACGAAATTAGAAGAAGCCGAAGTATCAGTTCAAACGGAGCCTCTTCCTGATGACGTAGTATGCGAAGAATTAGTCCAAGAAAAAGGAGACAAAATTATAATACCTACCACTAGTAAATATCATCAACCTATCACTGAATTTGAAAACATCGAAACTGTAACACATGGAGCTTTAGTTGTTACACCTGTACCAGAAGATTTTCAAGAAGGTCCAATAACGTCTTTTTCACGATCAACAGAAAGAATAATTACTATACGTCGAGAAGTTGATAATGAAAAAGACAGTAAAATTCCTGGCAGCTACACATACACAAAGGAATCCCAACCAACAATTATAGAAAGGATAATAGAACGTCCAATTGCGAGCAGTCCAGAAATTGAAGTGTTGAAAGCTCAAAAGCTGCAGGTATCCGACTTAGATGTTGATAGGCTGATGGTAAACGAACTATTAGCTAGTAAAATTAAAGTATCAGAAATAGATAGCGATTCAATAAGTGTAACTGAAATTAATCCAAAATCAGGAAATTTAGTAATTGGTGGTTTAGAACTACCAGCAAGTTTAATCCAGGAAATTTTGAATAAATTAAAAAGCTCGCAAAGTTCACCCGAAAGCCAATCTTCTACACCGCAGCAAACACCTGAATCCCAAACTAAAGTTTCAAGTTCAACCCCAAAAAAGCAGATGAAGAGCTACCACAAATTGTAAGTGATACTGTCAGAGATTCAATAGAAATAGAAAAACAAATCGGAACTTCAAAAAACGAGGAGGATTCGACAGAAAACGAAAATGATCTGGAAGAATTTAGTAAATTAACTGTGAAAGAAGATGTACCGCTTAGAGATGACAAATCATTTGTAAAATTTGATGAACCTATCCTGTCCTTAGAAGAGGAATTTCCAAGTGAAACAGAAGAAAAGCTTTCTCAACCAGATTCTGAATTATCACCAACCACACTTAAAACTACAATTGAATACTTAGACGATTTACTGATGGAGGAAAATAAGCGACAGGAAATCGAAGAAAGCGCTAGAAAAATTGTACAAGATGTTCTACAAGCAGCCGTCGACGCTAAAACTGCATTACCAACCCTGGGTAGACAACAAGAATATCCTTTTTTTGAGAAATCCGAAAGCATAGATTTAGAAGAAGTTCCACCGTTAGTGCCAGATACATCCGAAGAAGAAAGGCTGATTCAAGAATTGAAAACTGATTCCGCAGGCCAAAAAAAAACTCCGATTGAAAAACAACTAGACGAACCTCCAAAAAGGCCGCCTCGACAATCCGACATCCACAGGCTTCAGCAATCGCAAGAAGACATCTTCATCCCCTCCCAAATCATCGAAAATTCTCATAATATACTATTAAACGATACACCACCACCAAGACCCCCTGATCCCGAAGAACGGCTTTATTTACGATCACAACCCCCACCTTCCTTTTACGTATTAAGATCTCCAGCGTTGGATGATCTTGTTGACGAAGACATTCCCTTGCCTCCTAGGAGAAAGCGACCTCCTAGGCCTCCTTCGCGTTCCACTTCTGAAGAAGAAGCACCACCCGCAACACCCCGCTCTAGAAGACATCGAACGCCTGAACCTTCCATACCCCAACTAACGGGACAATTAACGCGAGCTTGTGCGACAGCTAGCCAAAAAGCCTTTAAAAGACTTGTAAAACACGTGACAATGAATATATTAAGAAACGCAGATGGTAAACAGGACTTACATGTTATGATACTAATTCTGTTGATATTAATAGCAGGCCTAATATTATTAGGTAATGGAGGTAGTCCAATCGTACATCATCATCATTGGGAATATTTTAATCCCCCCAGAGACTTATAAATTATATTTTTGTTACTCGAATATGTGAAACCCAAACACACTGAAGATCAAAGACAATTAAGTATTGGGTTTTGAAAAATCTTTCTATCAGAGTGAATATTAAATTAAGCTTTTAAGAATATTTGCGAAAACACCTGTACTCAAAGTGTATAGTAGTTTTGTTAATCTGTACTACATACATTTGTATCTACGAATCTAAAAATTATAAAGATTTCTTATTCTATTTTGTAATCTGTTCTTAATTCATATTTTATTTATTAGAGATTAAGTAGTAAGGCCAAAAATGTACATTAAGTTATGATAGTTACTTTCCCAGTAAAGAGAAAGTTTGTATAAAATAAGTTTTAAAAATAAAATATTTGACAATATTCTATGTTAATTTCTGTTCTCCTTTTCACACAAACATTTTTTGAAATTGCAAAGTTAAGTATTATTAAAATATATTTGTTATATTTTCTATAAAAGTTTCTTTAACACCGTTTAAAGAACTTCATTATGTAGTATGTATTTCAATTATAATCACGTACATACGTTACTAACAATACGTTCGGACAATATAGATTACATATTAGTTAAATTCGTATCAAAACGCAGTAGCAAAAATATTTACTTTCTGTAAGAAGAGAATAGTAAAATTACACAGTAGTAACAAAGTATCAATCAATTTTACGTATACATTGTAATTTTTCACAATCGCCTTGTAAATTTCTAATGTGCCATTCAAAAATAGTGTGATTTTAATGTATACACATATATTATTTATGAGTCATTGAAGTATGAGGTTGAAGTAGTAGAAATATAAAGCTATGTAAACGCCACTATATAGTAATTATAAATTCATAGTAAAAATACTTTTACCTATGTAAAAATCCTATTGTTACGTGACAAATACTTGCCAAACGCGTAAAATTAATTTATTATTAAATGTCGAAATTTGTTCGACTTTCACCGTCGTATGTCGCTTTCGATAATTGACATTTTTTCTCCATTTTTCAGCTTCTTCAGCATCTGAAATTCAGACAATAAAACGAAAGTGTTAGATGTATAAGAAGTTAATTTTCAAATACCCTCATTTTTTTACTTATTCAATAACATACATATATTATAAAACCCAGATAGCACGAAAACGTTTTTAAAAGGTTAAATAAAGGTTATTTGAAACGTTCAACGTTTATAAACGTTAAAATAACGTTGCCTAAACGTTAATGTAACGTTAAAAAGATATCGTTATATTTGTTACTTTAACGGTGAAAATATAACGTGTTAACACATGTTTGATACCTATAAACTTTTTAATAGATAATAAATAATGATGCGGAGTTTACGTTGTAGAAATTAGAAAATTAACTTATAACTGTTTCTTTACCTTCTTGTTTTTTTTTTTATGGAATAGGAATTTACATCATATTCTTCACTTTACTGCTATTCATTTATTTCGGATATGTTACATATTTTTGTAGTTTCATCGTTATCAGAAACTAAGCTATGGCAATTAAGTGGCGTCAAAATTTAATGTATTGTAATCCTTTATACAAATATTTTTGCATTTTACAATGTTAATAAAATGTTTCTCGTAACGTTTGCAGAACGTTTATGGATATTAACTGAAAGGAATCGACTAGTACGAATTTCTTTGTTTGTTCCTAAAACCAATAACTGCATACTTTAAGACACGTTTTTAAATTGCATCACTGCTAAAGTAGAGTCGTTACATGTTCAAAGTTAAACAAGTGTGAGTAAATAGTTACCACTTCTATCAAATCAGTTTTATTTTCTTAATTACAACAAAGTGGAAATAGTGTAAATATGCACCAAACATGGACTTCGGCGGTAGAGATCGGAAGGCATGGAAACTATCCTCGGGCTTCCTCCGCTGCAGCTCGTGCTGTGGTCGAAAGCAGCCCTGGGAGCCTATAAAACAAAATGTAGTGGGTGTAGGGGTTTCTCTGGTAAAACGGAAAATCACACTAGCCCAAGTAGCAATTTGTAACCGAGGTTACAATGCGACCGCAGTTCATGTTGTAATGTTTTTGTGCCGTAATATTATAGTCAATATGGTAACTCACGTCATACTAAGACCTGATTGTTACTATATATAATATAACTATCAAATAAATATCATTAATAACACTGGTCATCTGGACTTTTTCATTGTAATTTTGAAAATATTTTCAAAAATTGGCTATCACATCATCAGGTTTCTGAGAAATGTTTTTTTATACATACATATATGTATTTTAAAATTTAAGAAACAGAAATTTGAGAAATAAACCCTAAAGGAACTGTTGAAAATGACCACCAACAGCTAATATGCAGGCTTCTTCAGAGTGTTTCGAATTGTTTCCAATCCAACAATTATGCGATTTCTAAAGTCATCGAGATCTTGAATTGGCATAGTATAAGCAAGGAATTTTAAATGTCCCCACAGAAAAACGTGTAGAGGGTTCAAATCAGGTGACCTTGGAGGCCCGGGCTGATTCGGAACTTCCACACTCCGCGATCTCTCCATCTATTCGGATATGTCCTACTTAAAAATTACCGAGCTTGTAAACTAAAGTGTGCTGAAGAACCGTTATGCATAAACCAAACTTCATTTCGGATCAAAAGTGGAATTTCTAAAAGGCCAGGCAACTCGGTTTCAAAGAATAGCCGATATGATGCACCATTAAGTCGAACAAAAAGGAAAAAGGGACCAATTAAATAATTATTAATTATCCCTACCCATACATTTAAGGCAAATTGCTCTTGAAAGTGCATCTCCGTGATGGCAAGCGGATTTTCATCTGACCGTAAATGGTCGTTGTGGAAATTCATAATTCCATTTCTGGAAAAGTTCGCCTCGTCAGTAAATAGAATGTAGGATAGAAATTGCGCATTCACAAAGGACTAAGCGTTGCGGAAAGTCACACGGAAGAAGAACCTGTACTCTCTAAATATGGAAAGGATGTAACTGTTGATCGTGTAATATCCTTAAGATGGTTTGATGGCTTGCGTTTACCGTAACACAAATCTTTCTTGTACTATGGTTTCTGGATGTTCAACGATTAGCTGCCGAACAGCTTCCTTTAATTCGGATGTTCTTATAGTTTGAGGTCTTCCCGGAGTATTTTTGTTTCTCTCAAATGTACCAGTTTCTGCTAGACGACGGTAAATATTACTGAAGGTTTCCGCACAAGGTACAAGGCGTCGAGAATATTTTTGTTGGTAAATAGCCTTGCTTCATAACTATTTCCATTTGCTAGACTTACACAAAAGGCATATCTGCCATTTCTGCATTTGTATAATTCATCATAATTACAAAAAAAATTTGTAGGTACGAACTTTCAAATTAATTAATGTTTGCCAATACTTATCACAGTTACGTAACTACAAATAAATGCTGTAAACATGACAACCAAAACAACAGTTCCCTAAACGGTTTTCTAAATTAAAAAAAAAAGTTTGTGTAATAAATCAGCCTGTATCTTTATAACGGAGCACTTTAGGACATATGTTTATAGGAACTTTTTCTCTCGAGATTACCCAAGGAACCACACCCTAAAATTTCTCGACGAACTTAAGGACCACGCTGTATTTATTATTTATATTAGATTTTTCAACTATGTTTATTTATTATATTTAGTGTACAATCCAAAAGCTATTTAGTTTTATTATATTGCATCTTCAAATAAGTTCATTGTTGTGTCATATCCTTATACAAATATTAAACCTTACATGAAACAGTGGGAGGTAGTCAGGTACATATATCTTGCAAAGCGATCACTCCGGTAAACGAACGATATTCTATTGAACTTGTAGTGGTCGTTTAGCAGGAGTTTCACTGTATATTTGAAACACGAAAAACGTTTATTTGTTTACATTATACGTGACATAAACATAAATAAATATAACCTTATCATAATTCATAGAGTAATGCATATAAAAGGTGAATGTGGAATGTTAAAGTTTATATCGCTGAATAGCCAGCTGAATAACGCATATTCATACATTCTCTCACTTTTGCTGTGCAGGAGCATGCAATGTGTCCGGGTTAAAAATGCCGAAACTGTACGTAAATAAATGCCAGTTGCATACGTACTACATGATCCGGTAATAGTATTTTGTATTTAGTCGTTATTCCAATTTAATTAGAACACCTTTTAACTTCAACAACTAAAAATACTTCAGATGAGCCAAGACATTGACTCAATACTGCAAAAAGAATAACATGTAATACTCTCACAGAAATAAAACTACAAAGCGAAAATGTCCTTACAATTCCATGCGCAAGCGAGACCTGAATACTAAAAACAAAACACAAAATAAAATTTCAAGCCCTGAGGACGAATTGAAAATCTTAAAAATTATATTCAATTAAGTAAATAAAACCACATGTATGAGTGTGTGTATATATTGATCAATAAATCATATATATATAAAAGTATCTCATAGATTTTCGTCATTTAGCACTTTTTTCTCTTTTCCTTGCATAATTTCATCCTGATACTCATCAAACTGTTTAGTAACAAGGTTTTCCAACTCAGATAGCGTTCCTTCCGCAATGCAATGCCGAATTTTTTCGAAAAATTTCATAAAGTGATGAATATTGTGTCTAAAATACATACAACATTAATCAAACTATTTAAACAAAATTTTGAATCATACATTGTTAACAAAAGAGATCCAAGTAGTTCTTGAACCGCGACTAAATGGTATATATATCCGCGAGAATGTTTAGTACAGGTCAAGCATTCACAGCCAGGTAAAATGGGTTGAAAATCGTCTGCATACCGAAGTTGTCTTAAGTTAATTTCGTATGCTTGCATTTTACTGTCCTTATCCATACTAAACGTTAAAGCAGATGATCTTTCTGTTACAATATAACAATAGGATGTATCGAATACGTCGATACCCTTCTGTACCATTTTTATTAATGTTACTGGATTCCAACAGCCTTGTACAGACAATAGTTTATTATCAGGAACATCTTTCTGTTAAATTAAAGATGATTAGATTCATGATTAGATAAAAGAATAAATAATATTGAATATTACCACAACTAAATCAATGACATCCTTTATCTCAGCAAATGTGAGAAACTCAACTTCCGGCCCGTTGTTATGCAAACCATCTATAAGGAAGCCATCAATGAGTTCCTTATCTTTCAATTCATCTAAACACCGTTTCCGTGATCTTAAACAATATCCTCCAGTAATAGGTGCCATTACGAAAGCGTTTTGTAATATAGTAGAATTTTTATGTCTTTCGAGACATTTATTAACAAAATTTATTGTATTATCAACAGCTTTGGTTACTCTCTTTTGAGCACTGGCAACGTTTGTATCACCATCTGATAATAAATAATACATATCCGGTTTAAAGCTTTCAATGATATCCATATATTTATCGGAATTTAATAATATCTTCCCTGATCTAGTCCAAAGTGGAACGTAATCTTTGTAGTGATGTCCAGGTTGTGTAAGATCTCCAGGATCTTGTACGCTAACGCAACTTATACAACTTTTCATACCTGTTAGAAGCAAACATAAATTTTCACTAACTTGTACTACATATAAGGTAGTACGCCATAGATGCTGTTTCATTTAAACGAAAAAAAAAACTGCTTTTACAAATCTGAGAATCTCTAAATTTAATGCAAAAAACATAATTGAATTGATCAAATCAATATTTACCAACAAATTCAGATATGCTTCCATCATATTCCTCCATGGCATCCTGAAACTGGTAAGTGCTTACAACAGGTATCTGAATTATTTGTGGATCTTTGCAACAAATTTGATATACTTCATGAGTGATGTGCGGAATGCTGCCTCCCTAAAGATACGGACATTTAAGACATTAAGACCTCAGCAAACGATGTTTGTGTTACCCTAGTATAAAGCATGGCAAGGGGTGTCTCTATACTTAGACTATGTTCGTTGTCTATATCTTTCAAGACTCCTAAACGAGGAGCGCACCTCACAAGAGATTTAGTGATAAATTTCATCTTGGAATGCATAAATACTTATACATTTGATGATACCATTAAATAAATTATTGGAGTGTAATAAACTATTAAAATGAAAAATTAAACGCTATATGTCATACCGTCGATAAAATTATAATTATTTCATTACCATCGTTATCAAAAGCTTTGGTTATGTAGCTGATAAGGTAAATTTGTTTATGATTAACATGTTGTCATGTTTATTTGAAAAGTAAGGTTAGAATTAGATACAACTTGCTTGACATATGCGGATGTGCGTTCCCAAATCACGAATCCAATTAAGAACGTACCCTAAATGTCAAACTTTGATGTTTAAAGTTTGAGGTTATTGAGGCTTATTTATAAACAACAGTTGTGTTAGAAATCGATCAATTTTAGTAGCATACATAATGGTATATATTCATTTTCCCGCAAATTGTACAGAAGAAGAACAAATGCTAAAAAATAAATATCAAAAGCTAAAAAAAAAGGTACACTAGGGTATTAATTTTGTGTTTCGTAGTTACAATTATGTGGTTTATAGAAAAAGGCACTACAAGCATTAAAGGCCCCTAAACCTGAACCTGAAAAGCCGGTTATCCCCAAACGTCCAGCAGAAGCGAGAGATGCTAGAGAAGTAGCGAAAAAATTAATAAAGTCCGGGGCAATAACAGCTATACCAAAACAACAAAAGCAACCAGAACAAGGATTTAAACGACCCAGAGGTTCCTTGCAGATTTATCTTATAATATTCTTATGATAATAAAATTTGTGTTTAAAGGGTTGGAAAGGAAATTGATTTCCGACAAAGTTAGTGGATATCAACCATTTTCTGCGGTTCAATCAGAAGATGGACCGGATAACCCTGAAAATAAGCCACCTAGAATAAAGAATTTGTATGATACATTTGCCACTGCACGAGATAGGGAAGAACGTGGACTAACTGAGAAGCAAAGGGAGAAACCTGAGAAGCCGCGACAAGGAAACACAATTTATGTTACCGGATATAATATTACGGAAGAGTTTCTCAAAAAACATTTTTCTACGATTGGTAATATTGTGAATATTTCAATGGAAATTGAGAAAAAGTATAAGTTATCATGCTTGTATCTAAAAGTTTTGAATTAATTTTTCTTTTAGTCGAGGATTTGTAACATTTGATAAAGTTGAATCAGCAGACAGAGCAATTACAGAGGTAAGTTTGCTCCTGTTAATCATTTATGTAAGTTGATAATTTTCTGTTAATTAGATGGATGGTAGTATGGTTTCTGGCATACAATTAAAAGTATCGCTAGCCAGACGGCAACCTCAAATTGAACCAATTAATGATGCAACTTCATCCTCAACGTGGTCCACTTTGGGTAAGACATGTTTTATTAAATGCTATTTTATAACTTGCTATGCCATTTTAGCTGCAAGTCATTCGCAAAAAGGCAACCACAGAGATAAAAGAGACTTGGTTATATATGATGATATTTTTGATTAATATATACTACAGATTATATGTATATTAGTTTTATATATAAATTGATTTAACTGGAGCTCTGATTATAATTTTTTTGTTATATATCTAAGAAAAAAATCTATACAACAAAGCTTTCTTGATTAAGTTTAATCAGTTTATAATTGACGTTGGAATCGATGTAAATTAATTATTTTAAGGATACAATGACTATGTATTAGTATTAATATAAAATAATTGTTTTAAAATATAAATTTTAATTCTACTCTATATAGTGATATGTAGAAGTGTTAAATCTGAGCTGTAGGGTACATGTGGTAGCTCATTGAACTCAAGTTCTCTGATACACCCTGCAAAACTCACACAAAAACAAATTCCCAATCGTTCCCAAACTTTACCATCAATTGTAATATCTTTTACCATTTTTATATAATGGTGAAAAACATCCCTTATGGGATTGCACCACCGCCTAAAGAGCTTTCTAGATCCATTTTTTGCGCTATTTCTCTCCATATCTTTCTGAGTCCGGCCTTCTCTTTCCACTTAACTACACCTGCTCTTCTCAGATCCTCTTCTACCTCCTGTAGCCATTCACTCAAACAATAAAATGCCTTTCACATCGCAAAAGATCGTTGCCATTACCTTTCCAGCAGAAAATTGTGTTTTGTCTTTCTTTCGTGGTGGAGAACCTCTATGTAGCCGCTTCAATAAAGAAACTAAGAGCAGCCCTCACATCCATAAAACACACAACAAAACGATCAATATGATAATAAGACGTCAGATTAGATAGTCGATTAGATCAGTTTTTGGGGTTTAATTTATTCCTAGCAAAGATGTTGAGCGAGCAAATGGGCTCTGCAGAAAAATCTTGCCAGCACATACTTCTGCTATAATTGATTATAATGGTGCAAAAGACGAAGATGAGAAATGTTGGTGGCAAGGATAGGAAAGGAAGGAACTTATCACCGCATGCAATAAACTTAACACATCTAACATTCAATTCATTTGAATATTTAGAAAAACAGAAAAAATTATAAATTAAGCATACAATAAACAAATAACTACAAGATCGCAGCTCTTGGTTAAAAGAAATGCAGTCCGGTAAAGTTCGGTGTATGAAATGCAGAAATTATACCAGTGACTAACATCAAATACTTTGGTAACACTCTAGGTAATAATCTAATCATTGGTAAACTCATAAACTACGTCACTAATAAAATAGTTGGACAACTCCACCATTAGAATGTAGATTTATGCCAAGATACGGAGGACCACGTCGAGCAGAAAGAAAGTAGTATCATCAGTAATAAACTCCATTAAAAATTATATCTCTAGAAGCAATGCTGGTAATAGCCAAATTAAGAAGAGTTGCAGTGATAGCCAGACAAGTAATACAGCTTACGGAGTCACTGCAACTAAGCACCCACCACACGTTAAAAAACAAAAAATACTCATAGAGAAGTCAATGAACGAGCGCACCAGAATGTATTGCAAGGAAAGCAAATACAGGCAGCGCTCACTTAACGTACAGTGATGTGGTGTAGTACTGACTCAAAGTGCTATAAAACTTTACAAATATAACCCTCGAGGGGTGAATCAATACTACAGCACATCAGCGTACATAATGCGTGCATAAACTCTTGTACATTAAGCGAATGTACGGAAAACAGACGGTGAATTTGCAGAAAAAAACAGGTGTTTACGATTTTATGGTTCCGTACGCCTCTTTGTTCCTACTGGTTCCTACAAACGTACGTAGTGGTTCATTCGAACATACTCTTTATCGGTTTGAGATGGGCATTTCCCCTACTTTATCAATAAACTGCTGTAAAAAATACCGAACTTAGGGAAATGCTGATATTCTTTTCTGTTACTACTTAAACTCATTAGTTTAAGTGTATTGATGCCGAGAGGTCGCTGAAAACAGTTAAATACCAGTTTTACAAAATATTTGGTAAAAATTATTAAAAATATGACCGAAATCTAAAAAGAAGAAAAACTGTTGATTTTGAGAAAAAAAAAATAAAAATTATTGAAAAAGGAGAAAAATTGGCAGAAATAGGACGGAAACTATGTCTGAATCACTCTACAGTAAACACCATAGTGATCTGCTGTACGTTGGTCGAGATATTGGGTACGTTCGTGCGGACGGAGGGTAGTAAATGAATATGTACGTATATTAGCGAACGTACGTTAAACGAGCTGTACGTAAAGCGAGTGCTGACTGTACTTAGAAATGAAACAGAAGATACAGAACAAGAACACTTTTGGAGAATTTAACGGTAATCTAAAGGGCAAGAAACAGGAAAACAGACATCTGAATTTCTTGCGTAGGTCGAAATTTACGTAAGTCGAACTATAAACGTACTGAGGATTTTACCCACCAGGGTGAATGGTCGACTACAACACATTGTAACGCCGCAAAGTAACAATTGGGTAGACTACTAACGATAGCAACTAGTATAACACATAAGTTTGTTAGACGACAAAAATCTTTACATAAGTCCGAATTTACGTAAGTCGGGAACTGTCTGTATATGCACTCTAACAGCAACACACCTAAGAAAAAGACGAAATATATGAAGAAACAAGAATATATATTTACTTATGAAGTAATGCATACGCAACCGCAGAGGGCAATGGAAAACAGAAACGAAGGTTTGGAACATACGAACTACTAACGTGTAGGTCTATAAAGGATTTCTCCTCATCAAAAAGAGAAAACGACAAAAACGATTCCGAGTGTCCACCGTTCAAATGTAGCAAGCTGCAATATTCACTATGTGTGTCCATATAACCACTTGACCATGTAGTAAATGTTCGTGTCGTCGGCATTGTTGACCCTAATATAAATTTCATATTAACTTTTTAAATTATAGGGACATACATAATATCAGCAGATACTTAACATTAAATTTGTAAGAATGCCCGATTGCAACTACGTTAGTAAGAATCTATTTACAGAAATAAAACTTATTTATTAATAAAACGCTTTTCAACATGTTTGCGTTACACAACGATATTCCGTAATCCATGCAATAAACTTTATGTGCTTCACTTTCTCATTTCATAAAGGTGCAGTATGTTTGAAACTAAACGAACATTTAATTATTTTCAATAAATAAAATTATTCTATTCATTACTCTTCTGTAACATACAGTTACATAGAACATTAAGCATTATTTGTATAAGATTAGTAAGAAAAAAGGGAAATATTTTGTTAAATTAAAATCGTTTAGTGTAAAAGCCTTTCTAAATTAAAAAATATAGTTGAAAGGTTAAAAGCGACATTTAAGTTGTAACACGCTACACGCAGAATTCTCCTATTAACCTACATAAAGTTAATTATGTGCCATAAAATTGATTACATAATTTTTTTATACATCTATTAATTAATTATTGCACTTAAAAAAAACATTCATAGCCGTTAGGGTCTGTTAGGGTGAATGATCATGCATCCGTCGTCTGCCAGCCAATGCAGTACTGCATGTATATATACTATTTCAAAAATAATGTCTCCCGTGCGGATGAGTTGATATCAATACCGAATAGGTTTTATTCGAAAAATTATTGCGTAGGAAGATACACTATATTAAATTAGGGCAAAAAAATGTTGCACTGTTACATAAACAAAAGCTTGCTCGTTAATTGACTTAAATATCATATAATCAATAAATCAAAATAAATTATTATGTTGTATGAATCACTAAATTACATGGAAAACTGTTGATATAGTTTTACTGTTTTATTAATAAGAAATGTTGAATATAAAATTTAAGAATTAAATACATACATATTTCAAAAATAAAGGAACACGTGTTCGAATCATCTTGCTCTTTCGTTATTTGTTTTCTATGACGATCTGTGGTAAAATAATCCGCTTAAATTTACATAAGCTAGTATAAGGTATACTCGGCATAACGATATGTTAAAATGACTGCAAGAAAGGATAATGAGATTATAAGGATTATATGAATAAAACCTTTAAATACTAGAGTAAACACTGGAGGGCCGCATTAACTCAAACCGCACACATCCAGTTGAATGTACAGTAGAGTCTCGATTAACCGTCACCCTTTTAACCGTCAGTTTCTATTAACCGTCGATCTCTGAGAAAAAAATTCAAAAATTAACACTGCAATTATTCAATGCAGTAGATATGTTTATAAGTCGTATACCCCAATTTGATTTTAAAGAACAACTGCGCTACTTATAACCAACTGATCAGAGCATTTCAATATTAAATAGAAAATTTAAAAGCTTTACTAAATTGATGTATTCGCCAATCTGTGTTATAAATAGTGCGCAGCATTTTATTTTTATTGATCGCCAATGCTCCTCGATGATCCGGAGACATATTTCTGTTAACCGTCTATTCTCCCATCCGTCACCCCAACGGTCCCAATGGTGACGGTTAATCGGGACTCTACTGTATAATGGATATTCAGAAAATCTGTATACTCCTATGTAATATCAATGCCATGAAGGACGTTGTATAGATATCTGCTGTATATCCATCCCTAGCATGTATAATGCATTCAGAATTATAATAATTAACTTTTAATGTGTTTACAACTACTGTTGCACTCTCTGTAGCATTAATAGCTGCTCCGGCAGTATATGAATCCATTGACTGTATTGACTGACATACATATCTGAAAATTAGACTTTACCATACCCTAATGGAAGAAAAAAGCGATTGAAAAATCAAAAGTAGTAATATTAACAAAAGTTCATACTGGAATAATACATGGAAAAGATAATATATTAAGGCCTTTGCAAGCAAAATAGTATATGTTGTGCCTAGTCTTAAGCGCTTTTATAAAGGAATTAATGATCATCTTATCAATATTCAGTGTTTTAAAACAGCATTAAAGAAAGCTGGATTTAAATTTGTCACTTTAGACAAACGTCGTATATTTATGAAAATTCCCAGTTTGAAAAAAACTGCAGTATGATTACTTAATAGCAGTTAAAAAAAAATAGAGAAGTATGACGATTAATACGCTATTTAAAACTGAAATTTAATGAAAAATGCTATGGTACACATAAACTGTATGCCACGTAATGTAACATAAAAAAGCGCTTCGATAGACATTTTCAAAAATTGTTCCTGTAGAAATTTAGCGGTAATCAGTTATTGATTTTTATGGTAGATGTATTCGGTTAATAGTGGTAAATTTGTTTATTTTCAATCTCTTTCCAACATAAAACCAGCTCACAACCGATAAATTTCTACCGTGCATGTGGATAGCACTTAAAATCGATTTTTGGCGAGCGAACTGTTTATAAGCACGGTTTATCGTATGTTCGCTCGTGGCGTCATACACATGAGAGAACGCCAAAACGCAGTGTTCGGTATGATGGCGTTTGTTGTGTAAACATCACCCATTCCAACCAAAATTTTACTTTGGTTTTAACAGGTATCCCATGTGTCGTGCATACGTTTTAAACAACTTTTTTAATGATGCATTTTTAAGTTATTATGTTTTGTGAAATAATTCAACAAACATATAAGACGACACAAAATGATACTGAATGTTAGACAAGAAAGAAATGATTTGTTTCACATTTTAAATTTATATGATCTACTGTGTATTTTGTGTCCATACCTTCCAATTTATATTAAATAAAAAAGTAAACACAAAAGTCAAGCAGTGCAGTTGGTTATGAATAATGGCGGTATAATGAAATGTAAACAAATCATAAACACCAAACATATCACCGAGCGGTTTGCTTATTTGACCAACAGTGAAGAGTGAACAGTTCGGTGTTTGAGACCGCCAAAATAGAACCAGTCATTGCTTTAGCAAACAATTCGCTCGCCAAAAATCGGTTTAAAAAAAGCGAGATATAGAGCTAGATTAGTTTTACCAAAAATCAAAAAACACGCTGTAGTTGGCAAACTGTAAGAGATAGCGAAATTCGGTTTGCGCCAATATTAATTTCAGGGAAAAAAACAGTTATGGAGCCGCACTTCATTTTTTTTCTACTTCCACAGGTTCTTTGAAACCCCCGAAAACATACGAAAATGCGTCACCCTGTACAACGAACACAAGGTATTAATATTAACTTATCGGCAATGGGAGACATTACTTTTGAAATAATGTGTACGTAACGTTAATAGGTACATACCTATGTCAATTATTTTGCACAAGTTATGCGTGGATTGTGTTGATAATGTAAAATTTTTTAGCTATTAAATCCGTGCTGTATTCCGTGGTCATTATTCCTACTTTATGTTGAATAATCGAATATGTATTAAGTCATACTGAGTCATACACATCTGTTCATACAATAACCTGTGAATATTTAAATTTTTAAATTATATTGGCGTTTAAAATAAATTCATTTTCGTCCGTGTGCCAGATATGTATGGAAATTCTGTAATATGTTACATACTTAGTAGACTGCAAACTGTTAGCCCACTCTACTAATTAAATTAACTGTAAAGTAATTGACCATTGAATTAACAATACCTACTAGCCATTATAATAATAAGGCAGTAGAATACTTAAAGAACTCTTATGATTGATGATTATAAAGTCGAATATTGCATGCGACTGATTGTGTTGATATGAGTGAGTATGGTGTTGACCGTGTCATTGTTTTCTCTATTTCCATCGAAATCGTAGTGTTATTTGTTGGATATTAGTGCCAAGAAGTACCTGATAAAAATAAATTCTTAATCATTGATATGTCTTTATTCTTTTGTGGGAATGATCCGTTTTCGATGTTTGTTTACAAACAGACAAGATAGGTTAGGTAAATATGGTGTTGATAATTGCATGTGTTCCTATATGTAAAGAATTTTCTAATAGTATGACGGAACAAGTTAAAAATCGTCTCTTCACTACTTTCACGAATTTAAAAATCGAGGATGCTATTGAAGATCCACTAAGTAATAATAACCATATTGATGATTGTGAAGCAGCCGACGAGACTATCACTACAGATTCCGAAGAGTATTTATCAGAGCCTCTAAGGTAGAAATGTCTTTTGAAAAATTAATTACCAATCTGTAACGCTATTTATTTGACAGATACCAAAGATTTAATTTGTCAACATCAACTAATATGTCAAATGAGACTTTAAAGGAGATCGATATTAGTGAAAATGATAGATTTTTCTCGTGCAATGGAAATATTGACACAGGCAATATCCAAGTTCCAATTGTGGGATACGAGATTATGGAAGAACGAGCAAGGTTTACTGTAAGTAATCGAAAATTATCAAATTTAATAGCAACATAAAGGCCGCTATATAAACGTAAATGGGCTACGCAGCTGTAAAGGGATCCTTTAACGTCCGCATGTTTTTTGTATTTCGAACAATTAATTGATTTTATCTATGACTAAACAATAAAGTACGTATTATATTAATCACTATTGGTTAATAATAGTACTCATAATACCCGGAGAGAATAATGAAATGCGACCAGAGAATAATGAGATATAACGTTACCATTATTCCCTGCATTCCTCCAATAAGAACATAATGATGCCAACGTTATCATAGTAACGATAAACAAGTCCGAGTATTTAATTAATTGTCAAACCTCAAAACCTATATAGTAATCTGTTGATATTTTCGTTTAATTAATTTGTTTTTTTTTAGTAATCTTCAGTTAGTCCTAAGGCGTTTTCGAAAATGTAACCCAAACAACCCAATCCGATCGCTAATATCACGTGACAGATTACACGTATTTTCGAACGTTAAGATCACAACACAGATTGCTATACATGGATGTATTATTATATGGATAGCGCATTCTGTTCACGGATTGACTCTAACATTAAAGTGAGAGGTTGCACAAGTGAGATAGAGCTAGAATAGGCAAAGGATTCATATACGCCCATAAGATTTACATTGTTATTTTGGTTTCGTTTAGGTATTTATCCGTTTATCTCGTTTAATATTGATCGGATACCGACTTAAATATATGAAATGCGTAGCGGAATAAATAGAGAATAACTTGTACTTTGGTTTTTATTATAGATACCTAAGTAAATACTATTAAATATATTAAGAAAGCCCATCAATGCGTTTCCCCATATAGGTATGAAATATATGTTAAATCTTCCGCACAAATAATATATAATACTTACCTTTTCGCGTTATATGGATAAGGTGGTGCATAAAAAATATTCGTAAGCAAGATTTTCCCAATATATATAATGAAATTGATTTTTAAAGTGATTTATATGGGATATTGATAATCTTTGTACCAAAAATCACAAAACTATTTTCAATATCTTTGTCTCAGGTATTGGCGCGTGAAATATACAATTACCATAAACTAAAGGAATATATAAACATCGTATAATGAGCATGAAATAAACTAAATTAAAAATTAATTCTTATTAACAAAGAAAAAAAATGTATTGCTCAAATTTAAACAAACATTAAAATATTAGTGAGATTCCATGGTGGACTCTGTGTGAGTAATGTTTAAATAAATAGTAAAAGAATTATGGTCCTTTCTCACAATTTTCTTTAATAAAACCTTAGGCTACCGGTTTCGAACTGTTAGTTCATCTTCATAGCCAGAAAATAAATGACCTCTCAGATTCAAAATGAATACATCACCAAAATGGGAATTGACTAATTGGTTAATTGACTAATTGGTTTATCTCTATAGTTAAAAGAATGTTAAAATATTAAAGTACAATATTACAGACACGTTAAAATTGGATAAAACAAGACATCTAGATGTCTTGTTTTATCCAATTTTGGATAAACAATTACAGACACGTTAAAATTGGATAAAACAAGACATCTAGATGTCTTGTAAGAATGTTAAAATATTAAAGTACAATATTACAGACACGTTAAAATTGGATGTCTTGTTTTATCCAATTTTAACGTGTCTGTAATTGTATATTTCACGCGCCCATACCTGAGACAAAGATATTGAAAATAGTTTTGTGATTTTTGGTACAAAGATTATCAATATCCCATATAAATCACTTTAAAAATCAATTTCATTATATATATTGGGAAAATCTTGCTTACGAATATTTTTTATGCACCACCTTATCCATATAACGCGAAAAGGTAAGTATTATATATTATTTGTGCGGAAGATTTAACATATATTTCATACCTATATGGGGAAACGCATTGATGGGCTTTCTTAATATATTTAATAGTATTTACTTAGGTATCTATAATAACAACCAAAGTACAAGTTATTCTCTATTTATTCCGCTACGCATTTCATATATTTAAGTCGGTATCCGATCAATATTAAACGAGATAAACGGATAAATACCTAAACGAAACCAAAATAACAATGTAAATCTTA
Source organism: Holotrichia oblita (assembly GCA_023690525.1). Lineage (NCBI taxonomy): Eukaryota > Metazoa > Arthropoda > Insecta > Coleoptera > Scarabaeidae > Holotrichia > Holotrichia oblita. The sequence continues at coordinate 184,627,860 of CM043015.1, read as the reverse complement.
TGGGCGTATATGAATCCTTTGCCTATTCTAGCTCTATCTCACTTGTGCAACCTCTCACTCTAATGTTGGAGTCAATGCGATGCACTTGTTTAGTATATTAGACGCTACCCATATATAATACATCCATGTTGCTATACGCTACATAACCTAAAAGTGTTGTATGGTGTGGTATCGTTTTATCTCAGATTGTATTAATTTATGTCGACAAAGTAGAATGGCAATGATAGACAATTTTGGTTATGGATGGTTTATAGCTCACAGTCACTTTTGCCGATCCGTCTCCAATTATATCAGCTGTGTTTACATCGTGTATATAAACAAACGATTCCTACGATATCCACCAATATCTACATTGCGCATGCGGATCCTTACTTATCCTGCTCCGCTAGCAGGGTAACTTTACAGTGATCTGGATTGCTGATCGATTCACATTTTCAAACAAGGTTACACTTCTCGGATTACATAAATGAACGGCTGGATCGCTATCTGACGTAACCCGATTACATTTTCGAAAACGCCTCTAGATAAAGTAGTAGTGTATACTAACTCGCGATAATGACTATTATTCCCTCGAGCCGAGTTACTTCCTCGCCGCTTACGCGCCTCGGTTCGTAAATTCAACTGTCGCGAATAATAACTGTCATTATTGACTCGTTGTATAAACTACTTAGTACTAATAGCATATTTCATAAGAAAATTCTATTATATTATGGAGACATTTCGATCATTAATCTAAGATATTAAATGTACCGGGTGGCCAACTAACAATGTGGCTTGGCCATATCTCCGGAACGGTTTACAGTTAGGCTTTGGGAAAAAAATATTACTGACTAGACTGCTAGAGGGCGTAACTGATCATCAAACATTTTAATTCTTATTTTACGCAAAATTTACCGACTTAAGGTCTATCATAAATATGAAAATCAGAATCCACTGAAAATTTTGCATATTTTACGTACGACAACTTTTTTGTATTTTGTCCATTAAGTGGAGGGGAGGGGAGAAAACTTTGTATTGAAGGAACGCTTATAACTTCCGTTCTGTTGAACCGAATTTTGCAAACTTAGTCTCGTTGAAAACAGCATTTCTCCTCCAATCTAATGCTTAAAAATTGGAAGCAATCTAATAAGTGACGTGCATGCTAGAGGACGCTGTTTAATTTTTTTCGGGAATTTTGTTTTTTCTCGAAAATATTAAATGGAAACCTACATTTCTGGCAACAAATTAAAAAAGTAGGCTAAATTACTAACAAATCAGCTATATTTTACCAATCCGAAGATATCTTCAGAAACGTGTGAATGGTAAAAATTTCTTCGATAAATTTAAATTATTCTGCTTCCCGTGAACGAAATTTAGCAAATTTGGTCTTATTAGAAACCATTTTCATTAGCCTATGTCTCGTGATTCAAACTGTTTAATATTGTTTTGTCCATTACCGCTAGAGAGCGTTAAGGAAATTTAAATATGTAAATTTTATGATTTTTAAAAAGAACAGTGCGTGGAAGGTTATATTTATGCTCATACTACAAAATAATTATTTGAAAGCTTTCATTGAAAAGCACAACGGTATAATTCAAATAAACAATGCAGAAAAACAACATAAAAGGAAACAGCAAAGTTAATATTAGTGGCGACCTAAATTTTGAAGTTGTTTCCTATTATTTTCGATGCAAAATTTCACTCTACAATGAGTGGATAGAACTACAGTCTCTATTTCTGTCTTAGAAATACTTTGAACGATAATTCCTATTCCCACAACCAAGTTGTTACGAGCGGTAGATCGCGTTGTAAAAATAAGATATTTTTCGCTCCCACAAATACAAATCTAAACAAGTCAAATTTGGGATCCTGGGTGGTCATGGAAATAGACTGGCGTGTTAGATCCATCTATCATGGGCCAGAAAATTGCGAACATTTACGGAGAAATGCACAGCACACTCATCATATTGAAAAACATATTGTTGTTCAATTCAAAAATCATAAAATTTACGTATTTAAATTTCTTTATCGTCCTCCAGCGGTGACGGACAAGATAATATTAATAAACAGCTTCAATCACTAAACACAGGACAATAAGAATCCTTTCTAATAAGACCAAATTTGCTAAATTCCGTTCACGGGAAGCAGAATAATATAAATTTACAGAAGAAATTTTTACCATTCACACGTTTCTGAAGATATCTGCGGATTGGTAAAAGATAGCGATACCCGGTTTTCGCTGATTTATAATTTAGCCTACTTTTTTATTGTCAAAAATGTATGTTTCTATTTAATATTTTCGAGAAAAAACAAAATTCCCGAAAAAAATTAAACAGCGCCCTCTAACATGCACGTCACTTATTAGATTGCTTCCAATTTTTAAGCATTAGATTGGAGGAGAAATGCTGTTTTCAACGAGACTAAGGTTGCAAAATTCGGTTCAACAGAACCGAAGTTATAAGCGTTCCTTCAATACAAACTTTTCTCTCCGCCACTCCCCTTATTTGACAAAATATGAAAAAGTTATCCGATGTAAAACGTGCAAAATTTTCAGTAGATTCCGATTTTCATATTTATGATAGACCTTAAGTTGGTAAATTAATAATAATAATAATAATAATTCATGCCTTAGCATCCCCCAACAGCTTGCGCCAATTACAGAGGGCATCGACTGGCCATGAGTTATTATTACGCCTGCGGCTGTAGACCGACTTAAGATGTTACCTTTCCGCATTTGCCGTGGAATTTGGAAAACTACAGAAAACCAAACTCAGAAAGGAAGCACCGGTATTCGAACCCGGTACTGCCGGACTACGAGGCAAGCGTACAAGCCACTAGCCCGACAAAATTATGCGCAAAATACGAATTAAAGTGTTTGGTGATGAGTTACGCCCTCTAGCGGTCATCCCACGTTTTTCCAAATAATTTCCAGATGTTTCTCGGCATTACTTTAGTCAGTCGATGGTGGGTCGATGGCCGCAGTGGTTAGGCGGCTGACTATTGTTGTGAGAGGACGATAGGTGCCAGGGTTCAGTTCTCTGGAGGGACGGTGACATTTTTTCAGAGAGTTTAATCCCGGATCGACTTGCCATTCGCTGTTGGGAGCAAAGTGATTAACAGCGCGGCATCATAAAAGGCGATATGATGCTGTCACAAAGCCATTTAAACACAACTTACACACACTAAACTACACCACAAGAGTTGCAGTGATAGCCAGACAAGTAATACAGCTTACGGAGTCACTGCAACTAAGCACCCACCACACATTAAAAAAAAAAAAAAGTAATATTTTTTCCCAAAGCTGTACTGTAAACCGTTCCAGAGATATGGCCAAGCGACAGTCTTAGTTCGCCACCTGGTACAAATTACTTTCTTCCTTAAATAATAAAGAGAAAAAAAAACATGAAAAACAAGCGGCAGACAATACAATAAAATAATTAGGCAGATCAAGAAGTCATGTACTCATCCTCAGTGTAAAAGTAGTTCTCGAACTGATACCTTTTTAGTTGCCTCTTAGAAGCATGGAGTGCGACAGACGTCCTGATGCCGACCGGTAGGTTGTCGAAATATAGAACCGTTCGATAGTGTGGACCGCGCTCGAATAGACTAGTTCTATGAGGCGGCACGCTCAAATTATCTTCATATTTAGTGACCATGTGATCAGATACCTCACGATTTCGTACAGAATTACTATCATTACGTCTGTACAGCATCATGTACAGGTTGATGTGCAGAGTGTCTCCCTAATGCGGCCAAGTACCATATCTACTTTCGCAAACGTTATACTGAAAAAAATTTAGACAGGTTACTTGAATTGATATGGCAGCTGTTCTGAAATTAATTTCACTTATACAGGGCGTTCCATTTCTGCTGAACAAAGTACAACTTTGTTATTTCAACACCCTATACATTTTTCATTTTTGGATTCCTTTCTAAATTTTTATCCCCTTTCTATGTATGTATTATACAAGTAAATCATATTTGACTTCCAGGTATTCAAATTGAGAGTTGAAAACAAATCTACCGGTGATTGCTGGTACGTCTTCCGACGTTATACTGATTTTGTCAGATTATGCAATAGACTGAAACATACTCATTCGAAGATTATACAACATTTACCTCGCAAACGATGGTTGGGAAATAACTTCGATCCTCTATTCTTAGAAGATAGAGTAAGCAAATTGCAAACTTTGGTTAACTACATGTTATCCGATACTGAACTGGTGAATTCACATGAACTACAAGAATTTTTCTGTCTAACTGATCCACCAATGTATAGTGAAACAAGTGAAGAATCTAGAGTGAGTATATAACGTTAAGCTATGATATTTAATGTTAATATTATTTTTGTATTGTAGGCTATGTTTGAAGGTTTGGAAGAAACTATATACCATCTTAAGCAACAGATTTTAGAAAAAGAGCAAACTATAGATCACCTTCATGATTCACTTAGACAGAAGTCAATTGAAACAGATAATTTACGAAAATTAATCAAGTAATAAGACATGTCTATATTATCTAGCAATAAATTACAATAATTATTTATTTATTTTTCCAGAAATCCTTTAATTTGTGACAAGTGCCAAAACGAGATTAATGTGGAGAATAATGATCAGTGATTTTACGAATACCGACAAGGGTTGACAACGCTCATCTACTTAAACAGAAAGTGTAGGTGCTAATAACAATGGTAATTAACGCCAGTACAGTAGGATACTAAATAATTTAGTAATTAGGTAAATAAATATTTCGTTCTTAAGTAATTAAAACATTAAATTTTCGTAAAAAAAAAATTATACCCAAGTGTACTTACATATTAAGACTAATTACAGACAATATAAGAGAATACAATATAAGTAATAAATTACATTATTGTTACCAAATAATTCCATAACATTATTTATATAAAGTATTTTTAGATATTTTATTATAAATTAATATTTTAAGAGCATATTTTAAAATTTTATATAATTATGCTTTAAACCTGTAGATTATTTATCTGTATAGATATTATTATAACATCAGATAATATACATTGTACAAAGGACAGGTTCAAAGCATAATATTTATATTTCAAATGAAAGATATTTATATAACGACTACATAAAGGATAAAATCAAGGCTGTGTTTGACAATTTGCAGGAAATCTTTATGAAATGTTGTTGTATTATTGTTAATTAGTAATAAAGACATTCTTCGCAATGATCTTGTTTTATTACAATTTTTGTAATTTTAAATTGTCGCCATAAATAAGAAGACAAAAAAACTTTTATAATTCTTGTAATTATGAATGATAATAGTATAATAGTGTAAACAACTGTGGGTTGCAGTCGTATTCTATTTATGAATTTGAAACTTTAAAGTAAATTTATCGCAAGTGAATCTTATATAAAGAACAACTAAATCCCTCCATCACGTTTTTATTAATTTATGAATTTTTCTTTATTAATTTGTTGCTTTCAGTTTGCATTCGCCACTAATATGCGATGTTATGATTAATTTATAACAAAATAAACTTCCACTGGTTATACTTTTTATTTCAGATATAAGTTAATAACAAAAATTAATATAGAATACAAATAACATTCTTCATTAATACAAAGAGAATAAAAAAATATATTTATCAAATAATCACAATAATTGTACACAATATGAAATAGTACGAAATCAAATGAACAAAAAGGTAGCAGTGGAATGGTTAAGAGGTAGTACGAAATGAAAGAAGAAATAAAACGTACGTACAAAAATACACGTATTAGAAAGACGAAATTTACAAACAATTTTGTATGGAAAGCACTAAAATTATTCAACAAACAACGTGTCTCCATATATTCAGCAGTCTAACAGATATATTCGTCGCTTATGAATTATATTAACAGATTTCTTTCTCTAAATATATTCATATATTATATATTAACATATAAAATCAAAACTCTACGCTTGTAAATTTTACAACCAAAAATCTTTGGCATATATTTTTTTTTTGTTTTCGTGTATATATAAGTATACTTTTTTACGCTCATATAAAAAATCTACAATTTTTCTCATTTTACTAGTAATCCCGTTTTTAAAATATGGCTTTAAATCTTTCGTTTATTTTAATTTGTCACATTAGTCTTCTTAATTACACTGATACGTTATACATTAAGGGGTTACCATATGAATAGTTGGTCTTAAATTATAAATATCTCCCTGTGATGTTGCAATAGGAAATGTGTAAAATGGTTTATTGGACCTATGGCTGACAAGGACATCGAGATGCTGTCTGACCAGATGAGATTCGGACCGAAAACTACTGCTAAATTTTGTGCAGTCATTTTATTTAAATCTGCTCTTTCCATAACCTAAAAACATTGAAATATTATAATCTTATCCAACATCTATTCAATAAGGTTATTTTATCAAAATTCGACATAATTTTATATTATTATTCCAGAAATAACATTACTATAGCATTTCATTGTAATTTATATGTTTTTTATTATATTTCATCTTAATCGAAGCTTATCCAGACTTAATGAACGTTTCGCTTTAACAATACGTCTGCAAATCTGCACAAAAAGTGTTCGCCTCTAGCGTGGTTTACACTTCGAGTTATCATGATCTTTTGTCACCGCCCCCTACTCACTTTTGCTCCGGGAGATACTTACAGTAGTGGCGAAACATCGTCACAGGGTCATTCACGGAACTGGTTCGTTAGAACTTTTTATGTTCTTGAAATTCAACATTTCTGAAAATTTGTAATTATAACCGATATCATCTGGACTTATCAGCAAAATTATTTGCGCCGTTTAAAAAAAGTGACTTTCATCGATGTGAACTTGGTTGAAATGAACGTTAATTTTGGACGACTCTGTATAAATTATGATAAATTTGGGGACGTAAATTTGATGTATGCTATTTCGGCTAATAACATGCCAAATATGAGGTCTTTACCTGCAATGCAAATTATGAGTCCAGATTATATCAGTTACAACTACAAGTTTTCAGAAATGTTGAATTTTAAGAACATCAAAAAGTTCTAACGAACCAGTTCCGTGAATGACCCTGTAAATATTTTTTTATTTTTACTTGGAATTTAGTTAGTTTTGATTAGAGGATCATCTTAAAAATGTCCCTTTAGTGGGAACGGGAAAATTTGTATCCACAAAGAAAAAAAAACTAAGTAGCAGCTAAAGCTTAAAATCAACAAAGATCAAATGGACAGATTGGATACGGTATAAAAGAGTCTATAAATCTTATTTTCCTCCATATGTCAGAAACGTTCAATTCTCTATTCAATGAAGAACAAAATCCAATAAAAGAAGGATTCTTCTTTTTTTGAAGTTTTTTTTTTGCTGCAGCTCTAATTTTCCAGCAATTTTCTATTCCTTTACATAACTTAGTAGTGTGTCCATAATGAACACATCTATAACATTGCACCGAATGTTTGTATGCCTTCTAACTTGATTGTCTATTGTAGTTCTCTTTTCATTTTCAGAGGCATAATTTCTATTTTTGAATTCAAGCGTGTATTTTTCGAATTAATTCTGGGCAAGAAACTAAATGTATAGGAATAAATGCTGGTACCGTATATTTCTCTAGCTTCATATGGTCCAGAAAGTAGAAACTAAATCTTCTAAACTTCGGAAGATTTTCGTCTGCCTCTAGGCATGTTGATATAGCAAGTTACCGTGACCTTCTTGTATACCGTATCCACGTTTTGTTCCCGAAAAAGACATCCACATCAATCGCAAAACGTCGAAGTAGTAGAGATTGTATTTTTTGTCCTTTTATTTTATATTGTATTTATTATACTTATTTGATCGTACACTTAGAACGATTCTGAACTGGTTCAAGTGCGAAACCAAAACAAACCTAGTCGCTGTGACAGTATTAGAATCGTTATCTTGAATAACATTGATACCAGAGAAATTTTCTCCCGTCATTGCACTGCCCATTGACGTAAAACAATTTATAAGATATGAGCTTGAAAGTGTAAGGATTAAGTAATGAAAGCAATTATAATATTTCGAATAAACGTCAAAATAATGAGAGAAAGGAAGCTAGGCCTAAAAATCAAAAGGAACAAAAACGAAACTGACGACAATTGGGCAAAAAAAAAACAAAGAAAAGAAAAGCAGTAAAAGACGACGACAGATTAAAATACATACTTGGGGATTATAATATCAAAGAATGGAAATAGGACGCTGAAATAAAAGAAAAAATAACGGCAATAAATACAGAGATATTAATATTATGGCCCGAGTGGTTATGGCATGTATGGAGAGCAGGAGTAGAATCTATAATCAAGCTATTATTGGAATGAAAGTCAAGAAGACTCGTGGAGGGTGCACTGACAACTATAAGAAAAAAAAAGTGAAAACCTAGGGTGAGGAGAGATACACATCAAATTATAGTATTTAAAAAGCGGTACATCCCCGCTAAATAAAAAGAAGAATAGTAGATTAGTAGTTACAAACAGTATTACAAATACAAAATTTCAACAACTTTTTGTGTTAAAATAATAACGAGATATTTATATTTTTTGTATGATAAAATAATGTTTATAATTTTGTTACAAAATCAAGTTTAGTTAAGTATATTGAAAAGAAAATAATTCTCGTTCAGATTAATAAAAAACAAAAACATCCTGCATTTAAAGTAAACCAAACGAGATAACATCCTTGACATTAATACTTAATTGAAAATTACAAGCCTATGCCAAAATTATCGTTTGTATTTCTACAAGTAATAAAAGCATAATATAGAGCCACAATATAGAATGATTATCAATATGTATTTAATGATTACCGAAATACTACCTGAAAATATATAAAGTGATTATCAGTATGTACTTGCTGATTATAGAACTTTTTGCTTTATTGCTGCGGTGAATTATTTTTTTACGGTAAAACATAGGACATTTGGAATTAATATTTTATGTAATAATAAGATTAATATATTACCCTTGACAGGAAGCTTATAATGTACTGCAATATTTTGTAGTTATCGAGAGGTAGTTTTTCCATTATCAAAACAGACGCCTGTCGTAATTGTTCCTCCTTATTACAATCTGTAACATTCACATTAATATTTATTAATAACAATAATCTCATGAACATGCAAACGTAAATTAATTAATTGTTATCTAACATTTCCGTCAGAGAGCATATTCCTCTTCCGTGCTACTACGCATAAATTACAATATCATTAATAAAAATGCACATGATATAATTCAGTCAAATTATCTCTATATTTACATTCTTCATTTACGAACAGATAAGATATCTCACGTTAATGAATATGGTTTGCGAGTATTAACACTATTGCAACAAAATCATTAATATATACAAACATATACGTACACTGAAATTGTATAACTTCATCATACAGTTCTTGAGTTAATATAGGCTCCTTGAGTTCTCTTAAAAATGTTTTAAGTAACACAGCAGCCTCGTGTGGGGAATCAAACGTCAAATTGGCTCCTCTATTCGCTACTTCTTTCAGTTGTTTAATTTTTACAGAATAAGCGGATCTTCTAAATAATCCTTCAGTCTCAAGTGCTATCACAGAAGAGAAAACATTAATAGCAAATATTTAGTTACGTAAAAACAAACAACTTACCATCAGGTTTATCTAAATATGTTATACATTCACTAACAACAGGAGGTATCACAACATGATAGTTCTGTTTAATAAACTGTAATGTAACACCAAACTGTCTTGTGGGTTCTATACTTTCTAAATGTCTACTATCGACGTGTGTTGCATTAGTTTTTCCACCAATTTTCTTGTCATATCTGTAAGGTATTAGATAAATTACATAAAGAATATAAATAATGAATTAAAACTTACTCCTTTATATCTTCAGGTATAGCTAATTGTTCTAATTTAATATGATCGCTTAATTCCTTTAATGAGTGGATGTAATTCAATTTCTTTCCAAATTTTACACTTATAACTGGTCTAAATACTTGGGATATTATCTTTAGGAAGCTCGTTGGATGCACTACATACAAAGCTTTTAAATTCTTCTTATATTTTCTATCAAAGGCCTTGTAAGCTTGCCAAAGCCAAGCAATTGACGGCTTATTTTTGCTATTTAAACCGTAGTGAAAATATATTAGACTGTAATCTTGTTCCACATATAAATCTAATGTGTGTCTTAAGTAACTGAGATCAAACAGAGTCAAATTAGTAAAATAGTTATAATATCTACCGCAATCTTTCCATGTTCATAAAATATTTATTATTATCAAATAATTTGAATATTATTTCTAAATTTTAATTAAATTAGAACCAGTTGCAAAAATTTCATATATCCATGTCATAAATAGCGAATATTTCTTAGAATAAAGTAGAACTCCATTAATTCGACCTCGAATCTTCTGACTGCTTGCAAAATCCGACCATGAAAATTCGTCGGTGGCTGTATTAAGGTTTAGTGTGCTATTACCTTGAAGTTCACACTTTTCTGAGAAATAATGCTTCCCAGAAAAACTCTTGCCTCACAGAATAAATTTGTAAAACGGACACAAAGTTTAATATGGACGTGCGTGCATACACAATTCTCTATTTAAAATATGTATAGTGTTTGAATAGTGTGTTCCTAAAGTTCAACAACATTTAAAGGCCAGAAATTCTCTCTTCATGCCCTATTGTTCGAAGATAACCTACCTGTCCCATCCATCTGTGAAACAACTTAAAAAGGGAGAAATAACAGCTCTATTCCTACCGCCCAATATTCCTTCCCACAGCCAATCAATATGTTGGATTCATATTAGAGACAACCAAAGAAGACTGAAACCTTCGAGACGACAAGGCTCTACCAACCCCCAAGAAGGAGCAAGATGGACCATATTACCACCATTTTACAACCAAACACGCAAAAGGGCCTTTAGCAAAAACAGCAATAATGCTTAAATGCAGATCATACACCTTCTCCGAATGCTGGAAGATTGCGAGACTAACACCCGTTTTCAAGAAAGTGATATGGAAGTTATTGAGAACTATCGTCCAATTGCGATTATTAACAATTTTGCCAAGATATTAGAAAAATGTTTCTTTTCCATCATTTTTCCGCAAATAAGATCCACAGCAACTACTTCCCAAGATGGTTTTATCAACAAACGATCGACTGTTACAAACCTCACAGTCTTTACTCAATATTTGTGTGAAAAGCTTGATCATAATATTTAAGTGGATGTTGTTTTCACGGATTTTGCTAAAGTATTCGACCAGATAGATCATACGGTACTCTTAGATAAGCTTGCGAATATTGGATTTTGACCAACACTTGTCTCTTCATTCGCCTCGTGCCTTACGAACAGACGAAATTATTTTTATCACAAAGGACATAAATCCGAAACTTTTTGTTCTACGTCTGGTGTCCCATAAGGAACAAATCTTAGACCACTTCTTTTTATTGTGTTTATTAACGATATTGCAGAAGTTCTAGACTGTCATAAATTGCTTTATGCCGATGACTTGAAAATATTCCAGGCTATTAACGATACTAGCGACTGCCTTCATCTTCAGAAACAATTAGATGCACTTCAGGCACGGTGTATCGACAATAAGTTACATTTCAATGTTCCTAAATGTAAAGTTATGACGTTTACTAGGAAAACTACTCCGATGAACTTCAATTATATTTTGGATAACACTCAACTAGGGAGGTGCACTGAATTGAAGGATCTAGGTGTTACCTTTGATTCTAAAGTGTCATTTACGAGCCACATCAACAGTATTTCCGGTGCTGCTTTGAGGAACCTGAGTTTCGTAATTAGAACAACAAGCTGCTTTTCGATTGATTACATATTGCCATTATACTTTTCCTTCATTCGATCAAAATTAGAGTATGCATCATTAGTATGGTGCCCATTTTACAAATTACATGCACGTTCGTTAGAACAAATACAGAAACGTTTTCTAAAATATTTAAATTTTCGTTCTACAGGAGAATATCCACCTCGGGGCTACAGCCATGTATGTAAATCTCTTAACCACGTTTAATATTGAGCCCCTAGAACAACGTAGATGCCAGGTTGACTTAAAATTTCTGTATTCTCTTCTACATAATATGATAGACGTGCCTGAAATATTATCTAGATTCAACTTCTTAGTTCCGAGGCAATTTTCTAGATCAAATAATACCTTTTATTGTAGTCCATCAAGAACTAACATTATGTTGGGATCTCCTGTATATAGAATAAGTACTCTTTATAATAATAGAGCATGTAGAGTCTAGTTGTTAGTTTCCTATTTATTTTATTTATAATTTTTCTTTGGTCGTTCGGGAATTGTGCCAACATGGCACGGAAATGTACCGTTGCGGGCAATATAATCTGGGCAGTGATTTGACATTTCATGACTTTTTCATGAAATTTGGTAAATCCAGGTAAATCAGACTTTGTTACAATCTACGTTACTCTGGATACGCACTTAGGGCATGAGCCATCATGTGATGGTTATCTCAATAATCAATAGTCATTACCTTAAAAAGTGTTGTCTTTTAACTGAAATTACTTTGGTTTTATTTTAGAAACGAAAAATATAAACAAATGATATAAAAAATTAATATTTTGTAGCAGCTCAATGTTTTCAATAACATTATTTAACCTTCTGGGCATTGATGCTACTAATTATGCAGTATAATTTGGAGTTAATTCGATCCATGCTTCTTGAACTCTTTCCTATAACTGTTCTACATTTTATGGGCGAAAATTATTCCTCTATTAATTTTTTTTACTGTCAAACCCCACATATTTTCAATGGGGTTCAAGTCCGGGCTACGTGAAGGCCAAGGTAGAACTTGTATGTTCTGTTGCTGCATACAGTTTGAGGTCACTCTGGCTGTATGAATGGGGCTATATCATGTTGATATATAAAATTATTTCGGGGAGAGACTGCATTTACTAAGGGCAACATGATATTTTCCAATATTCCAACATAGATCTCTGCATTCCATCTACCTCTTATATGTGTTATAACTCCGGGTCCTTGGCCGCTCAACCAGGCCCAGACATTGACAGAAAAATTACCGCTTATGTCTGATTTATGAGTATAACCGTTGATTGAAGGAATACATAAAGATGCGCAACCTATGACAGTTGACAGAAATTTCAGATCCCATCAAATGGAGATTTGTATTTGATGGGATCTGAAATTTCTGTCAACTGTCATAGGTTGCGCATCTTTATGTATTCCTTCAATCAACGGCATAACGTTCATCAAAGCGAGAGTTCGGAGGTCTATAAGCTCTAACGTGTCCATCAAAACACGATTTAAATACCTTCTCATCTGTGAAAACAACATTCTGCCAGAAATTTAACACTTCTAAGGAGTATTCCAAAGCAAAACCTACTCTCTGTTCCTTATTTTTCGGAGTTGGAAAAGTTTTTTTCGCTGCAGAACGACTATACGTAGAGCAGGTCAATTTTTGATACGACGCCTTTCCGTTCGAACACACCCTGGCAAGTTTGTTTCAGCCTGTGCGTCTACCGCGCAATGGAAGGGTTTTTTACGAATAAAATCAACCAAATAACCATCATCAACCTCCGTTGTAACTCTGGGCGTACCATTACCCAATCTTCTATCAAACGTTTGTCTCTCATCCCATATTCTCTTAATGTTATGCACAGTACTCTTTAGTATTTGGAATCTTAATGCGACTCGACGTTCCGACCACCCTTCTCCCAGTAACGTCACAACCCTCAATTTCTCGGCCAATTGACGTTTTTCATCAATCAATATGACAGTATAGTTTTCCAGGCGACTTTTTTAATGTAACAATTAAAATCCATTTACGGTGGGAAAAACTGCTGCCCAGATAATATTGGCCGCAACCGTACGTTATCTTGCTTACAATCAATTAATGTCACATTATAGCAATTGTGAATCGCCGAATAGTAAAATTAGATTTTGTTTTTAATATTTTAATATGTAATTAGTTATTTATAAGTAGTACTAGGCATATTCTATTTATTTGTATAATTTGAGTTTTTGGTCATGGGTAGATTGATCAGGAGAGGCAACTCTACTGAATCTCGCCCTGCGGTTGTGTGGAAATAATACGTGTATTTGTATGTTGTAACAATGTACAATAATGTTCATGCATCTGCCGAATTAACAAGATTGAATCTGCTCGCCTAGCTATTTCACACAATGAAGATATTCCAATTTCTCAGCTACCAGAACCGTATTAACTTAATACTACAGAAGAAAAAAATGCAATTGAAGCTTATGATGGTGCAGAGCCAGCAACATCCACACATCTACATTTAAGTCAAGTAACAATTGAACGAAAACCTCATATAACAACTGAGAATGAACTTAACGACCTGTTGCGTGACCTTGAACTGCTAAAATATACATAAATAATAGTGCATTTTTTTACAACCGCCAATCAATATAGCAGCCATCAGTTAGCCCGGCTATACCACAGATAAGTACATACAGATAACTCAAGAGAATACGATATCCGTCACGGCATTTCATCTTGAATGGATTCCCGTTTGGAACCGGCTCATACAGAATATGCAGGTAACGTCTTCCCTGCATACAACCTCTGTGATTTTACGTATTTGCATGGGATAAACTTTGAGTATCTGTGAGTTTTTTGTAAGCTGTGACTTAACTGCGAAATACTATTCAAAAATTTTTTTTTTAAGTAGATCTCTACAAACTAAGCTTAATGAACATGGAAAATAATATAAAATTTAAAATAGAAAAGATTACTCACTCCAGAAAAATGTTATGATTAATTTTATCTGTTGGAGGTAATTTACACGCGTACACAACAATGACTTTTCTTCCATCTGAATCATCACCTTTAACATCGACGATACCATATCGAGCTATTTCATTAAAATTAACTCCATCCACTTCGGGATACGTATCTATTACAAGACTGCTAAAGCTTGCTGGGCCGTTAAGTAATTCATCAAAGTTTTCATCCGTAAAATCGGAAACTGGGGAACCCATTCCATTCGATTCAACGTCTATTAGATCTATAAACAGCTCTGAAATAAGGAAACACACTTTAAATTCAATATTTTTTTAAAAAAAGGTCGTTTTTACCTCTGTTATTAAGTGCATCAGGCGCTTGTAATAACTCTGTATCATCAAACTCGAGATTCGGTTCATAATCATGATAGTCTGATAAGCTGGGATAGGGTTCTTCGCATTCTACAATACAGATAAATGACGATAATTCCGTCTTAGCAGATAAGAGGTGCGTATATACCTGCAAGGTTTTTTGTTGGGCTCATTTTGTTATCCATGTTTTTTTGTGTCAACTATTTAAAAAAACGCTATCAAGTCATTTCTTCAAAAATCGCATAGAAAACGCCACTCCCCTCTTACACCGTGCAAAAACGAAAGCTGCTGCGATAAAATTCTTTCAAATGGCGCAACGATTAATAGGTAGTTTCGAAATACGACCAATATTAACTAAATTAATCGTTTCGATCAAATAAATCCTTTTTGTTGTGTGTTTGTATTTTGACATCGACGCAATTATCGCTGCTCGCTAGCACTCGCTCAACTCGCTAGTCTCTAGTGGTTGACAGCTGATTCGTAACTCCGCGAACAAGCCTGGAACAAGCGCACCTCTAGTCCATTACAATTTTGAAATATTCCGAGATAATTGGAGATAATTTTCATAACAGTGTTAATTCTCATCTTTCACACACAACAAGCAAATTAATATGCAAATATTTCACTGTTTAACATTTTTACAGCACTTTTTCTATCAACACGCCTACAACAGGAATAATGATCATTTTATATTCTATCAAGAGCTCTTGAGTGTTAAGAATTTACATAGTTGCTTTGCAATGTACAGCTAAATCAATAATCGTATTCAATAAACGTACGTTTAAAGGATATAAACGCGCGATTTACGCATACACACATATTACACATCAAATTACGCCTATCTTTTTATGTTAACTATTATTCACCTAATCTATAACGTTGACCAAAATCGTACTTCACGATGTGTGGCGATGTTATCAAATACGTGATTCGCAATTTTAAAGTAATTATTATTATTTACTCAGGTGTACCTTGTACCTATCCGTTTACATAAAATGATTAACAAATACAAAACATTAATTACCGGGGAAACTAAATTAAATCAGTCAAACATCAAATGTTTTCCGATTATTTTCGGCTAGTTGAAACTACGTGGGGCACTAAAAAAGTTTGCGAGCTAGCAATTAAATAAGATATTACATTTGTAATTTCATTTTTTCCCGTACTCTCCGTCATTTAACATTACATTTACAGTATATAGGTATCGGATAGTCTCTATTTAGCCAAACGATTTAATATAAATCATCTATACAGGATGTTCAGCAAATAATGGGACAGTGGGATACATTGGGAAGGAATAAACTTTTCGCAATTTTAAAGTTTCTTACAAATGTTCAAAACTGACACGACGTATTTTGCCAAAACTTAAAAAAAATCAAATACATTACCTGTTCATATGGTTTTCGTTATTCCCCTTTACCAATATACACGTGATAATGTTAAACCAATGAAAACGCGCCTACATTTCTTCCATAAAAGATATTACCCGCTGGTGTGACACCTCATTCGAAAGCTACTTCAAATTGCTCAAGTTTGTTTTATGAACAATTGGCTTTAATTTAACAAACTCACAATTAATATTACATTATATTGATAATTATGACAACACAACGAAATATTTTTTAAATAATAGTAGCGGCCTTGAGATTTTAACAATTATAGGAACTCGATTGATTTCGCGTACGTTAAAAAAAACGTACCTACTTGTCATTTTCGAGAAAAAACGATTTCAAACCAAACGACAAAAGGTGATCCACACGACGACTTTCTTTCTCTAAGCATCTAATTCCTTTATTTAAAAACTTTCGCATTATTTCATAAAAGCTCTTATTATTTTTAAAGTCATTACAATCTTTTTGAACTCTGGCCCAAAACTACTCGCTCTATTGGAACGGCGTAAACCAACCACTTCAGGTATCCTCGCATACAAAAATCTACTCTTGTTGCGTAGTTTGTGTGTAAATGTATTCAATGGCCTTGTTACAGCACTATCTTGGCCTTTGTAATGCTACGCTGTTAGTCACTTTGCCCCTAATGGTAAATCGATTGGGATTTAATTCTGTGAGAAAAATGTTACCGTCGTCTCGGAGAATTCAACCACCGATCCCAGCGACAATTTTTGTGTATATTATTATACAGCATGCATCACAACGAGTTTCGGTTAAAACAGTATATAAAACTAATAAACATATTGCGATTTAAAATTTTTCAGATAATGATTTCGTACTACGTCTTTTTACTTTAAAATAATTTTACATTTATACTTCTTCCGGTTATACCGGAAATGCGTATCAACTTTCTTATTTCAAATGGAATTATCTAATTTTTTTATTTCTTTGTGTTCGCGAGACAAATTTAAAAACAACATGAAACAAAAACTACAGTTTTTATTTTTGTTAACGCTTTATTAATAAATAATAAAAATTATTAACAATCACATCAATTAACAATAATAAAATTTATGTATAACAA
>CM043015.1:183968298-184009828 GCA_023690525.1 Holotrichia oblita | reverse complement strand
AACTCTGTCAAACAGAAGGATTTTAAACTGTGTGATGACATTGAAAGATTGAATAGCTTTGAATGCTGCTACAAAGTGTCGCAAAATATCTTAAATTCGTTCATGTAAAAAAAACTTTCTGTTCTTCATATTAGCATTCGCCAAACATTGGCTCGTATCTAATCATCTATTTTATATTAAGATTCAAAATCAATAAAATTAACGTCAAAATTCTATAGTTAATTTTCCAAAAATGGAGAATTGTGCTTCTTTGTTTAAGAAAATGTTGAGGCATATGATTGAACGATTTGATACAGAAAAGTTGTAATAAATAGAATCTTGATTAGTAATCCTAACTAAACACAAGGTCATAGTATTGAATATATCTCAGTCATTTTACGAAGACTATGACATTAATATAAGAGAGTAAAATCCGACTCTCATTAAAACTATCTCCAAATAAATACTCCATTGTATTGTTTGGTGAGTTCAACCTCAATCTTATCATTACAAGAAGAGATAGATTTGTTTCAATCTATTATGGAACCAGTCTGAGTAGGTGCTACGTTTAATAATAACACCTACTACGACTTGATATAATACAGTCATGTATAAGTTCATTTCCATATCAGATCACATATATATGCTCTAAATAAATCTAGTAACGAAACAACGAATGATTCTCATTAATTTTACGTTAATGTCGATAAATCTCTTATAAGAAGTCACAGCAATACAATACTTGTGAAAGATTACCAACTAAATTAATTTAAAAAATGTACAGGGATTGTGCATACATAGTTAGCAACTATGATCAGTCTATCTCTTCAAAAAGGTATATACTAATTCATTAAACCTATTCACAAAGGTAGACGTGAGACGTAACCAAAATGGTAAAGCAACTAACATTAGCTGGATTGCAAAATTTTTCTGAATGCTACATCCTTTAACTATAGCTCATAGCGCATATTTCCCGAAAAGATGGACCACCACAACAATCTATAGGTCTATCAAATGATCAATAATTGAAAAACGTACAGTAGCAAACGTATTTATAAATTTGTCAAAGGCTTTCGATAGTATAACCAAAATTGTTGTGAATTATTTATCGTGAAAAGAAGATGAATTGCTGAAAGTTCTAATATAAATCAAAAGGCCTCTGTTTTTCTAGGGTTGGAACTGGTGTTTCTTTAGCCCTTTTTTCTCTCTTGGATGCGTGGTACGATGCCACGTGAGGTAATTGGTGATATTGTCCTCCTATATGTATGGTTTGGCTGCTGCCGAGGCTACTACGCCATTTGCAAGACGTTGTTATGACCCGTGGAGGAGGTATGTCCGGAACAGATTCTCCGACCGAGACGCCCTCTCTAACGTTTTCCTGGCCAACTCCAGTGCGTACTCCGTAAGTGTTTGGAGCTGCAAGTCTCTGTGAATTTGGGCATTAGACACATACCAGGGTGCTGCGAGAATAATTCGCAGCATCCGGTTCTGCAATACGTTGAGACTCTTGATTTGGGATGGACCAGGTTAGGGCTCATAGCGTAAGATCGGTCGGAGAAACACCGTAAAAATCAGCAGCTTAATTTTAAGATTCAAGGAACCTCTAGTGCAGAGGAGTGAATAGAGGACAAACCTCGCCCGTAGGAACCTAGAGATAACATTTATGAAATGCTGCCTAAATATCAGCTTCGTGTCCAACGGTATTTCCAGGCACTAAGTAACGTGAGATTTCCAAGGCAGCTGTTACGCGAAAATCGTATAGCTTCGCACTTAGTTGGATTAATTTTTAACCTCCACTTTGTGTACCATTCCGTTATCTCGTTCACATATGTTTGCAGCCGCCGGCACACTAGACTATGATTACGTGACGTCGTGTAGAGAGCAGTATCATCCGCGTAGATGACTAACTTAGTGTGTAGTAGTTACCTCGGAATATCGTATGTATAGAGAATAAATCTTCCATCTTTACCCTAAAAGTCCTACCGGATAGGTAGGTTTTAGACCGGGAAGATAACTATAAATGCAATTTACACGTTGAATCAAGTGATAGAGAAAATACGGGAACGTAATAGAGAAATACATAATAATATTCATAGATTTTAAAAGAGCATTTGACTTATAAAAAAAGGGGTAATATAATGGAAGACCTAAGACATCTAAACGTACTAAAAAAACTAATAGAAAAAAATTAATAGAAGTGCTACTATGTAGAAAACACAAACATAAAAGTAAAAGTCCAAGGAACAACTATGGAAAAGACAAACATAAACAAAGGAGTGAAGGAAGGTGACCGAATCTCTCCAACGCTATTTAAAAATATCATTGCAGATGAAGTACAAATAGTAGCATACGCCGATGATGTAACGATAATAGCAAAGAGCCAGAAAGAGTTAATAAACACAATTAATAGATTAGAAAAAGAAGCAGGGAAATACGGATTAGAGATTAATGAAAAAAAGACAAAATATATGAAAATTGGAAATGAAATAGAAGAAAATATGAACCACCTAAGAACACAATCGTATAAATTTGAGAAGGTTACAACGTTCAACTACCTGGGAGTATCATTAGGGCAAACGTATAAGCATAGAATAAAAGAAAGAATCCAAGAAGGTTACCAAGCATTGGGTAAAAATAAAATTGAAAAGCAAAAACATCAGTAAAGCAAACAAAATAAAAATATATAAAACTTTAATAAGGCCTGTCATTACGTAGGCTCTGGAAACAGCAGTGTTGAACAAAAGAGAAGAGGAAGACTTGAAAATAATTGAAAGAAAAATACTCAGAATAATATTAGGACCAGACACAACAAAAGAAGGAGTAAAGAGAACAAAGAAAAACGAAAATATAGTAAGACATATAAAGGCAATAAGACTGAAATGGGCTCGACACATAACGAGGAGAGGACCAACGGAAATCGGGGATTAATCCACCCCAAAATTTAGCGGATTTGTATGTTAGCCATAATCCGAAGGCTCGATGATGATGATGAGTATAACTAATATCTCAGAAACCCATCTTACAATGTAATCAAGTATCAGTGGGATTTTGTGTATTAAAAAAATCATAGATCAATCTCCATCATTTCTCAAAGAACTATGGAATGTTTTGTAAGAGTAATAGAAATAATCTCTCTTGTATTTCATGATAAATTAATGCGAGAATAATAGAAACAAAGGAAATGGTATAATTATTTAGCTCTAAGTATTCCTAACTACAATTCAAATTTAGTTAAAAATGCCATAAATATTATACTGTGGTATTTTCCATCTCATTCTTGAGCATATTTTTTTTGTTAGCTTAGAAGATGCTAATCTATTGTTTACTTGAAAGTTTATTATTTTAAATAACAATTCACTATGTTTATATTATAAATAAATAAAATCGTTGTATATATTGTTATAAATTCTGTAAATTATTGTGGCATGTTGTGATCAAAGGCATACGAATTTTTTCACAACCCTAAATTATTAATAATATACAAATTTATTCTAAGTTTATTTTAACTTCTTTAGATATGATAAACCCATCATAAATAAGGTTTTATTGCTAATATCATAATATTTAACATTTTCTATATATAAACATATAATTTTTTAATGCTCAGCCGATTATCAACTGCTCCGATCGTTTTGTTATTTACTGTCACAAGATTGAAGCATATCTATAAAGTACGTTATTTATGAATAATAGCAGTGGGGAATATTATGAAAAAAGTATAAAATTTATGTGGAAACACAAGAACGTGTGTAGAACATAATGGGAGTTAATTATGATTACATAACACCAACTCTGCATTACAGATACATCACGTCACGTATTTTACGTTTTTTGCGTGTTTACACAACTCTGAAGATATATTACCATTACTGCTATCGTTCACATTAGCTGATTACAGTGAAGTGTGATTAACTGGTGAGTGATACGTTGTGCATTTCCCGAATACTGATGGCGAAAGTATGGGCTCTTGCTGTAATAAAAATCTATCATAGTGAAGTAATATAAGAAATATTTTATATTATTTAACATTACTAAATCGGTCTCTAAAAAAAAATCTCGTTATGCTTTTATATTAAAGCTCATATCTTTTCAATAGGATAGAGGTCGAAGCTGTAGCCAGCCGTTCCAAGACACGACTTTTCTGCCGGATATTTTCTGAGCAAGCATCCATATATAACAAGACAATTTTTTTCTGGGCATAATCCGGATATTTGATAAAGTTAGGCACGATACCTAGATACGAAAACTGCTGATCCCAGGGCGTTGTGGAATTATTCAGAAATTATTTTACTCTTTACTGCTTTCCCATAAAGCATGTTTTAATGTATCTGTATAGTAGATCCACTATTATTAATCGTTGTTCATCCAATGAGTCTAGTTCCAGTTTCTAGTACTTTAAAAATTAATAAAACTATCCCAGTTCATAAGAGCAGAGACGAACAGGACACAGCTAATTATAGACCAATATTTTCTGCCTTTAGTATTTCCCTAGAGATTAGATAAGAACGATGCTGCTGTGAGCACATTTTTTTATGTTGCTAATTAATCATTCTGTGTTAGTAAGTAAGATGTAAGCATTGGGAATTTACTTGAACAGGTGGAAAAACAAAAATGGTTCTATCGGCGGCAAAATATTCATTCCTCAGTTATCGAAATGAGTTGTGATGTTCTTTAGGGCCCAATTCTGGATCCACGCTGTTTAGATATATGTCAACGACCTCCATTTTTCTGTCTTGCACACTTTTGCAATACACATACGATACGACTTATATTATCTCAAGTACTGATATCACTAGTCTTTCTACGTCAATATCAATAGTTAATAAAATAATTGATGTAATACAAATGGTCTTATACTAATTGCGGATAAAACTAGCCTCAAGCAATTTAACAGTAAATCTGTTCAAGAGAATTATGAACAACATATTAGTTGCTATTTAAAAATAATTATAATACTGAAATGTTTAATCTGCACATACACTCATTTTTTATAAATGTACATACACAGTTGTTTGTAATAACCCGCAGTTGTCGATTTTGCTGCTAACAGACAAGATTTATCAGATAAAATAGCTTTAGAAATGTCTCAGCGCTAAATCAAATCAATAAAATTAGGTATTTCTATTTGAATAAAGGAACTTATTACGCATTTCCGGTGTAACCAGAAAAAGCAGAAATCTAAAATTATTTTAATTCGAGAGCACGTGGCACGAAATTATTGCTCCAAAAATATCAAACAGCAATTCTCTCCCCCTCCCCTCCCCTCCCTCTCCCGCCTACCTAAACAAAAAATATTTAGTTATTAAAAATGCTTCGTCAACTATAAAATAAATTGTTTCTTTACAATTTACTTTTTGCTTTACAGATTATTTTTAACAAATGCTTGGTTGTTTTACAAAGTATTAATTTAAATAATTCAGACATTTAGCGTAACTGTTAGTTTGTGAAAATTCTGTCATAAGTGTAGTTTAACATTATTTAATTACATCGTTAAATATTACTTTTACAATAATGGTTTTCACTCTAGCTGAACGTGTAGAAATAATATTTATATTTTGTTCTGAGAATTGTTGCTTTTAACGAACATCAAACCAAATTTTTTACCACAAATATCACGACCGCAATGTAAATCATGTTTATATTAAAAATTTAGTTAAGTTGCAAATAAAAATGAAAACCTAGGTTACTTAATGAGGTTATTGTTTCTCTTGTTTATTTCTTCATGTTGGAATTTGAACGCAAAATCACTTTCCGACCACGTCCCACACATGTTCAATCAGAATTAGATCTGGACTTCTGGGTGACTAAATCGTACTACTTCTTCCAAATGCTAGAGCAGCGGGAGGGTAAGCGTTATCATGCATTAGCATAATATTGTCGCCACGATGAAGCAAACGGTATGGTTCTAGAATATGTATATGTGTGCATTTAGAGCTCCTCCAGTTACCACCGATAAATCCGTGCAAGCTTCCATATTATAAATTACCCTCCAAACCATAACTGATCTACCGTTGAAACTAAGCTTTGGAATAGTTTTGTTTTAGGCAAAGCTTTCGCTAGCTTTACGTCATATTAACCAAGTTCTGATGTTCACGATCAAAGCTTTACGCGATGTTCTCTAATCAACTGTTGGCCGTTTCTAACACTCAATATTCCATTTCCTTCTTATGTTCTTTCAATAACTAACTACTACCAAAGTACCTCTTCTAAATCGTTTTTGACACAACCTATTGCAATGTCCTTGTTTCTTAGCGCTCTCAATGTAAGACAGCTGTCATCCCACCACTCCACTTGTACATCTTTTTCTGCCAGAACCAACTTATCTAGTTTAGCCACCAATTACACGAAACCGCCTTACTACTATTTGAGCAAAACATCTAAAAGTACCTAAGACTTGAGTCACATTATGAATATTGTTATCGTCCATCTTGTATTAAAGCTATTGTTCTGGAAGTGTCTGTTGGATTTAAGACCATATTTAAATTAAAAAATACCACAAAACAAACACAAATATTAATCAATAAAGCTGTCGTTACTGGAGCGATGTGAAGCTACATCTATTTAAAAAAGGCCAGACACAGCAGCTTAACAAAATGAATGTTTGGGTTAATACATTGGGGGTGCACTTTACGTCGACATAATGGAAAAAATGAACCCTTTATTAAGAGTTCATTTTTGCGCAAATTAGAAAATCAAAGAGATATTGATAGAAATCTGGTTTTAATTAAAAGCCTGTTACATTTCTACCAAGACGGAGCACCTTCTTATTATACTGTTCAAACTGGTACTACTGGATGGCCACCTTGATAGCCCGATTTTTTTTCTGATAGGGATATCTCAAATCAATAGTACATATATCAAACCCAACTTAATTGAGGAATTGAAATAAAGGATTAAAGAAGCATTTCCAAACGTTATAAATATGCAATATTATTTTTAAATAGTTGTTTAATCGTAAAAGATAAAGCTTATCATTGTTACAAATTTCGCTTTCCAATGATGTATCACCAATAGGGGAGGGATTGCTACGTTTTTTTAGTTGAGGTACATAGCTGAGGTGTAGGGATTGATAATAATTCCATTTATTTAAATAATTATATTAAAATTACAGTAGTATGTAATTGTTTTGGTGTTCTTGGTGACATTGTAAACGTGATCCTATATGTCAATGGTTTGTTGAGAAGTATGCCTAGATGTTTTAATATTATTTGACACTGTTAAATAGGAATAAAAAATTTATAATTTGTTTAAAAAGGTATAAACTTACAGAAGAAATCAATTGGACATCCTAACGTGATTTCTCACTGTTATTAGTATTTTTAAAACAAATTTAATATAAAATGTGTTGAAGTTGGGAACAAAAATAAAACTAAATTAATCAAGTAACAGATTCGTGCGGACACGACACTTTAGCAATCTAACCAAAATGTGAATGAGGAGTTTTGATAGAGCATCGCTATTTTGGGATGTCCACTACATATCAAATTTAAGGGGAGAATCGATAACTTCCAAGTCGATTTCAAATATCGTCAGCATTTTTATTTATTTTTAGTATCACGATACGTTAGATAAAATAATTATACATCTACTATATTAATGAGATTAATCAGAAATAATCGTTGCATTTCTAAATTGATTATTTTATAAAGTCTTTTTAATGCCAGGAAGTAAAAGATTTACCTTGACTCATTTTATCCTATCTGTTCAGAACTAATTCCCGACAAACTAACTCCTACTTTCTCACTTACATATTTCGACAATTTACGCGAAAGGCGGCAAAAATTCCGCACTTTTAAAAACACCCGCACACTGTCCAAGCTCGCCAATCCACAAACCGAAACTATCGAAAAAACTGTGCGCGTTCGCTGATGCTAACCGATTAGATTAATAATTAGGCTTAGCTATTCATCGATAACGAAATCTTGAGTGACAAAATGTGTAAACTTTGGAATAAACTGAACGCGTGTGTTATCTACTCTGCACAATAATTGTATCTTCTAGTGCATTACTTTATACCATAATTGATATACGACATCGTCGACGACAAACAAAATTGTTACATATCACTTCAAAAAATTTTCAACATTGTTTCTCCCTCTTTCATTTATTCGTTCGTCTGCAAGCAAACATTGAGATCAAACAATGAAAGATAGATAGTAGATTTACATATATACATATTATGCAGCCATGCAGAGATGAATGACACTTATCGAATTCGAATTAAAGATAGCATAATTGCTTTCGGATGAATTTTCAAGTTTGATAATGTAATTAGTTCGTAAATAAACTTTTCATAACGTACACACAATTATCATACGCTAATGCATCATTATAGTTCTTTAAAATGTCTCTGGGAACTGGATGTTTATTTCTTTGAACTATGATCCTTATAATGTGGTGATAATGTGATTATTTTAACTCTTTTTTTCTTTATACTGCTGCTAATTTACTATCACAGTATGATTAAAAATAAATTGTATATATTGAATTTAAAATTTATATTTCACAGAAATTTTATTATTTTTACCATTTGTTAGCGAATACACAGTAATTTTGTAATAAACACTACTCTTAACGTTCTAATAGATTATGGTAATTGAGTAAATACTATTCTACAAAAGTGTGAAGAGATTGTAATGCGACTACCGAGAAATCTGCTTAATCTTACTCATACATTTTGTAACTTTAAAAAGAAAATTTATATGAAGTCCAAATTAAGTAATACAATAGCATTATTTTGCTAAAAATCTGGCTTAAGTAACTCCAGTAGCAGATTTGGACTTGCTTGGAAAAAACAGCATGCATCTTGTTGGTAGAGAAAAGAGTGCCTATGTAAACCTCTGCACCAGTACTTTTAGTTCATCCGCTGGTCAAAATTTCGTGTCCTGCCTTTTCTTTCTCGACTTTCTATCTGGCCGGCCAACACCTTAGCGAGATTTCTTTTGCCTTGACTCGATTTTCCCTGGTATCATCTCCCCCCCCCCCCTCCTTTTACCCCTCCCAGTGCAACTATTTCCCAGATCCAGGAGATTGATAGGAACCCTCTCCGCCATCACCTGTAAAACCATTGCTGAAATACTTTTGCAGGCAGAAGCCACCTAAAGCAGAATGTTTCCCTGCTCTCTCCCTAATAATTATGTGTATTTTTGTTGGTTAAATGTCCCTTGGAACATCGAAATGCCATAAATCATTATATTATGGGCAATACCTACGCTGCTGATAACCGTTCTTTTATCGCTCTTAAGACCACCATATTATACATAATTTTGATTACCTTCTCCTTGACTTTAGCCGCTGCAGTTTCGCTATGTTTTTTTAAAATTCCCCTGTCATTAATGGTAAAACCCAACTATTTCGCAATATTTGCAGGTGTAATTTTAATCCCGTAAGATAATCCGCATTAACTCCCAGTTACTATTATTAATTAAGTCTCCATTGAGACTCTCGTAAAAGTAACTCGTTAAAAAAAATGTGTTTGTTTTTATTACAAAATATAAGTATAGTAGATCTAGCTCTCTTTCAAAGCAAAGTTTTAACTGTGAAAGCATCTCGATGAAGCTCTGCAATCTCAAGAATATTCAAAGAGTAACTCTGATCTTGGTTCAAACTTAGCTTTAGTTTGACAGTTTTGTTAGACTCTAAAATCTTGATAAGGGATGTCTGGCTGGAATAGCAGTATTAGCTTTTTGTAATTGAGCAAAGAATTAATACAGAAAATAGAAAGAATTTATACTAGAAACTGGCCACTTCAATATTCACTTACATAGACTCCTTCGTCATCTTCACAGTCAATAGTACTACAACAGTTATGGCTCCACTTCAGAGAAAGTTAGCTTGACACACTCACTATCGCTGGCAATCTTTTCGTTTACATTTTCTTCAGATCTTTCTTTACATTTTTCATTCCTCTCCACAGAAGATTCAGGCACAGTTAAAACAGGCAGTGTTAATGACCAGGTATGTTGTAAATGTTTTACTAATAGGACTGAATATAGACTTATTGTAACAACTGGAAACTATTGATTACATTTGTCATTGTATCACCGTATAAAAATACTTCCCCAGTGAGCGAAGATACGTAAAAACGAAAGACAGCCTTTGCTAGATTGCACCTGAGTAAGTAGATGAAAGATCTAGTGTGCTAATAAACACACCATACCATTTTCTCTGGTGATATAGATCGATTTTTTATGTTTGTTGATTTAGAAAACTTAAGAAAATTTACCAATCCTGATGAGTGAACCTCGATGCAGCTGTTTGGAAATAGACAAAGCTCATAGTCTTATTGCAACTTCTTCGTCGGAAATATAGCCATAGGAGGAGGGAAACACCAAAGACAGTACCGTAGACAAGGATTTTCTTAGATTCAAACGGTCAATATACGATGTCTTACCAGAAATCCTTTAATCTAGGCCTGACTTGTCATATCAAAGTGTCACCCTTAAATTTGTAGCTTACTCCATTTTGCTCGGCTAATTGGTGGGCTAATGATCTTTCATTATAAGACCAAAAAGTCTTAGTCTTCAAGTACATTTCAGCCTCTTGTGGAGAAGTAAAAAATATATATTTAAAAAGGCAGAATTCTTTTATCTGGTCAATATATACATATATATTTATAGTAAGTGGTTGAACAACATTCAGTCAAAGGTAAACCAGCTTATTTATATCATATTGTGGTCCAAGCCATTCTGCTAGATAATCTTCTTAAAAAAACATTCTTGTTGGGTGTAAATTAAATACAACATGTTCAAAATAATTGTCCGTGGGGAAAAGAGATCCCATAAATTTCAGCAACTAGAAAAATTGCGATCAGTTTTCTGAGCAGCATCTTTCGCGCCGATAGAATAAAAATTAGCCAATAATGTCAGTCAATGTTATTGTTCAGGTTTAGAATAATTTCGAATCACTCTATGACTATTATATATGAAATTAACTCAATTTTCTTATCAAAATAAAAGTAGACCGATCCAAAATACTAAGCAAAAATGGAAACTTGACATTTTTTCATTCTCATTATTCAAATAACTATAATGTAATAGTTACAATTTTAGTTTGGAGTTTCGTTTTAAAATTTTAAGCAACTACATTAGATAACCTACATATTTCTGATTATAATTATGCAATACAGTACCGTACTGCAGTACATATTAAAAAATCCTTGGTTATCATTATATTTGTATGTATAGGTATGTAAAACAATAAACTCGATTTTAGCTACCATAAAGCTAATATACCCATACCAAAGAAAAAAATAAAGCGGAAGATTATCTATTTTTGATATTATTACTTCAACCAATTTGGATTATAATCCGCTTAATATTACATGAGGATCAATTACCTACAGATATTAAATTGTCAACTGTACGAGCGAAACAATCAGAATAATCTGCATAAGATATTGGTAGACAGTTTGGAGTGGATTGTGAAATAATTGCAAGTAGTTACAATAGACATGTTAATGAAGAAAGATGGAAATGGTCGTCAACTAATATCACGCAAGATTTTGAATTGACTTCAAGTGTAGAAACAGACATATTGACAATAAAGTGTTTATATAGGTACTATATGTTCTCTTATTAAAAAGCTTTCTCCTTGTACAAACTCAAAGCTTGAGGTAATATAAAACAAGTGTCACTGGTCACCAAAATTCAACTTTTGGTTTTGCCGAACTAATATATTTACTAATTATTAGCTTTGAAATAAATCATTTGCCCAGCTTGAACCATTATCTGTTACAAGAGCAAGTTCGTCAGGTTTTCTCAGAGTTTGTGGAAATTTGGGAGATTTTGACCAAGGAAGGGGGCCTGTCAAGATCAAGATGAAGCAGTTCTCTAACCAGTTTCTTTACCAGTCTAGCAGCATATTGATGGAAGATTGAAATCTGGAGATCCCGATACAGCTGCACATTCCTCACATACCATAAAGTGTTAGTAATGGATCTCACAGTCAGTAGATACTTACCAAACAAATCCAAAAACTTGTTTAATGAAACCGGATCTCGAAAACTAACGTTTATTAGATTATTGGATTTACTAAAGTTTTTACTTATTTTCACCTGTACATCATGTACCCTAACCAACACCTTGTATAATAAAACTAAACAATTTACTTAGATTAACAAAAACTCTTCTTAATTTATAAAATAGACGTACATCTTCCTAATGTTCTTGAAAAATGTTCAGTAGAGCTTGAAGAACACAGAATGTTTTCAACCATTTTTATTATATGGTTGAAACGCTTAATTTTGTAACACATCTGGGTGCTCTAAATCATAGCTCTAAATGGCACCATAAATAATTTTTTAATAAATTTAATAATGCGAAGGTGTAATAAGCATCATTCTATTTTAATTATAATAAAATCTAAAATATAACACTTATCGTTTCTAGATGAATAAATTTTGGGAAAAAATGGGCTCAACCGGGATTTGAACCCGGGACCTCTCGCACCCAAAGCGAGAATCATACCCCTAGACCATTGAGCCACATGTACATAAATTGTTAATAATATTTTGTTAAATATGATTTTTCGTCGTCAAACAGAAAAATACTTAAACAATAATAATAAAATATCATTATTAACAGACTATTACATAAATATATACCTCTGGCTGCCATATGTATATTCACGATAATTACAAACGTATAACATTTTTATAATAAACCTACACAAATAATTAATTATTTTAATTATACCATATTACTGATTATTTTTTCCGAAAACTGCATATTTTGAATGATTAACGCCCACTGAAAAAATGTTTAAAAATTGAAAACGATCTTTCAAACAACGAAAAGGTATAAATTTTTAATAAAATGTGCTGTATGTAATATATGTCATTGTATAGGTATGTAGGTATACCTAATATGTATCCACGTACAAAGAAATATAAAAGAAAGTTCATCGTACGTATTTTATAGTTGCATGGGACGTATCAACTTGAAGAAGAATGCACATATTTGTGACAGGAAGCTAAAATTTTATCCAATTAACTCTTTTGCATTATTATACCTACATAACTCACAATAGCGATTTTAATTAAATGATTGCCTAAATTCTAAAGTTAACAGCATTAGCACTACAGTTGATTGTGTGTAAAATTCATTGCTTTAAATTAGTTTATTGACAGATCTAATAAAAGCAATAAAGATAGCATTTATTTTTATAAATAACCTTTGCACATATTATACATCTAAAAATTGCATTTTCTTATATATTCAATAAGTACATATATATAAAATGTACTTTTTTACTAATAACCAAAGGAACTAGCCAATTTTTTACGACACTAATTTCTGCAATCACTTGGGTCCACCGAAAAAATATATCTTTTATAATTATCAAAATAGGCATCAAATCTCCTCTTTCAATTGTCCATAGTCTCTAAAATGACGTCTTCGGACGTAGTTTTTCAAATATCTAAATAATAGGAAGTCAAATTAAACAATTGGTTAAACTTTATCTGCTTTGTAAACCCTTATACTACCATAAAAATGAAGAGTTCCTTCTGGTGCAAACCAGGACGTATTTGGTGCAACCAAAAGTAAAAAATTCGGTACTATTCCACTGTAAATAGCAGTATACTGGCACGGTATTTAGTTATTTTCTTTTATAAAGTACCATCTTCAAACGCCCGTGAAATTAAAAATTGTAAATGTATTAAATTTGATTTTATAAAATCGATAGGGCTATGGACATTTTAGGATAAATAAATAAATAAGAGAAAAAAGTATTTGAATAATAATAATCTAAAGTAACTACCGAGGATATCTTATGGACATCCATAGGACAAATATTTAAATGTCCGAAGGATGTCCTAGTGTCTGTGTTCCACATGTTCTGTGGATCACGGGACATTCTTAAAGTTTTTAGTAAGAATTGTATCATACAGGTCTGAAATGCATGGTATAGGTATTACCATTGATAAATTGATATATCACTCTTATGGCAGGTTTTCGACCATCGTGTGTTTGGTTGCATAATCTGAAAAAAAAGTATTTTATCAAGAAATGTTTGTTATGCCTCGCCTTCCTGAATATTCATTTGCGGTTAAACACGTAGTAGTAATTGCCGACGAAATACGTCAACGCCCTAAACACGACCACCTGCAGAATTATTTCCGAATGAATAGGACTATTTACTACCAACATACAAAGAAAACACATATTTAATTTTTCCTTATATACATATACAAATATATAAGTAGCTCGAAATGTAAAAAAAAGCTGAGAATGATGATTTATTTCCTAGTATATTTAGTTTTATACTTTTTGTTTGTGCACATTGTTTCGATAAAAATTTGCAATTTTTAAATAACGTAACGTTAATAGTGTGATGGATCAGAAAATTGATGTGATTATTAGGCACGTATACAGGGTGTCTCAGCGAGACAGTTTATTAGAAGTTTATGGAGTTCTAGCCAAAATATAAACTTGAAAATTCAGAATCGTATATAATTTATTGTGTTATCTTCACTTAAAATATTTTTAGATTTCTAGCGCTTCCGGTTATACCGGAAGGCGCCGGCCGTCTACTTTATTTTTTATGAAACAGTCTGTATATTTTTACATATTTGGATTCGCCTCCTTTTAGGCTTCATAAATGTATTTAGTTTTTTCAATGTGATTCCGGCGTTTTGTAGTTATTCAACTATTTCCAAAAAATTTACTATAGCGGTCATTTATTCAAAAAATCAGAGAACAGTCGATTTTTTCGGATATCTATTTAGAATTCATAATATGCTTAAACAACATGTTGGAGTATATTTTAACGCCGAGAACACCTGTCTATATTGCGTGGTTCCTTTACTGTGGCACGTTAACTTTTAGAAATTTTGAGGAACCATAACCTAATTTTTTCAAATAGCACCCCACATATTTTATTACTTAGTCATATTCGGCATCTCATTTTACATCTTTTACATTCCACATGTCCTATACCTGAAATTGATAGTTTACGAGATAATTAGGTTTTTTTGAAAACATGCACTCACAACTCATCGATATTTATTCAGAGTGCCATGGAAACTAAGCGTTCTAAAATTTTTTATTTAATATTTATTGTCAAAGTCTAACGTCAAAGTCATACATCGTCGTTTGATCCTTGCTAATAATTAAGTAGCATATTAAGTGTTTTTATATTATTGATATAAAGAGTTAAAATGGATAACAATAACGAAAATGATGTTTACACATATCAAGAAATTCTTAATTTATTTTCTATTCACGCACTCAGAAAAATTCATGCATTGATTCAACAAAAATGGTAAATCCAAGAACAATTTTCGTTTAAATACGGCGAAGAGGTTGAATAAACATTAAAATTAATGTTACGTTATTTCTGTTAGTTCAAAAATAAAATTAGCTTGAAGTAAACGTTCCATTTGGTTGTTAAGACAATTACAACGTAATTTTTATGTTGCAGCAACATTAAAATATTAACACAACTTGCATGTTGATTTAATAACTGAATATTTGTTGGAACCACTGAATATGTATTTGGTTCAAATAAAATAAAATAACAAAAAATGTTTTAAATCTTGGATCGAGTCGGTCTTTACTTGATGTAAATCCATTTTCAATGTGAAATAAAACACATGTTTTATTTCACATTAAGAAACGTTTTGTTAAATCAATGCATGAATTTTTCTGAGTGCGGAAAATGCGCCAAAATTCTTAGTAGAACTTGCAGAGTGTTTAATGAAAATTATTCACATTTATCTCCAATGACAAAAGGTAAATTTATGTAAAAATATATAAGGTGTTCCATTAAAAATAACAAAGTAGATGACCACTTCCGGTATAACCGGAAGCGCTAGAAATCTAAAAATATTTTAATGGAGAACATAATCGATTATATATGCGATTCTGAATTTTCAAATTTATATTTTGGCCAGAACTCCATAAACTTCTAATTAACAGTCTCGCTGAGACATCCTGTATGTTTTTACAAATTGCAAAGATGCTAGAAATGCAAATATAAAGCTAAAATCAATCAACAATACCGATTTCCAAAATTTCCAAGTTCCAACGCCCTCCTAAACAGGTTAAATTTTTTTTTTCTACCAAAATGACTATAAAATATATACTATTTTATATATTATGTGTCAAGATTTTTTATTCATATATTATGTACTTATTAGATCGAAATTCAAACATGTAACAAGTGAAGTAAAGTAGCTAATTTAATAATGCTTTCAACACAAATGCAATGAAAGACTAACTGTAAGAAAATATAAAACCTGGTATCTATATTTAAAATAGGACAGAATGAATAAATCATCAAAATAGCATATTTTGCACTTTAAGTTTATCAATGCATTAAGACTCCGCCTCATGCAATTTATCCCACTCTTTGATTTCCTTGTCTTGCACACTGATAGATTCGCTGGGCGCTCGTTCGCGCGTGGGTAGTTAAAACGAGAGCCCAAAATCGGGTCGAAAAATATTACATTGAATGATATATCAATTTATCAATGGTATTACTTTATAACCATGCAGGAGAGCCCAATAGACCCTGGAACACAGGCCCGACCTTCTGCTGTGATGCCACTGGTTCCGCATATCTAGGTACCTTCACTGTGAAATGAATCTACATAGATATCTTTAGTCAATAAAGTAAATATTCTGAAACATAACTGACATAAGATGTAATATTTTTGGCAAGTTTTAGGTAACTACTACCTACGTTAAAACATCAATAACTGCAGTTATTAGGCGGCTGCTTACCCTTGTGACAGAACGCTGGGAACTGGAGGTTCATTTCTTCAAGAGAACGATGAAATTTTCTTAGATATTCCGATCAATGTAGCATTCGCTATTGGGAACAAAGCAGTTAATAGTACAACCCACCACACATATAAAACTACCTCATAAAAATACAACAATAACTGGCATAGAAATTGTTTGACGTTACCACAGTAGATTCGATTAATAATGAGTTGTGTAGGCAATTCTGCCTCTCTTCACTGCGATCTATAACATCCATTGTAAGTACCCGTAATCTTTTAGTCCCAATTGATCTCCAAGCTTCTGCAGAAGTCTAGGGTTTTGGCTACGGTTCTAATGTCAGCCAGTTCTACGTTCGCGGCAGTCATGCCTTTGCCTCACATTTGCACATAATGTGTTCCATCGTCTCGCTATGTATCAAACAGAACCGGCATTTATCACAGTTCACCTTACCTATGTTCTTCAGGTGATACCACAGAGGGCAGTGGCTAGTGAGTAAAGTCGTGATGGTACTGAAGTATCTGTGTTTCTTTGAGCCAGAGCACTGAGAGTGAGAAGACAGTCTCGGCTTAGTTTAGATTTAAAATTATAGGCCCTTAAACTATGAGGAAAACCAGGGATACAAGGTGTGTGAACCACTTGGCCGATACCCAACGGTATTTCAAACAGAAATATATGCTATACAAACCTGTGCATTGGAGAGTCTGCGTCGCCAACCGCTAGGGCAGGCGATCTTCATTGTCTCTGATAGTCAGGCAGCCTTCAACGCTCTAGCACCTTATTACATAGCCTACAAACTAGTATTGGAATGTCTGCAAAATCTAACTGTTATGGCCAGAAACAACAAGGTCACCTTGGTGTGGGTGCCGGGACACAGGGGTATAGCAGACAATGAAACTGCAAACCAATTAGCGAGGGACCTGCACAAGATGGGAATCTATAAAGATGAACCCTTATGCAGACTCTGTAATGAGAAGGAGGAAACAGGCTTTCATACCAGCAAGTCAGCGTAGGATTGCTATACAAAGCGCTAACGCTTCTAAACCTGATCGAGAGAACTAACCTGTTTGAGTAAAATGGAATCAAGGTAGGAATAACACAATAGGCCCAGTGGGCCCCAGTGTTAGGGATAATTAGAGACTGCCCTGCCTTGATAGCAATTAAATTAAATCAATAGCCCCTTAAACCCTCTACTGCTGACTGACTGTTTGAGAACATATATATGCGTGCACCTTGGTAGTGTCTTTTTAGACATTCCTGAGCACATTGTTCGATGGCATATACTTTTGCCTGAACAAGTTTTGGGCTCCTACCCAGTGTCATCGACATCCATAGGCTGTTCTTTACAGTATAGTTATAAATACAGTACAGTATAGTTATAAATAAAATATTTTCAAAAAAGTCTGTGTCTTCCAAATTTTGACCAACCTGGTATGATATATGTGGTACAAACTTTTTAATAGTAGTGTAAAAATATCGACGGCTTTCATATTTAAATGTATATAGATTGTCCTTAGAATTAGGCAACTTTGTCTGCAAAGCTCATATTTACAATTACAATCATTCAAAACTGCTTTTCCTAATTCAACTGGGGAGTTTGTAGAACTTCCTTATAAATAACAGAACCTGCATAAACTCACATTTCAGAATTTATACAGTTTAAGAGTTACTCAGCTTCAACTTAAGAGTTATAGTTCGAACAAATAATTATTGTGCTTTTACTATATTTAACTCTACTGTTTAAAACATGAAGATTGTAACTTGCATCGCACCAGTTAATATAGCAGTAATAAAATACTGTAAGTACTCTGATATTGTTCATTTGCTTGCTACTAAATATTATATTTATTTCAGGGGGAAAAAGAGATGACGAACTCATTTTACCTATAAACGATTCAATTAGCAGTACGTTAGATGCGAATCAGGTGCAAATGTAAGTGTTTTAATACTTTTATATTAAAAAAGTAAATTTTAGATGTGTGCCAAAACTACTATCATGGCAAGTCCTAATTTCAAAGATAATAAACTTTGGTTAAATGGAAAAGAAGAAAATTTCGATGCGGTTCGGCTACAAAATTGTTTAAAAGAAAGTTAGTATATTACACCTAAAATCCGGGTCATAGGTTTGTAACATTGATATATTTATATATTTTGGTAGTTGAAATGCTAATTATTGCTTTTTGTGGTATGTAAGTGTACTTGCTTTACATAAGAATAAATGTTAGATGGTTAACGTGATACATATGTAATTTTTCTATTTTTAGTAAAGAAAAGAATTAATCCTATCGGAAATAAGGAAGATATTATTAATTGGAATATACATATTTGTTCAGAAAATAATTTCCCCACCGCTGCAGGATTAGCTTCTTCTGCTGCAGGATATGCATGTCTCGTTTTTGCATTAGCAAAATTATACAATATCGAAGGTGATATATCAGGATTAGCAAGAAGAGGTTCTGGGAGTGCATGCAGAAGTATCTATGGAGGATGGGTATAGTATTTGCTTTTTTAATTGTTGATTTCAGGTAAGATATGAGAATTACTATTTTTTATATTTAGCACACAGGATCAAATTATTACAATATGACAAATAACGGAGAAAATAATCAATGAAAATAGAGAAATACATATATACTTCATAGACTTAAAAAAGGCTTTCGATAGAGTACAGAGAGAAGATGTATGGAAAACGTTAACAAAGAGAGGTGTGGATATGGAAACGGTGGAGGTGATAAAAGAAATGTCTACGAAATTAAAAATTGGACACTGGAAGAGGTGAAAATATCAGAACTGATGTTCACTGATGATATTGTAATTTTGACGGAATCGAAACAGGCCCTTCAATGTAACCTAGAGATACTGAACGATGCACTACACAAAATAAACATGAAAATTAATATAAAGAAAGCTAAAAGGATGATCATAGCAAAAGAAAAAAGAAGGCATGGGATACATCTGAATGGAAAAAATATAGAACAAGTAGAGGGATACATATATTTGGGAACGTTCATCGAAAAGAATGGGAAACGACAAAGAAATGAATGAAAGAGTGAAAATGAGTAGAAAAAATGTTTAATTCACTAAAGACATCATTCCTGGGAAAACGGGAAATAGGAAAGGAAATAAAAACCGAAGTGATCAAGAGGATTGTAAGACCGGTGATGCTGTATGGCAGTGAATCTTGGACGTTAATAAATAAGTACAAATCTAGAATAAATGCCGTAGATATGAGATTTCTGAGAAAGATACAGGGCAAAAATAGGAGAGAC
Organism: Holotrichia oblita; assembly: GCA_023690525.1. Lineage (NCBI taxonomy): Eukaryota > Metazoa > Arthropoda > Insecta > Coleoptera > Scarabaeidae > Holotrichia > Holotrichia oblita. The sequence goes on along the minus strand of CM043015.1, from coordinate 183,989,853 downwards.
AGAATAAGAAATGCTGTGTTTAGAGAAGAACTTAAAATTAAGCCGGTGCTAGAAAAGATGGGGAGGGGAAGGTCAACTAAGATGGCTAGGGCATGTGCACCGATTGAAAGACGACAGAATGACAAAAAGAATTATGGAAACAAAAGCTCAAGGAAGAAATCCGAGGAAAATGTTTTCCTCGGGAGGAGGAAATAAGAGAGGAAGCAGAAAAAGGGACATCATGTGGAAGGACATAAGAAAACTTGCGAAAGATAGATCTAAAAAGAGAGAGAGATATGTAGAAATAAACAACAACGCAACTCCTAGGCCTACACCTAACGGTAGAAGGCAAACGATTAAGAAAAAGAAGAAGATTTATGCAGACTAACGATGCATAAGTTATAGAAGATACTAACTTCCGTGTACAGCCAGTGTACCATCATAGGTTTCAGCCCCCACGTTTTACCAAACATTTATTTCTTTATTATTATTATTATTCCTCTACAAGCCCAAAAGGCACTCGTGACTTTGTTAGTTACCTGTTCCAGGTGTGGTTTGTACTTCAATTTGAGCCGAAAATGGTCGAACACTGAAGTCTGGAAAGCTTCCTTCTTCGAGTGAACGCGACCATAGTCGTTTTTCTAGAGTTAACAGTTAACCCTTCTCTTTTACACCATCTTTCCACGAGTTCGAGTGCGACTTGCATCCTCTCGGATATCACGCCCTCGAACTTGCCGCAGATCATGATGGTGATGTCATCGGCATAGCCCTGTGCTTGGAAGTCCGCCGTCCGAAGATGGGAAAACAGGACATCCACCACCAGGCACCACAGCAAGGGTGACAGCACTCCACCTTGTAGGCAGCCAGCTGCCACGGTCGCCTTTATAGTGCAGAGGTTCTGTGACACATGAACGGTTCTGTTTCTTATCATGGCGTCGATCCACCTTGTCACCGTTGGCTCGACTCCACGTCTTTGCAATTCCCTACGCATCGACAGAAAGGACGACCTGTCAAAGGCGCCCTCTATATCAAGGAAGGTGGCCAGCGCGACTTCTTTGTTGCTTAAGGCAATTTCTGCTCGCCGGGCAAGCTCATGAATAGCCTGCTCACAGGATTTTCCAGTTTGGTTCCCGTTTAGAGGCAGCTTTGCCAATACGTCCCTCAGATGTCTATCAATTAGTTTCTCTTCGACTTCCTTTAGTAGTATCATATCGTGGTATCGAAAAGTTTATCAGAAAGTCATAGAGAAGCCACAGGTGACGGTGCCCTCATTGTGGCTACTTCTGATAACGCGTTAGTTCCTGAGTTTGAGATACAAATCTTAGCACTCACTCAACATATAAACTCGACTCGCCAATAGAACTCTACACTATGAAGATAAATAGCTACTTTTGAACCTTTTCGTTTGAACGGATCTTGTAAAATATTCCGCCCATTTTCTATTTACCTTTTTTTTTAAATTTGTAGTGACTGCAGCTCGCCATTGATAAACTACAGTCACACAAGTCAAGCAATTTAATGTTTATTTATATTCTATCTATATTCTAAAAATATAAGGAACTAAAATCATAAATGAAATCGAACATTCATTATTACGTCCTCTAAACTTTCAATTTTTCAGGTGAAATGGTGTAAAGGTGAGTCTCTGGATGGGTCTGATTCTTTAGCTGTACAGTTAGCTCCGACCTCTCATTGGCCCGATATGAGAATAATCATCCTAGTCGTTAATGAATCTCGCAAAAAACATACTTCAACCAATGCGATGAAGACGAGCATGTCTACTTCTACTTTATTAGCTACGAGAGCCGAAACAATTGTACCCACTCGAATTAACAATATGGAAATTGCAATTAAAACAAAAGACTTCGCTAAGTTCGCCGAACTTACAATGCGTGATTCGAATCAGTTTCACGCAATCTGTTTGGATACTTACCCACCTTGTTTTTACTTAAATGAAGTATCTCATTCGATTATAGAGTTCGTTCACGCTTATAATGATTTCAAAAAAAATACTCAGGTAAAGTCCACTTATAAGGCTTATAAGGTTTTAATTTATACTTTATATATTTCAGGTTGCTTATACTTATGATGCAGGACCGAACGCCTGTCTATATACTCTTGAGAATAATGTAAGCGAACTTATATCAATTATAAATGAAGTATTTCCGACAAGTGCATCTCGAGAAGAATATATAAAAGGAATTCGAGTTAAGACAACCGAGCTAAGTCAGGTATAACAATATCAATGCATTTTTTCAATGATACATATTTGCTGTGCTTGTGCCACTTAGATTAACTTGGCCTTTGTAATTTTCTGATATCCTCATTCTTAGTGGCGACTGTAATTTAACTAATTAACCTTGTGTATTACCCCGTGTTACCTGAACATAAGATTGGAGCTTTAGTTTATTTTTTACAAACATTTTCCATTGATTATCCACTATTACTCTCAACCAACAATATGGAAATTATTATACATGTACCACAGTCGTTCTTTATTGGGATTTCTTACATATACATAAAGTGTAATGCCGCTTAGATTATTCCATATTTTCTAGTGGTAAGTTCTTCAAAATAAAAATTATATATTCATATCATTAAGGAAATTGTTACATAAGATGGGTTTCATCAATAAATACTCTAATTATTTTGATGAAAATTTTACAAAATCTGAATGATGAAAAAATGAGCATCGGATATTCAACAATAACATCAAATTTAAATAATAAAACAGACACATTATTCAAAGTAAGACCTTTCTTGCGTAGTGTAGTACAAAAATTTAATAAAACATCGATCATTGAAAAAATACATATTGAACAAAAGAACGTAATAGATGCAAACAATATCTAAAGTCCAAACCCAAGAAGTAGGCTAAAAGCTTCTGTTATGTTTGACTCAAAAGGAATGGTGTATATTATAGACATTTTCGAAATTAAAAAATAATTCCACACCGTCGTATGTTTTATAAAATTTATTATGATAATTAAGTGCCTTAGTGGTACACTAAACAACCTCGAGAACGAAACCAGAGTTATACTGTGCTGGGTATCAAAACACACTGGAATCAACGATCAGTAAAGAAGTTAACCTATTAGCAAGGAAGGCCGCTACAACTTCGTTTGTGGGACCGGAGAAGTTTTGCGGCTAAGAATGAATATCTACAAAAAATCTTAAAGATTGAGAAGGGAGCCTCAGAGCATTGCTCTGGAAGAATTTGGCTGGTTTGAGACAAGTCAAGATATTCCTTGGAAGGAATCATCCGCAGTAGCGCAACATTTAATTGAAAAGAGACATCATATTGAAATAGACAGTCTCATTACTATTAAAAGCCGTTGATAAGCCACGAGAATTAGACGCATATGAGTATTTATATTTACAAATACAGACATGAATCAGAAACCATCGATTCTTGGAAAATCGGTCTTGTTCGATAATTTAAGAAAGGACGGTCCCTTTTCAACATGTATTAGCGACTAGTTCGGTTTAGGTAAAGAATCGCATGCTATATGCTTGTTTATACTAGAAGAGCGGGATGTTTATAGTGATAGTTTTAATTTTATTTATTCATTCAGTATTCGGTTGATGATGAGAACCCATGCGTTCTCGAAACACGTGTCCCGATTAATCAATCAAAGTTGTGGCGTTTGGTGATACCGATGTTATATCCTTTTAAAACACTTTAACTTAGTATTTTATTGTCTTATGTTCATTGTTTCTGATTACATTACATACATATACTGCTCAAAAGTACATTCTTTTTACTTATATATTAATACGTACAGTGATTTATCTATTTCATATTTCTATTCTAAAAAAATGGGCAATATGGTTCCATTTGCGTAAAGAACCCCTTGAAGATAAGCCAATTGAAGTGTTAACGCCTTAACCAATTTCACTTGTCGAAGATATAGTAGGAGCACAGGTAGTAGTCTGATATCTGCTTTCCAGCGTGAATATCGAATCGAACATGTAAACTAGTTTTTTAAACAGACGTGCAGATGACCCAGAACCGATTTTCGAGTCCATTGTCATAGGAGATAAAACAATTGGGTCTGTTTTATGATCCTTTATCCGAAAGGAAACCAATAAAATAAAACTTTTGTTTCAGAATATATTTAATTAATCTAGTATTGAGAACACTGCTATATTTAGAATTACAATTTATAAATAGTTGATGGATATTTTTTTTGTAGGATGTACACCAGAAATTCTCTACTCTCAAAAATTCATCTGACCTATTAAAATACATAATCGTAACAAAAGTTGGAGAAGGACCCCAAGTATTGTTAGATTCTTCAGAACATCTTTTAGATAACAATGGACTACCTAAATGATTAACCGTTGAAAGAAAAATCATTAAATATTACTCCAATTAATACTGTTTTTATTGTATATATGCAGATATTATTTTATTTTGTATTAAAATAAAGAGATGTTTGGATATTCAAATTATTTATTATTCATAAGAAGTAAGGAATAGGGTTATAACATATTAACAAAACTATGTCGGTGTTGATGGTACCAATCGCTTGTCAGGATCTATCCGACCTAAAAGAAATCAAGCTGCAGATTATTATTCGTATAATATAATTATGCCCATTTCAATCACATAGCATGCTTTATTGTAGTGGATGCAAACTTAGTCTGAAAATATGCATGCATCTGATAAATTGTTATAAAAAATAAATTACAAAACAAATCTGTTAGAATTACACCACACATTACACGAAATCTCGTTACCTTAAAATAATACGACTATTCCTTACGACCTGCATATAAAATTCATAATTAACATTTAATTTGCAATGATAACAAGAAATAGTTAACTCAGAGATGTCAAATACATTCGTATCTATAAACCGTGAATTTTTCATATTGTTACGTACCTGCTGGCTTGCCATCTGCCCATTTGGTAAATTTGATATGAGAATCGTTTCTTCTAGCTGCTTCTGCCCTTGCTTCAGGTTTTAAAGCTTGTCTTAATGCTCTAGCCGCAATGTTGGAATAGTTGATGTAACTAGAGCGAAATGTTAATGCATTCGATTTCTTTTTCGTTTGAATTATATTAAATAATCAAATAATTAACTTACTTTAAACCAGCCGCTCGCCACGCAGACATTATTATAATATTTAATTTAGTTAAAGTGAGATTCTAAAGACTATCTTTGGTATTTTTTGGCAAGTACAAAAGGCGGTTATGTCATAAGAGTACGTTCAGAAACATGTACATTTCGTACTTTCCGTTAATGTGTCAGATTTCAAGGTAACTATAACAGAAACTTATAATGATTTTTACGTTTTGTTTAATCCCTTTTTTAATATAATTTTCTTTAAAATGTTATATTGTAATATGTTAAAACTAAATATTAAGTTAACATTTACAAAATGAAGCATTCTATAACTGCAATGGACCGTTCAGAAACGTGTTCTTAGATCTATGTACACTCAAGATTATTGTAAAGAAAACGGAAATAAAATAAATTCATAAATGACATATTTTAGAAATGGCGTCTGCCAGTCATGCTCACAAAAACCATGACATCAATTTTAAGGCTTTTGTCCTTTTTATTTATTCTGTGACGGCGTTGACCTAGTCCAGTGCCAGTACTTCATAAATGAAGCGCCTCGACGTCTCGCAGTACCGGGTGCTGCACATGATTGTTGCGGCGTCTTGGTCTGTTAGTAATGCGCAAATCCATCAAGACCTACAGGCACTGAAATCACTGCTTTGGCACAAGTTTTTGAATAAACGTTTAAAACACTATTAGATTACATTAGGATTAACGTTTGTTTGCTATTCAATCAACTAACTATTTATTACCAACTACTTAGTGTTATTAACTGAATATGAATTCCACCAACCACCTTCGTTTGAAATTGATCACCCAGTATCTCGATGATATATTGTCTATCTTGAATTAGGAAAATGCTTCAATGTGGCAGCGATGATTGACAATCCATGTGATAAGAATCATTTTACAATGCAAAAAAAAAATGAGTGGGATAGTTTATTTGAGCGGTAATATACCTAGGTATACACAAGGTTGCAAAAAATGTAGGGCAACTCGTATAACTTAACATTAATTATATTGACATTTTCAAAACAAAGTGGAATCAATTTACTCAATGTTCTTAATGATGGCTCGATACTCCAATTTTTCGATTTTCACAATTTCGGTTGACATCTTTTTTTTTTCAATTTTATTGCGCAACTTTGGTTAGACTTTTTGACGTGAAACTATGATATCGCATTTCAGCTATGTGTAAATATAGCAAAGATGTCCTGGCGCTAATTTTTGTAACACCTAATTTATTTCTTGAAACAAGAAATATATAATATTTATAAAAAACTGAAAAACAAATATTGAACCAAGCAAACAATGTTCTAAATGAGAAAATGAAGTACATATGGATTTTAATTTTCGAAATCATTAGTTTTTAATGAATTAGTTTAAATTTATAAATGCTCAAGGGAAATAATTGTGGCAACTGAAAATATAAAAATAATTATATGGGAGTTTCCAAATTATTCCGTTGATTATTTAAGAAGTAAATATTGAACTTTCTATGATGTAATTTGCTAATGACTGGGATTAAGGGTAATATATATCGTATTATAAGGATTAAGTGATATTAACACAATTATAACCGCGTTTCACAAATATTAGCAGTAGTGGTAATTTTTGCTTTGTTTGTTGACCTAAAATAGTCGTTCTTTCAATTTCTGCTAATACTTTATATAATGTACCTATTCATTTTTATTAATATTATTCCTATATTTATAGATTTATATGATTTTATAATCATGAATCTTTATAGCATGTGTATGTATGAGGAACTGTTGAATTTAAATGAAACACAGTCACATTTTTATGTATTTATTAGTTTATAGATAATAAAATTATGTTTATAAAATTACAAGTTATAAATTATAATCAAAATAAATAGAATAACATCAACCAAAATGTATCAATTTATCACAGTTGAAAAAAATGGTAATGTTTCAATATTGTAAATATCTAAAAAAAATAATATTTATAAATTTTTATTTTAATATTTGCTCCATAATCATTTGGTTTGATGTTTTAAATCTCTGCCACAAAATCCTGAAATAAATAATCAACTACGTGTAAATTTACTATAAAAATTGACATTGAACATTTCGATAAAACCCCACAAGAATCTGTCAAGAATCAATCTACGACGAACTCCATGTTGAACCAAACTTTTCACCCATTAAGACTTTTTTACAAAAAGAAGACTAACATTCAGAGTTAGTAGTGTGTACTTTGAAAGTTTTCTACTATTGAAAAATAAAAAACGTTATAGAAGTTCTCAATATTGGAAAACTTACAATGCTGAGTGGCAAGAAGAGTAGATCTAATTACTTTATGTAATTATATTGAATCTAAAAATTAATTACAAAATAGTAACATCTTTGGAAAACCAATTCGAACAACTAGAAGTATTTGGATTTGTTTGGGTTTTTCGATAATAAAATTACTTCAATTGCTCCAAAAAAGAATTAATTAAATTTTAACAGATCTGAACCTTAAACTTAAAGACGATGATCGAGATAAGTAAGACATCGAAGGGATTATCGATTTGTTGCAAATACAACGAAATTAATTCGTTATTTTCTAGAAAATGAACACAAAGATGTATACGGTCTACGCCTTTGTCAGATCTTTCATCGAATACAATTGTAATAATTACATTACCACATTGACCCTTTGTTGAATTTTATAATTACTTTTTATAGCAATATACAGTGTACTATTGCCTGTACGACACAAAGCAGATTAAGCTCCGTGGAGTTGGACAAAGGTATAAGGGAAGAAGATGGGGACGTGATTAACAGAAAAGCAATTCAGAAGCAAAGGTGGAAACAATTGCAAAGGGTGGATAGAGTAGTGATTCTGAACAATCGACGATAAACTATACCAAGCCGAAAAATATGAACAAGTTTTAGGAAAAAGGTTTTTGTATTAGAAAAAATGACACCTTTTTCGCTTTCTTTTCTTAATTCGTTCTTTAAAATTTGATAACATTCTAACTTGAACGAAAGAAATGTACATGACAAACTAGCTCCTATACGTGGCTTTCATCAAACATTTATTGCAAACTGCATCGCGCATTTTATAAGCAAGGGAATTATAATCAATGACATGCTTCATTCTTTCGGTCGCTCGGAGGTTGCTGCAAAACTCACAACTTAATAAAAAATAATTAAATTTTTTAGTACATTAAATTTTGAATTCATTGCGCAAAAAACTACACTAACTAGGGCTCTACGTCAAATCTAACAAACCTATAAATCTGTACAGTGTAAAGGTTGGTATTGCTAATTAGAAATACTAAGAGAACATTGACTGCCAACAATTATTATAGCAGTTATCTTTTAACTATATACTTACGACTAAAGGACTTTTTTGGTTACTCTGAAGAAAAACAAAAAATAAATTACAATAGAATTCTTAGCTAACAAGATCATCAATGGAAACGCACATTTTTGTTTTTTTACTGTCATATTACTATTCGCTTTTTTAATATATTTTTTGTATCTAAATAGACGGTATAATAAAAATCAAATTTATGTTTACTTTTTGCGTATTCTAAAATATTGAAATGCCAAATGTACAAATTCCTTCGATGCTGAAACTCTAGAAGACACGCCCGGTTAATTTTATTAAGGGATGAAGAGAATGTTATGCAAACGTTATTTAATTTTATTTTCCTCATCACGATAAAATCGGCTTTGCACGCGAGCGCTCAGGTACAGGCCTGAACAAAATACCGATTTTCTTGAATCAAATAACGTTTATCGAACAAATTTTACACCATAACAGCAAACAAAAAATTTACAATGTTGATAGTAAAAATGTTATTATTCTTGACAATTATCAAAGTTACTGTAATATATCAACATATTAAATTATTGTAAACAAACTGGTGTGGTTTTATTAACACTACCACCCCACAGCATTTAAAACATTGGTGATTTGATAGACATTTGAAATTTCCTAAAGTTTAGGTAGGTACCATCCAATATCATAAAGCATTTTGCATGAATTGGAATATCTTACAATCCAAGAGTCTTTACAAGACGAGAAAACGACTGTCTGACAACCTATGTTACCTATATATAGACCAAATAGTGATATATAAATTGCTAAAGATGCAAATGATGCAGGATCAACGTTAAACACTAATGTCATAATGTGGACGACACCAAAAATCCTAATAAATCATGTCTACCTAATTTAATTTACGAACAAATATATACTCCGTAGAGCCTGAAGTTCCCAAAAACCTTACGAAATTATTCGTTTCATCAAAAGAGACACGATCACGTTTGAAGATTCAAAAATGAGTTGGAACACAAAAGAGAAAAACGAAGAAACAATCCTGTTATGGTCAATGCACTGAATATAAAAGACAAGAAATTATAAAACGACAAAATGAAAAAAAAACAGAAAAAAGCAAAAAGCTTGTCCTGTGAAAACAAAGTCGGGGAAGATACAGATGATGACGATTACCTGCACCCCAACCATGAAAAAACATGGCCGTGTCTAATCAGAAGTTTTCGAATGCGGGATATAACTTATAGATGTCGTGTTTATCATGTATATTGTATTGGCTATAATTATGTATTATGCATTATGTATGTCTTCTAGAGAGTATAATAAATTAGTTTAACTATGAATGTTACAATCAATTGTTGGGTGTAAGCAGTTCATATTCAAACGAAATTGAAGCTTATAAAAAGTCTTCTATATTGTTCAAAATACTTACTTTATGAAAGAGGAATGTTAGCATTGTCTTTATGAAGACAAATTTGATACTAAACGGCAACGAAAATATGAAATGCAAAGGAAAATATGGACACACAATCGTTGATTGTAGGAATATATAAATATGTGCAACCTAGAACAGTTGACAGAAATTTAGATCGCATCAAGTCGAAAATTGCATTTGATGGGATCTGAAATTTCTGGGGTTGCTCATCTTTATGTACTCCTTCGATGAACGATAAAAACCAATGACCAATGAACCAATGCAAGCATGTTAGTTTCCAAAATTACTGCATGGTGGCGTGTCATTAAATTAAATTCCCAATACCAGTCGTGACATGTTCATACAGGGAAAGTTTTTCTGACATATACGATCTTCAAAACAAAGCAACTATTTTTAAATGTAAAATGAAAAAATAACGCCCTTATATACACCACTCTTCGGAACATCTGAAAGTATAGTACGTTAAAAAATTGTCGTTATTTGTTACTATTACTTTTTGAGAGTAAAAATTGCATGCTTATAGAAACGTTCTATGGAAACGTTCAATACCTTACCAAACATCCCTGTATATACAAGGTATCATGTTTCCTGAAACGCTTATCAGATTCGTTCACTGTGACAGTTACATGTTCGATGCGTGACTGCAAAACAAACAACAAACATCAGTTGAAATTAAATTAGAACAAGTTATATGTATTAATTTATTAATTTTGCCGTAATCATCGCAAAAAAAACCCGATGGTTAGCGAGTGCAATATTGCACTTGTCTTAATCTCTAGGTGCAGTTTTTACCTTGAGATAGAGGGATATGCATTATAGTTTAAAACACGTGTCGTTTACTGTTGAATAGATATCGATTACGAAATTATCGCGTAGTGGAATTTTAACACCATCGCGTCTTCCGATAGTATTTATACAGACTCCTCTGTTAAAACAGTACGCGATTGGGCGTACGAATAATTAATCGTTTACTTTTACTCTTACCGAAAGTGTTGTCTATATATTTTATTAGTTTATTACGGGTGGATTATAATGTTGGTTTTTACGAAAATTTACTGCAGACCGGTGTCAGCGAACATGAAAAATTACATTTATAAGAATGATTGCGTGCGTAAAATACAATGAGATTCCGGTAGCACAGTTAAAGTTTATTTCACCATCTTCTTTTTCTCGAAACGTACACAAGTGTATTATTTATATTTATTCGGGAAATAAACTATACGCACATCGCTATCGTTCTTCCAGGAGGCATACACACTTCACTAATAACACACAACCAATAAAGCAATAAACATAATGCTTTTGTTATGATACGCTTGTAGATAAATATACAGATAACTAATAAAACTCCGTAGTACAGAGAATCATGTTCTGAGTCTTCTTAGAGTATTGCTACCGGTAAAAAAACACGAAATAGGGGGCAGGCTGAGAAAAGGCCGATCGGTTTTCCCGTATGGTTGCAGTTGAAAAATGAAGTTTGCAGAACACTTATCAGCTCATATAACGCCGGAATGGAGAAAACAGTATATAAATTACGAGGTAAGGATATTTGAACAAGCACTATTACAAAACGGTCGCGTTATTATTAGCACAGTTTCACAATAAATTTACCAAGATTCTCGCAAGAATAACGTATACAACAAGACGAAAGACTGTATTTTCGCACAAAATGTCTCTTTGACCAACGACACACACACTTCTTCGCGATTGCAATCGTAAGAACACGACATCTCCCGATCATTTTATTACTAAAAACGGCGCTTTATTTCAATTTTTGCGGTATATTTACATTTAAAGTTATGCGCACGGAGAATTTATCTAATCGCTTTGAAATTTATGTATACATATAATACATATAATTTGATTAAAGTAAATTGCTTTGTTAACAATGATTCTTCCGCTAGTACGTTTATAAATATATTTTAAAATACGCAGTTTTGAAAAGGAAACTAATCGTCAAGACACTGTTAATTTATTGTTGCAAAACGCAATTCATTGTTTAAACGAGAAATTAATTGATTTCAAGGAATAGCCACGGCATTCTAGTGTGAAATACTGGTTAAATAAACTATACGTTCTAGATGTTAATAATTAATTTTAATTAATGCTACAAATTACAATTCTGATATGAATCATCTTCTTTTTTTGTTGAGAAAAAGCGTTCAGTCACTAAATTAAACTTTTACGACATACTGAGGAATTTAATGCATAAAATCCTATATAACATCGTTGTCAAACAAAAAGTTTTTGTTATGTTGTAGTGGTTATCAATTAAATTAGCCGTAATACTAATTTATTATTGTTCAAGTAATATTTATCTAATAAATGTGATTTGATAATAGCAATTATCAACTAAACAATATAAAAAGGCGTTCAGTCTATGGGCTAACCATTTTTTTGTTTGCATTTAGATATATAGTTTCTCTGTGTACTAGTACTACTTATAAACTGCTGATATCAAAATTCTGAGCTTTGTTTGTAACAATATTTATCTATTTATACATTGATATGCTAAATGTATGTACATGTAAATTAGTAATAATCTTGATTATCTTCTGACTCAAAAAATATGTTTAAATTTTGTAACTTATTAAGTATTTCTCTAACAATATAGGAAGCAGGTCTGAAAAATATCGTCTCGTTATAACAACGAAGACCCATATCCCATCTTTATTAATTTTGTACCTAATAGGTCTTGTGGCAAAAGGGACAACATTCATAAAGGGAAATCCTTACACCAACACAAAATAGGTTCTTCATATCTATGGGAAATGACATGGTAGAAACTTCATCTTCTTTTAATGGCTATCCTAAAGCAGATTTCAGATTGGTTTTTGGTTCACTTGTACTTAGTAACTTTGTGAACAATATTTTACAAATTTCAAAACTTTTGAATCTCTAATCTTTTAAATAAAAAAGGATAATAAGGAAATTCTAGTTAACCTTCGTTCATTCATCTTTATTGTTTTTTTTTCAACAATATTACTACCTACAATAAAGCTAACAATAAATTACCATCTAGAAAAAGTCCAAACAAAATGTAGAAACTCTGTGCAGGGAACTGCGGAATTAATAGTGATACAGTCTATCTTGCAAATGTTTTTTTTCATATTTTGAAGTCGTCTGATATTGATTCCATTAGAACCTTGAAGTTTTATAGTTTTCAGTTTCTCTAAATCTTGAGGAATATCATTTTAGTAGCTGCATTATCTCAAGGAATTAATAATATTAAAGGAAAGTCCAAGGAGGGTAGATGTAGGCTTCTAGCTAGCTATTTTAAAGGTCCAAATCGCCTAATCTATTAACGATGAAAGTGAGTGCTTCAAATTCTGGAATTCCATGTTTACTATGGGAGAAAATCCATGGGGACGTGTTCACTTTTTAAGGACACTGGGCATGTTTCTTGAAATAAATAAGGATATATCCCCGACTATACTCTAGTGTTTTGATTATATACCGACACCTTCATTGAGCATAAAGGTTTTCTCGTCAAAGAAAAGAACTGAGTTTAGGACATTTTGATTTTTATTAATTTTATTCTCATTTTACTACTTCTGGAAACCTGGGTCGATAATTTTATCAAACCACTGGAAGATTTTTTTTCCATTACCTAGCACATGTTTGTTTTAAGCAGTCTTCTTACTGTGTTCCAAACTCACGGATTCGTGCGTTATTAAATTATTGTAGATTCTCAAGGTTTTTGATCGGAAAATTTGGAAATTTTACTGTAAAATTGTCATCTTGTAGAACATCCTATAAATGTGTTGTCTCTTGACTCGCAAAGCAAAAAATTAGCCAAAGTTAAAGTGTAATTCTTGCGTTGTTAGTAGTCGTCTCATTTTTGTTTCAGATTGTTCTGTCAAACTATTATTTTCCTTTTTGTTAACTTATCAATCAAGTATTTATTAGATGTGCAACAAATAAAGATTCTAGGACATCCAAACAGTTGATTAAATTCGTTATTAAAAATTTTTCTGCTTTATAAGATAAAGTAATTTGTGAATACTTTTGGCTAAACATTTCTCTAATATTGAGATCTTTCGAAAGATCTCTTTTCCAACTGAACGGGCGAGACTACCTCCAAAAGCAAACTCTGCCAAAAGAGATATATTGTGCTCCCATGCCGTTTTAGTCCTCTCAACCAGGTTGCACTTTAATTGCACTGCAATTTACTTACTCTGGGATCATCTAATCGATCGATACGAAGGTATATCCACCTCTCCCAGAGTCCCGCTGTTGGACAGCGAGCAAGGAGATGGACTGGAGTTTTCTTCGCAAACAGTTTCTACACGGAAGTGAGTTCACTATGCCCATGCGATTCTTGTGAGTAACCTCAGCCCATCTCTGCAAAATAAATTGTACTCGAGTTTTTTGGGCTCGAATGTCTGTTTCGACCTGGGAAAAGCTTTATGTGATTTTCTGTTTATCTCGTTGATTGCAAGGTGTATAACCAATATTCTTCACATCATTTACCAAATATTCTTTTTCTTGTTGTATTCATAATTTTTCACATTTGATTCATCACTGTCAGACCCATCCATATTAAACGATTGCTATCGACACTGAATTAAATTATAAAACGTAGTCTCATATTTAAAAAGAAAACAAGATAGGCAAGACGTAAGATGTTATTACGGTTTCTTAGATAACCAGTATTCTCTATTATGATTTCTGATTTTATTTTCTTACTGCTTTACATTTGCTATTACGTTAAATAATGCCTACGAAAATAATTAATAATGGAGATAAATTTTATGCAAAACAGAACAGAATAATACTACATTTACTATATATGTACATACATAGTTTGCGCTAAAATGTCAGAATTATATGCATGTGGTCTCTAGTAGTTCAATTGGAGCCTTAGATCCTGAATGGATCTTTTGTGACATTTTCTTATTTTTTTGTTCTTATATAGTCATTCTCTTCTGAAACCCATTTTCGTATATCCAACGCGGAAACTAGAGGACTAGTAAAGGATTGGGACGTGAATTATTTTCTAAAATGTTCACTCGATACACTCGATGAAATGTTTTCTTTATTTTTCGTAAGCCCCATACGACTGATTTTATTTATTCAATTTACTAGCACCAGTTTTGTTTCTTCATTTAGAGCAGCTGATAGACCAAATAATGTTTTATGATTAGGGTTTTTTCTTCTTAAAAACCAGGGTCGTTTTAATACCATATTTAGTAGCAACATCTGTTAGATATAAGCTGCCTAGTTACATTTTCTTGTTGATGACATTTCCTCAATCTATTTAACTAAAAAAAGAATCTATTTCATTGTATTGAACCCGCTCAATTACTGACGAATTGTCCAATATCCATTTGAAATAGTTTATTGGGCAATTCAGTTATTGCACACACGTTTTATTTTCATTAAAAATGTTTTTCTTGGCCAATCACTGTTGGGGGGCAATAATTACATGGTTCATCCTATATCGATATTTCACCTAATTCTTTTAAAAATATCTAAATATAATATACATACACAAGCTGTATTGGGATATCTTTCATTTGACTGAAATTTGGAGGCGTACCAAAATATACATATGAAACATATTGAGAACTTTATTTCCGATATTGGCGCCAATTTAATGTTTTTTTCCGAGATAAATTAATTCTGATTGCAAATCGCCAATAACTCACAAAAAAAAATACAATTTTAGTAACTACCGTCGAAAGCAAAGAGAAAGTAGACAAACAACAGTTTTCTGTCATAGGCTTTCTCAAAATGATTTGATGTAAGTGCAGCTGCAGTGGTACTTTTCAATATTTTGTAATCTATCAAAATTGACAACCTTACAATGCATTCCCAATAGATTACAAGAACTTTTAAATTACTCCAGTTCTATTACCACATACTGTTTATATTTCTTTAAAGAATGTTTTTAAATTAGCATTCTGGTGCGAATACTATTAAGTAACCACAAGATGTTTTTATATTTTGATATTTCATGGATACCTTATTTAATCTTAAAATTCATTCTTCGTCTCTTAAAGTGTAATATCACTTCTTCTCTATCAAGAAGATAAAAGTGAAGACTAATGAATGAAGCAACCTGTATGTGTAGGATTATATAGTCATCAAAACAAACAGTCTTAGTGAACATACGTTCGCAAGTTAATTGTTCTAAACATAAAGTTGATTATTTATTATTATCAACAAATTATATCATTATGAATAAGGATACAATAAACGTATTAGTATCTGAAATATACAACAAAATAACAATTTGATTTATTTTTCTTGAAACACAGGATGTCAAGATACTTTATTTATCGACTAGAATATATTACGACTTTTTGTTTCTATAGATAGGTAGTAAGTATACGAAGACCACCTTTCAAACATTATCCATATACTTTATGCTTTTTCAGCAAAATTGAGCAGCGGTTCAAGATTTACTATTAAAGTTTTGCTTAACTACTTGCGAAGAGGATGGCTATAATTTTGCATAATTAATAATTACTTAGGTGCACATCTTAGGACCAAGTAAAAAAAAAACATCAAGCTAGAGCCGCTCAGCCATGCTAAAACTACTTTAATTATCTATAAGATGCTGAAAATACAAGTTATTACCACTTCTGGCTGTTTCTTACCAATTTCTGCGAATATTTCCTGTCACAATTGTAATTGTTGAATTAGAACATGCGTAGGTGATGTTCTTAGAGGCACTTCATACATTTTCGATGGGGATTAAATCAGTGCCAAGGTAAACCAGATACGTTGCGCAATTCAAACAATTTTCAACTCGCTTTCGCTCATCTGGCACGGTGCCCCTTCTATGAAGATGTATGGTTCTCTTTCTTTGTTCAGCAAGTGCCGAAGAGTATAATTTCAATTAATTCTTTATATATTGTGTTTTATTCATCGTATCCCCAAAAAATTTGGTTTCCAATACTCGCTGCTCCACTGTTCATTACCATACAATTGTGTTAATTAATATTGTACATACATTAAGTTCGAGTTCGATGGCTGTGTTGTATGTCACATTCACATTTCTGGAATAATGTTTGTAAAAGGCTAAATAACAATAAATAGAATTACAATGTAAATAATGCTTTCTATGTTTCTTGATTGGTATATCTATACTCTCCTATAAGACTATGTATTAGAGATGACAAATTCGACACACATGCCAGCGGCGTGCGCATGCAATTTTACATTCAATTTAAATTATAAGAAAAAAGCATTGGATGGTTAACCGAGCTCACTGATCCTAGGATATTTATACACGACTGCATACTAATTTGCAATTCAAGGTTCCTTTCATTCGCACAACTAGCTGCCGTTTACATCAGCATGCCAGCTCTATACATAATAGAATCACTTGTACTTAACAAATTTATTTTTTTTTAGAATAAACTCAGTGAAATTTTATGGTTCCACCTAAACGTTTAACAACGGTATAAAATGGAAATTACGTGAAATTACATTTCTGAACATAAAGAAATAGCAGAGACATTATTTTGTCAAGATCACAACTGTCAGATATGTAGGGGAAGTACCTGCCGTATAAACATATAAATAGTCCAGTGTAGCCAGTAAGCCTCTAAACATCTTCAAATGTTTATTTATTGTTAAATATACATATTATCGCAATATACATGTCAGTTAACAAAAATGTCGAGAGGTAAATTGCGATCCGAGGAGGAAAAAAAAAACAAAAATAAATGGTTATAAATAGGTAGACTTTTTAAATCAACCCATACTTAACAAAATAGAATTCCATCATCTCATCAACAACTTTATAAAGTTGGCTAATTCCTACGGCAAAAATTGCGCTAATGAGAGTAATCAAAAACTAACTCGAAGGCAGTTCTCATCAATATTTCGGTTAGTCTCTTCTGGTAGTGTAAAACAAATTGAATCCGACAGTAAACGTTTTAGGTGGCTAAAAAAGGTGTTGAAAGAAACACATAAACGGGCAAGACTGAAGTTTGCGCAAGGTCATATGAGATGGGATCATGAGTGAAACAACAACATATTTTCTGACGAGAAGAAGTTTAACTTGGACGAGCTTGATCGTTTCAATTATTGGCACGATTTGGGCAACAACTCTGAAGTTGCGATGATCCGAAATTTTTATGGCTGTAGTATAATGGTTTGGACGGCTTTTACCCATAACATTGACGGACAATTGTCGATGCAAGAGTGGATATTTTACCAAGACAATGCAGCTATCGCTAATTTCAGACAAAGGAGCGGTTTCATCAAAACCGAAGTAATGTTATTACAATGGCCTGTTTTGTCCGACCTGAACCCCATGGGATATATTGGCAAAAGAAGAGCATGCAAAAAATAAACAATACGATAGCATCAAAGAACTAAAATCTGCGATAATTGGATGGTTGGAATAATTCCTATGTGATTTCAACATTGACTAAGTTGATAACAAATATGAAGACGTGGTGGCATTATAGAAATTTCGCTGATTGTATTTGTACCATTTGTAGTGTAACATATTGTTATATGTTTGCATACATTAAACGTAGCACATTCCTTATTTAAAGCAAATGGCTGTGTGGTGACCTCAAATTATCGAACTTACTCCGCCTGTTTACTATTACATTTGTTACAATCAATAACAAATAAAACATGAACATGAGTATAATTGGCTTTTTACTATATTGTGTCAATGCTGAAAATTAGCATAATTAATTACTGCTTGGATTATTATCATGTTTTTGTGCGAAATTGCTAAAGTAAAATGTATTTGCTATGATATTTAAAGCTATGACTTTAATATAATATATAGACACCGCTTTATAATTAATTAGTACCGTAGAGTAATACTAACGTATACATTGCAATTGTTTAATTTTAGACTTAATTCATTAATATCAAGGTCAAAGTTGAGCAAAGCAAGAATATTCAAAACTAATCAATTTACGTCTCTGCTTAAGCAAAACAATAACATGAATATTTAAAAAGGTACATTTGCATCTGTGTAATTTAAAAACACTCTCTGAATGTCAAAGTAAATGCTGGTTCACCATATTATATAAGACTGTGTCTACACATCAATATTTGTCATGTGTGACGTGGGTTTTTTTCTGTGGTAGGTGGTAGTTGCAGCTTATAAATTGTCTTAAAAATATCTAGAACATTTTTCTGTTTAATTTTCAACGAGGATTTTTCTTGTCATCTTTTTTTCTATATCTTTTCGTTTACTACAGTCCAGGCAGCAAAAATAATTCTTGAAACGACTTCTCATTTTTCTGAGGCCCAACAGACAGCTTTTACTGTTGAGTTTTTGGAGATTGTTGGGGCTCTTGTCGTTGAAAAATTTGTTATTGTGCTTATTTCTCCAGATGTGATACGAGTTCTGTTCTCTGCAGAACCTAATGTTTAAGAGTGATATAGGCTCAAAATCTTTTTCACGGGAAATCTCCAATAATCATGAAAAGAAAATTATTATATTTATTTTCATAGGTAGCTCTAATAAAATAAGATGTATTGGGAGTACAGGAAGTGGTAGAATACATACAAATGATGGAATCTTATTGTACATAAGCGCAAAAACATCAATGTTATTTTTATGTCTGGCGTGTAAAATGTTTACGTGAAAATTAGATTATTACAAGGGTAGACTGAATCATCTATAAATACCGTATTGTACGTATTTTTGTTGACATAGACACATTCATATGAACTTACGAACGTAACACTTGTTTCTGTCCCAAACCGAAATAAGTTCTCACACGCATCTACGAGATTATCGGTAGGTGCATAAATTCGCTTTGCCAAGCGGAAGTATCGATGACTATTATAATAGAAATCCTAGTTTTTTTTTGCATTCTACACATACAGCTCATTAATGCCGACACAAATAAATTTTATTTTTTAGACTATTATGTAGAAGGAATTTGAGTTAATTTTGGTTGTTTCTATCATAGAAAAATATTTGTAATACACATAGGTATGTGTGTGGTAAACAAAATATATTTAAGTGCTGTTTACAACTATTATTATATTTATTCTTTTCTTAGCATTCTCTGTTTACGTAATTATGACAGATATTTCTTCATTATTATGCGAATATGTGAAAAAAAATTAGCTATTAAATGTGTACAACAAAAGCAAAATTGCTTGGATAATAAGACATTTAGTTAAATGATATCAAAGACTTCCACTGTCAATCGCAAGTATCGAATCATCATTAAGTACTTGTATTTAAAGGTATTAAGAGGTAAGCAGATTTACGAAGATATTTGGGGATCAATGTCCTTCGTCGTTCAAAAGGGGTAAATTTTCCATTGAAGATCGGTGTTCATCTTCAACGGGAATGCCAGTTTCTGTGTCCGTCCCCGAAAATGTTGCTGCAGTTCATAACATGATTTTGTCAGACCGTTGAATTCGCCTAAAATGAATATCTGAAGTACTGAATATTTCATATGAATGCGTCGATTTGGACATTCATAGAAAATTTGCTGCAAAATGGATCCCCAAATGTCTGTATGTTGACCAGTAGCATGCAAGGCTTCACGCTCGGTTTGAAAATGATGCAGACTTCTTAAGCCGTATTGTTACTATGGATGAAACTTGGATACATTTCTACGACCCAGAAACAAAGCAACAATTGATGGAATGGTGACACTGTGGTTTTCCAAGGCCTAAGACGTTTCGTGTTGAAAAATCTGTTGGAAAAGTTCTTGCTTCCGTTTTTTGGGATTGCCATGGAGTAACCATGACTGATTTTCCGAATAAGGGTGGAACAATACCTGGAAATTATTATTCGACGTAACTGATTACTCCATGAGACAATTATAGATAGAGACGCAAAAATTGTATAAAGATGGTTTGTGTTTGCAGAACAATGTCTCTGCACACAGATCGCATGTCCCCATGCAAACAATTCGTGATTTATGGTTCGAATTACTCCAACACCCCCCTTAGTCAGCAGCTCTGGCTCTATTCGACTAAAGAAAGGAAAGACATGTCTTTCTTCAATTGAAAAAAATGTTTAAAAGGTCGTAAATTTTCTTTCAACGAAGAGGCGATAGAAGTTGTCGAAGCCAGAGTTAGATAAAAATTTTTTTTAAAAGGATTAAAATCGTTGCAAACTTTCATTTCTTTTCGGTAGTTAGCTATAACAAAATTAATTCCAAAATTTGTTGATTCGCCTTGCAGTGCAAAGGTTGCATAGCATTTAGATGCTGTAATGTATAGTGGTCAGAAAGAGAAGGACGATTTTTTAGTGATTTCTGGGATGTTTTCGTGACCCCTTTATGATGATATCTATTTTTCAAGATATATCATTTATCGGAAACGGTAATAAATGCCGATTATTCTTTTTTGTTTTCATTCTGTTCATCAATTCAGTTATTCGGCGAATGATATTCCACATAGCATTACCTATTAAGTATGATATGGAAGTTGACGGCTCATCAGCAGGTGGTTTGGAAATAGGAGGTCGTCATGTTGAGCCAAGTTTTATTTTAGATTCTTTGCAAAATACCAGAGACTGAAACGTCCGATCGGTGGTTATCAACTAAATTAAGGATAAGATTCTCAAATACTCTCCAAATAAAACTTGCCAAAACCACGTTTGTCGTTTTTTTTTGCCTTTGAATTAAGCTGAAAAATATTTGTCGTGAAACTTGTTGATACGATCAAATCCAGTAGCTCACACCTAACTGCTACTGTCAGGTTTTGTAATGATAATTCACTAGGTTTTTGACACAAATCCCTGACCTCAGTCCAAACCTCAAAATGTCTACTCAGTAGTTATTATTATAGTACCTACTTAAAATTTCAAAGGAAATT